>JBBMOC010000008.1:5703938-6119546 GCA_037975185.1 Centropyge bicolor | reverse complement strand
GTCTATTCAGTCATATCCTCTTCAGTTCCTGCGGGTACTCAGTGTGAGCTAAACCTCCAGCATACCTCCAGTGTGTCGCAATCATTTTACAACCCCTGCACTGTCAGGTGAACAGCTGTTTCGTCAGAGCGGCAGCAGCCGTTCAGTGAGTCGAAGCGGATGTGTAAAAATGCTACAGAGAGAACAAGTTTGCCTCCATTAGGTGCTGCTGGCGGGAGTTTGTCTCTTTGTTTAGGTGAGGTGATAAAAGACGATAGAAAGGAGTGACCGTGTTATCTCTTCCCCAGAGACAAACCTGCTTTACAAAAGAAAGCAGGGTGTGAACTGACCTAGAATGGGTTGAAATTATCTGTTCTTGAAAGCATCTTACAGAATGTACAAGTACACACATATAGTACAGCAGTTTACAGTATTTTTAGTTTAAAAACAGGAAATAGTCTTCACACCTTACAGTTTCATGGTACCTGACTCTAAAAAAAAGTTACATTTCTTAGCTAGATCATGCATTGCAGTATTATTTCCTCAAAAGCTGCACAGGAAGGAATCCAACAGGATAATTCAATCGGATGTACACAGTTTTACATGAAGGAGAAAGAGTCACCCTCTCCCTAATTTTTACCCTTTTTCAGAGGTAAAAGTAGAAATGTACTGCTCTGTACTTCATACTGGGTTCTTTTTTCACCTTTTGGAGAGCAGTATTATCCAAGTTTAAACCAGCAGTGTGGAACTTCCTCTGGCATTGAGAGTAATTATGGAAACAATGTTGACGTGCTTATGGCGCCACAGGTTCGCCATACTCCTAGTCGCTGTCGTCTACTTTGTCGTTACGGCTGTTCCCTGTTCTCTGGTTAACCAATCATTTGTGGCTGACGTAAAACGCATCATCAACACAGAGAAATTTACCTAGCGGTGATAGACTTAATCAGCATTGTGTCAACTCGTTTGGCAGGGGTTTGAAAGGGTTCATGTAAAATGTAAAAGTCCCACACTGCAGGTTTAAATAGGCCACAGGAATGTGATGAGGAAGACAAAAAGAGCAGGATGAAACAGCAACAGGAATCTCCCATTACTCACGAACGGGTCTGTAAGATCCTGAAAAAGAACTGTAAATTCATCTACTTGGAGAATTAGTAGTGCATTAGAAGTCTCTTATTTCCATCTCACCACAACTCCGGCTCTGTGCTGGAGCAGCTGGTCTGCAGTGTCTCTTCAAGAAAGTACTTTTAATGAAGAGCACAACCCCCTGAGACCTCCTGTGGTTTCTCTGTCAAGTCAACTCCAATCTGTGTCTTCATAAGTTACATCCAGAAGTTCTGGTTGATGCTTAACAAGTTCCAGTTTCAGGTCTTGAGTATGCCCTGATCGTCATTTTTGGTCTCCTCTGAGGGCTGACTGTTGCCCGTGTCCTGAGCAGAGCTGAGAGGCCTGGCGTTGGCCTTGGTGGACCGCTGTCGTCGCGTGCCGTTCCCGATGCAGCGCAGGAGGTTCTTGAAGGTCATCCACATTTCCTCGTCCTTGTAGGAGTAGATGCAGGGGTTCATGACGGAGTTGAGCACAGCCAGGAGCAGCAGCCAGCGTTTTAATTTCATGACATTACAGCTGGTACAGTGGAGGCCGTCCAGCAGCAGAACCACCAGGCCGGGAGTCCAGCAGATCACAAAAGCCCCTACAGCACAACCACACACAGTCAGGTTACACTTAATTCCTGTTTAGAAAAAGGTTTCTTTATACCAATATAATAGTTTTTAAGGAGGGTTGCCACCATGAGCAGAGACTCTAGTTCCACACATAGACTCCCATAAAGCCACATTTTTTCCATAAATAAAACAGAGATGTAACTTGTTAATTGATCTTTAGTGGTGCTGGTAGGCAGATTTTGTTGTCTTTAGCCAGGTTAGCTGTTTTCTCAGACGAGAGTGTTCCAGCAAAATGTCAAAATTTTCCTTTGATTGAAACCTTATTAGTATGTGTATATGTGTTTATAACAAAATGCAGCTCTGATGCACTGGAGCCTTTTTCAAGAGATATAGAGGTGCACAGTAGGTAGCGCTTAATAAAGACAAGTTACTTTGGTAAACATCTGACACATTGCACTCTTATATTGGAATTGAAATTCAACTGCCAGGTAGAGAAAGTTGTCGTCTACCGTGAGCCGTGTTAGACACAGAACGTCTTGCTTAAGGGAAGGTTTGAATTAGGACTGGAAATAATGATTATTAGTTATGGATTCATCTGTCTTCAAATGTCTTGTCTTTTCTAAGCAACAGTCCAAAATCCCAAAATATTCAATTTAAAATGATCACATTTGAAAAACTGGAACATCAGGGGTTTTTTTTGGCTTTTTTTCACTCGATAAATAATGAATTGCTGATCAAGACTGTTAGCTGGATGCATTTCCTTCAGTTGCTTCAGCATGACTAAACGGTGACTAAGTGATGTTTCAGGCTCCTGACTGTTCAGGTGGGTATTAACCCATTGTAGTACAACTGAAACAAGCAGACACAGGTTGGGGATACAATGCTATTATTGTGTTAAATACTTAATGCTGTGTGTTTCGTAAATAATATGGTAGTCACAGGGCGACTGAAGCAGCTAATTAGATGTCTATTTAAAACATGTTTGGGCATAAAACAGCGCTACTAAGAAATTTATGGAACTGAAGGGAAGCCACAAGCAGCAACTTGCCTATGTTGACACTACCAGCATCTCTACGACTTCAATACGTCTGTGGAACAAAAACAAGTACTGTTGCATGCAGCTCGCTTTGTCTCACACACGCATGCATGGATACATGGTAGTACACAGACACACGGGATCTGGTAGAAGTGTTGATCTTAGTTTTGATGTTTTTCACTGCTTTTTGGCCCGAAAGTCAAAAGGTTTGCCACATTTTTACAGCAAATTTCTATTTTTATGCTTCTTTATGCCTCTTGTCTTTTGTCTTTACCCACATGTTCAAAATAAAGTGAAGTGAATTGAAATTGAGTGAGAGCCCAGTTAATGGTCTTCTATTGGCAGTTTTTGATGTATTGAAGTTAAAAGTGGGCTTTGTTCCCCTTTAATCTCTGACAAAGAAAAAAAAAGTGGGGGCTTATATAGACACACATTTTAAGCATATGTTCCTTTACTCAGTTGGTGTTCATTTGACGATGGTGGTTGCACTGAAAGAATGAAAACAAAATTTGAATCTGCACAGCGTAGTCACAGAGAGCGGGAGCTTGACTCAACAAACAGGCCCCGACGCTCTCAGACATGCTACAGCTGTCAGCTATTAAACTATGAGAATTATATTTTACCAATGACAGGCCGTGAAGAGGGGCGTCCAAATGTAAGCAAGAGACCACAAGGACAGTTTTTCCTTATACTTTTTTTTTTTTTTTTTACATTTATGTGACTGATTAAAATGCAAATTGACAAATGCCTTACACATTGTGGATTTGTTCTGTACTTCTTGTAAAGGTGTTTGTTTGCCAGGACAGGCGACCACCAGCGACAGTGTCCAAATGTATTCCTATCCAGCTCTTACGCAATCATCCATTTCACTATGGATATAACAAAGCATGTGTGGCTTGAGCGTCACTGAACTGGTTTGCCCAGTTGAGATTTCCGCCTCAGCAGACTTCTTTTCACCTGGAACAGTTTTTACATATCCAATGTTGATCCTGGATCTAACCATGTGCCATGTTAAACGAATCACTTTTCGACAATCTTTACAGGGAGTTTACCGATGACACTTGTGTACTAAAACCTCCACAAGCTCAAAGGAACCCTGCAAAGCATGTGAAAACAATTGAGCTCTCAAGTATAGGTTCTTCTTCCTTTTCCTTTTTGTTTTTTTGGGATGGGTGGGGAGGAGGGGATGGTACACCACACAGGCTGAGGAGCAGCGTCCTCACAGGGAAAGATAATTACACAGCAGTCTGGAATAGTGTGTACAGAGGCAGACAGCTCCTACGCTACATAACGTATCGAGCCATCTGGCCCGGCACGAGACGTTCCCAAAGAGACAAAGAACAATGACAGACCTTTGTCCTGCAGGGTGACCACGCAAATTCACTACAACTGTCTCATACATGTTTTTAATCTGGATGACTGTACAAGGAGCGCATTCAACACTGAGGTGAACTCATCTGACCTGCAGTGCTATCTGAAATCCATCAGTCTCACAAGAAGTATTTAGTTTGATGGTGTGACAATTCACTACTGACAATGTGTGTTGTAATTGCATTCTATTTTGGGCAAAGAATAAAGAAAAAATTATGAAGCCAATCAAAACTAAAAATGAACTTAGAATAAGTTAATTGTTGGCATAAAAACTCCAAAAGTTCTCTGGTTCCAGAGAAATGTGAGTATTTGCTTCCTTTTCCTGTTTTACATCCTGTAAACTGAAACTCTAGGTTTCTCACTGTTGGTTGAACAGAGCAAGGTGTTTAAAGATGTCCCCTTGGGCCCTGGATAATATATTTTAACTTTTCATAGACTGAATGATTGATCTATTGAGCAATAAACAATGGTTAAATGTGTGTTTAAGCCACTGGGCTGGGAAAATGAAAGAGTAATTAAATTTTAAAGTGATAAAACTCCTCTTATACTTTCATTTACAACCCTAAAATTACTGACAAGCACTAAAGAAATTTACTTCAGCATAAGTGTTTGTGTTATTATGCTCAAGGTTTTAACTCTTATCTGGGAAAACATAAGTTACAAACCAGTGTGTTAAACTGTGACTCAGTGGATTTCTTGGACTCTTGAAACCCTGACGAAGACACATAGCTGTACACCACAAATACTTAGACCTGACAAATGCCGGAAATGTCATGACTCACTGTTTTGTCACATATGATGCTGCACACATAGTATTTTTCATGATTAGCACATACCGAGCACAACCATGACCGTCTTGATGAGCTTGATGGGCGTCCTCTTGCGGTTGATGGAGCCGCTGGTGTGCGGCATGAGCATTGACGTCTTCTTCTTGACGTAGGTGTAGATCCTCATGTAGATGGCCACCATCACCAGGAACACCACCAGGTTGGATACAGACCAGAAGATCAGGTAGCTCCTGCTGAAGATGGGAGCCAGCTGAGAGCAGTCGTCCAGGTTGCAGATGCAGTTCCAGCCCAGACTCGGCACAGCCCCCATGAAGATGGAGATGGCCCACACCAGCACGATCAGCAGGGTCACCCTCCTCTTCGTCAGGTTGCTGTGGACTTTCCAGTTCATGACGGAGATGTAACGCTCCAGAGCTATTACCAGCAGGTTAGCCAGCGAGGCTGAGAGACTGATGTCCAGAAGACCTTGACGGATGAAATATCCTTTGACCGTAAGTATCCGGGACACCTCACCCGTGTTAAACATGAGGTACACGTACGCTATGCCAGCAAGGAAGTCAGAGGCGGCCAGGTTGGCGAGAAGATAGTAGAAAGGGTAGTGAAACCTCTTGTTGGTGATGACGGCAGCTATGACCATGGCGTTGGAGACCAGGATGAAACAGCAGAAGAGAGAGCCCACCACCTGCACCAGGATGAGCTGTGTGGTGTCCCATTTATCATCAGCGCCGCTGTTGTTGTAGAAGAAGCCCATGAGCTCACCATAATGACAGGTGAGGTTCTGCTGGGCCATTTTAGAGCCAAGTCTGTGAAACGAGAATGAGAAAAGTTATTTATGAGGCCAAAATGTCAAGTGTTCTGTAGTTCAAATGAGGATTTGTAACTTTCTTTATATCATAGTGAGCTGAATATCATCGGGTTTTGTTCTGTTGTTTGGACAAAACATCACATTTGAAGACATCACTTCGGGTTCTGGGACAGTGGGAATGTGAAAAATTTAAATTTGAAACTTTTTTCTGACATTTTGTTTATCAAACTCTGAGAATAATTGTTAGTTGTAGCCTTAAACTGAAGCCAGATCAGTCCATATTACAATTACCCAGAGTTTCAAAGTGACACTTCCACAATGCTAATTTAAAAAGTTCATTAAAATAATAGATATTTGTGAAACTGGAACAATGAAACTTTCTTGTATGAAAAATAACCGAAACAGTTGCCAATCATTTTTCTGTCAATGGACGAACTGATTAATTGACTGATCACTTCAGCTGTACTTGTTTAATTTTAAAGTAAGTAAGGCTGCCAAAGGATTGTAATCATTGCATTTCCCTTTGCAGAAGTAGAAAGTGACATGAAGCAGACAATTTACACAAGTAAAGTACAAGTACCTCAGATGCGCACTTTAGTAAAATACCTGAGAAAATGTACTTAGTAAAATTCCACCAGTAGTGATTTGACCCCAAAGCCAAGTTTACACATCAAAAACCAGCTTACTGGTTTGCGTAAAACTGAAATCACAGTAAGCTCCATTAAGACACTGGCTATAGGAACTTTATAATGAGAGCTGAAAGCAGTAAGACATGAGAAAGGTCCAGGAGTCACTCTGAGTGTTGTACCTGTACAAACATTCCTTTCAGTAAACACTACAGATATGCGGCACAACAAGATCTCAAGGTAATGTAGTCTAAAGTGCAGTTTTTCTTCCCCTATTATGCAATTATCTTTACTACAATCTTTGCAACAACAGCAGGGAAGGGATGAGGAATTGCTTCAGAGGGAGAGACATAAATAAGCTCCAGCAGAGAGCAGAAAACAAAATGTAATGCAGACAAAACAAAACATACAGAGCCACCTTGAAGAGCAGTGATCCAGGTGAGTTTACCTGTGGCGAAGGGCTGCCCGTGGTGCGTCAGTAGGCTGCGGGTTGCAACATATTCCGTGCAGAGTTAATGAACATGTTTGCAGTGTGTGTTGGACTGAGGGAGGTGACAGCAGAGCAGCAGAGGACAGAGTGAAGGCAGGAGGGCTGAACCTCTTCACTTTGAGCCTGCAGCTGACTGACGAAGAGAACGGGAGGAGCCTCACATGTGATCCCTCCAGTTTGAACAGGAGCAGGCAAAAAAGTAAAAAAAACAAAAACTCATCTTCACAAGGAAGAAACACATTGATTCAGGTGTTTGATTTGCTCCTCTCAAAAATTAATAGATCATTCTACTGGCATTTTATTCTCTAGTTATAGATCTTCAAATTATTTAGTTCATCTGGAAAATCATGTTTGTCTACTTTTCCTACACTTTATACCTCATACTTTATAACTCCACTACATTTCCAAGGGAAATTGAACTTTTTACTCCACTACATGTACTTAAAAACCTGAGTTATTTTCCAGATTAAGATCTACAGTAAAAAAAAAAAACATATAAGGCTATTAAAGATAAAGGCTAATACATTGTTAAAGATTAAACCTGTGATTCACAATTTTTTTGGCTTATGACCCTTTACATTAAGAATCCAATTGTGACCTCTTAACACTTATTAGAT
Organism: Centropyge bicolor; assembly: GCA_037975185.1. Classification (NCBI taxonomy): domain Eukaryota; kingdom Metazoa; phylum Chordata; class Actinopteri; family Pomacanthidae; genus Centropyge; species Centropyge bicolor. The sequence continues at coordinate 6,112,176 of JBBMOC010000008.1, read as the reverse complement.
GTTAATAAGTTGTAAAGAGTTGCATCATTTCCCCTCTCGACTTGTTTCATTTTGATAACTATTAAAGAGATTTTTTAAAAGCAGAAAAAAGAACCTTTTTTCTTTGTGAACTTTTTTCATCTTCTATCCCCTTTTAATTATCTCACGGCCCCTCAGATCCTTTGGAGGGGGACCAACCACTGAACTCAAGTACAAAACTGTATGTGAAGTAGTTAAAAATAAAGCTCCACCTCGACCAGCTACAAGAGCAAAATACTACTTCATATAAATAACAAAAATATATATGTATGTCAGTCACAAGGCTGTACCTTTACTTCTAATTGTAATGAAGGTTTTATTTTGTTGATGTATTTGTACTTTTACACAAGTAAAAGCAGCGCCTCTTCCAACTCTGAAAAAAAGTAATTACCCTCTGAATGTGGTTGGGTTTATCAATTACGGGGTTCCCAAAAATGTTGGCCCCTGTATTGACCCCATACACCACCCACCCTCTGTACAGTGTGTATGTACCCTGCTTGTCTCTTCCAAGATCTCATTAAATTCAAGGCACATAGGAGACTGGCAGCTTCGTTATTTAGCCAGAGACACTGAAACCCAACCAGTAGGCTACTTCTGTTTTCTGAGTTCAATTAGTTTGAGGTAATTTGAGGCACCAGGAGGTCTGTGGCCCTGCTTTACTCCACTGGTAATCCGGTCCAATCAAATGTTATATGAATTGAGGTTACGTTCTCTCTTTCACAAAAAGTGCAGTACAAATTCACAACTAGAATGATGCACATAACCAATGAGTGAATTCACAAAACTGGTGGATTTAAATTAAGCGACACATGTCAGGAGCTGCTCATCTCTTCACATGAAAATCATTGCTGTCTTTAACGCAGCGCTCACTCGTCTTTTGTTTTGTTTGAGATGGAACACAAGTATATTGACTTTTGTTATTAGCTCAAGACTTACCGAAAACACAGATGTTTGCTGAACCAAACCAAACAGACAGTTGCTTCTGTTAAAACAAAATCCTTGCAGTAAATATCCTGCTCTTGTTTTGGAATTAATATGCTCTGGTCTCAGTTTTGACTCAAACTCATATCTCTGTCTGAAATCAAATATTACTCATATGAGAACAATATTACCACACAGGAAAAATACGCTATGGGGTGGCCCTTGACGTGTTTTCTCCTTAGTAAGTCTCATAAAACCACCTGTGCCGCAGGCGTTTTCGCGCACTGTGGATACAATTAGTCAAAAGATGACATCTTTGGATGACATTTAGACGAGGTCTCGCTACAGGTAACTCCAGTAGTGGGTTTGATCCGGTGTGTTGTTAGGGTTCAAGGGAATGCGTTCCTTTGATTTTATCACATCCAAAACACAGTAGTCACACTCCAAGTGAGAAGTCGTGCCCCGGCTTGTCTCAACATCAATACTTGCCGTTAGATTTGATGATGACACTGACTCACGCTAGTTTTGGTGTAGTCATTTAAAACTCCCCTCTTACTCAATCTCAACCCAGATCTGAATGTGCTATACAGGATTGTCAGTTATCCAGGTCACGGCTGTCCAAGGAGAGCTTTACACAATTGCAGCCTAGTCAGGAAACAATGAACAAATGGAAAAAAAAAATCAGTTTTAATGCAATCTTTGCTACAATATTGGACAAATAAATTACATAGCACTGCATAATGTTGCATAGCACCAGTGTTCGCAGCAATGCTGAATCCAGTTCTTTGGAAACATGGCACATGACAAAGCATGTACAGACCTTAAACAGACCCTGTAAACTTCTCAACATGATCTTGAACTCTGATAGATACTGTTCTGAAACCTTTTTGTTTTCAGTTCTTTGGCGAGTGAGCTCCAGTTTCATGTTCGGAGGGGGGGGGGGCTTGTTGGGTGTTTCATATTGCACTTCAGAGGATCTTTTGCAGGGGATCGTTTGATCTCAAAGTCTGTGTCAGGTGTGTGAAGTCCTGTTCTCAGCATCCTTCTCCTCCTTGAACCAGCGGGAAAGCTATCAGCTGATCAGTACGACATCGTCACTGTCAGGAGTTCTGCAGCAACATGATACAAAAAGAAGCATAAGACACCCAATGTTGCATTACATCACCAAGTAAAGATATGTTTGGTCATTAATGAGGTTGGCTAAGTGGTGCATCAGAAAATATCTTTGCAATGTATAAACACAGCTTCTGCCATCAGTTACACATGAGTGACAATATTCTATGATCTATGTTCTAAAACATTAAAGTCCAAATGGTTCATCAGTATGCCATCGTTTTGTTTAGTGAAATATGCCCAAGTCAATGGAGGAAAATGAAAAGATCAATAAGGTTCTACTGAATGAGATAAGATTAGAACACAACTGTCATCAGATTTTTATTCAAATCTCATCCACTTCAGTGTTTTGAGATCTTGTTGAGACTGGTGAGGTTTCCCTAAGGTCTTTCTACATGATAAAACTGTTGTTGGTGAGATAATCCCCTACACAGTGATAGTCCACTCATAGTGAATTCCTAGAAGTCAAACAAGCACAAACTTGCCTCTCCATTCTCTGGGCTTCCACATGCATGAAAGGTTTGGCCCTGACACAAAGAGAGACAATGGGGGGATGCAGAAAGAGGTCTGGATTTCTGGTGAATGTGCCAACCTGTTCTGAGAATAAATCCCCCCAAAACAAGCATTTGAAAATGAATGATTGCCCCGTCAGTGTGTGCCTTGAACCCGCTCTTGTGTTTGCTCTCAAGAGAAACAGCTAATTGTGTTCCTGTTACATTAAATCTGTAAACAATTAGACATTTTTCCTTCATCTTTATGATCTGAAAAACATTTTACCGCTGGGTTGAGCTTGCAGAGCATGTCTCAGACTTTCTGTTCCACAAACTGCTGCAGTCATTTGAGGATGTGAATGTACCTCAACGAATGCAGGAAGTTCTGCCCAATCATTCTTTGGAAGGAAAAATCGCCTCGGCTTTAGGCTTTTGTGTATTCATACGTTGCTTCTATGTGCAGCTTAGCACTCCCATTGTCAAATCTCATTCAAACATAATATCCCCTCTGGCTGAGCTGCTATGTTCTACTGTGTAATCATGTACAATTTATACACAGCACATGCATTCTAGTCTTAAGACATTCATCCTGTTAATATTTAATAATATTGTGTCACTGTGGGAATTTCAACAGCTGTTTCAGTTATGAACTTTTCCTGACTTGTCCATTCAATATTCAATTCACGAGACTTTTAGGCCATAATACATTATTTCAACTTGATATATTGCAACCAAATAACAGGTTTTAAATCCAAAATGAAGGGTGACTCATGCTTTCCAAACAAGACTTACTGCGGCAGAAGACGATAACAGCAGGAAGAGGCTGATTGTATGCAGATGAAATTTCATCCAGTAAGAACATTAACATGTTCGCTGAGAACACTGATCTAATTTTTCTTTGCACAGCGAGACAAAGATGTTCATAGAAATGAAATTTGGTTAGACCAGAAGCTGCAAATGACTGCAATTACAGACTCTGTGTAGCTTGACAAGAGCCAAGAGACTCCTAATGACAAAAGGTCAGGCCAGCTCTGTGTTCATCTCCACAGAGAAGATGCACGTTCAATTGCCAGTCTTGCATTACATTGCACCATTACACATTATTACATAATGGCTCTGTAACTGAGACTAAACTCCCTTAAACACTCAGACATCCATAGTGGGAAAACCGGATGGCTGGGTGATAGAAAACGGCTGTGGAACACGCAGGAAAGACCACAGAGTAAGAGTGTTAATGTCTGGTAAAACAATAATGATGGAATAGGCCTGAAAGGAAAAACTGATAATTACATAATATGAGAAAAAAACACAACGAAAACTTTGCCATCTCTAACTACTTTCAGTTCTTTTCCACTGATTACATGATTCAAAATTGTTTTTACAGTGTGCACAAAAATTCAAGGCTCTGGTTTGCAGAAAATAATAGTTTGATGGCAAACACTGAACAGTTCTACACAAATTACTACAGTAGTTGCTTTTCTGGGATAAAAAAAAAAACATCTTTTTGCACTCAGTCATAAAATGAACTGATGCTTTTTATATGGAGGGATGGTCACAGATACAGAGACAAAGTTTAGTGTGGTGTTAGTTTGCAGTTAAACCTTTTCCTGAATGTAATTGATCCAAAAGAGGAAAACTGAATAATACATTAGTCAGGTAACATTTTAGAATTTCGAATGCAGAAGCAAAAGCCGAGGAACCACACCACAGCCTGCTGAAGTGCTGCTTTTGGTCGGTCTTTGTAACTTTTGAGTTTTGTACAATCAGACCATTAAAGAGGAAGCTACGACTTTGGGACAAGCATCAAGTTTTTGCATTAACTCTACACGTGGTGAACTAAAACACAAGATAGTATGCAACTCATTATTGAGAGGATTTTAGAAATAACTGTGAGAACTATCGTCTGATTACAAAAGGAGGAAGGTAAAAAAGTGAAAAAAGAGAGGATGCAGTCCTCAACAAAACAAAACCACACACCAAGGAGTCATTGAACTCCACTGCACACCACATTAAAGACAACTGGAGTAAAACTTTCACCCATCACGCCTGAATCGAATCATTCCTCCTAATTAACCACTGTGCTTCAACAAAACTTTGCTGGCTCAAGCGGCTGAGTCCTAACTGAGTGTTGACTGAGTTTGTTTGGGAGGCAACACAGCGAAAAGGGAGTGATGGCTCGGGGGGTGGAAGAGGGGTGTGTGTGGGGGGGGTTCTTCCCAGTGTACAGCCTCAGTTTCTCTGTAATCAGCCCATCACTGGGTGTGTCTGCATAGCTCCCACCACTAATTTCATTGCTCTCAGACCACGTAAGAGCGAGCCAAACCACAGCGTGGAGGAAACTCGCTTCAGTCTGCTGCCTGCTGATGATAGAGATTGGCTCATGGAGAAGGAATGGGCAGAAAACAGGGACGTATAGGGAAATGTGATATCTTGCTGTAGCAACAAGGTGTAAGCAAAGCAGAGTTTTCTACTCAGAAATGTTACTGCATGTGTAATGTTTCTTCAGTTGATTTGTGCGATTTACCTAAACAGACTGATAAAGGACACGTTAATGTAATAGGAGAAGTCAAACTATTATACACAAGGTTCTTAAAACAACAATCGTTCTAGAGCTGAAACCACGAGTCGATTACGCCTTGGTTAAGGATTTACAAATCTCACAAGAGGATAACTTGACTAAAGCTTATGTGACAATCAACAACTTAAATATAGTACTGGCTGATAAACTGTACTGGCTAAAACTGATCAAAGAAAGAAAAGTTCTAATAGGCAACAAACAACCTGTAGTGTCTTACTATAGTGTGATGAGATAAAAGATTAAAGGCAAAAATTACCAAGCAGGTTGTCAAATCAACTGTGAAAGAACAAGTAGGTGAGCCCACACTGCTCTTGAGCAAGACGTTTAAACCATAACATCAGTGATGAGAAGTTGTTCTTGTACGATGCAGCTGCAGGTGTGAATGTGTGTGTGCAGCAGGATGTGACCAAAACCTCTATCTTACCGTTGGCAGCAGCAGAACACAGAGTGTGTGGAGGGAACATCTAGGTGACTGCTATCATCTCCTGCAACAGGAAGATTTGACTCCTCCCTGAGGAACTTCTGCAGGTCCGTCAATGGGAATCCTTCCTTTTGGTAGTTCTGTTGGTAAAAACACAAATTAATTTATGGTAATATATTTTTGTACCTCACTAGACATTTGCCTTAAAAGTTTTCCCAAATTTGCTTGCTGTCATTTCTCAATCAGTAGCGTGATCCAAGTGCAGCTAAATTTGCATTAGCACTGGAACATTTACTTTCATTAGAAAGTAGATCTACTAGATTAGTAGATTAATTGTTTTCTCTGTAAAAATTAAATAGTGAAAAATGCCAATTACAATTTCCCAGAGCACAAGGTAGTGTCTTTGAAGCTCCATGTTTTATCCAACCGTTAGTCCAAAGCTCAAAGATTTTCAGTTTACTATCATCTATTTAATCTAATCAATTAATCTACCAATCATTTTAGCTCTAATTTGCATTCCTGTACAGTGTTAAGAGTTGTCACTATAATGTTCAAACAGTGAGGAGAGAACTATGAAATACTATTCATGGATCTTCTGTTACTGACCTTGATGGTCTCGTAAGAGTCAGTGATGAGGGCGATGAAGAGCGACAGCACCATGTAGATGAACAGGGAGATGAAGGAGAAGAGGTAGGCTCGGCTGAAGACCCACACCAAAGTGTTTTTGTCCTTCAGCTGGGCGAAGGTGGTGAACATGTCGTCGCCGTTCAGCAGGGAGAACAGGCACTCCGCCACACGGCTCAGGCCCTCAAACTAGAGAGACGGAAGAGGACATGCTGATTTTATGAAAGTTGCAAATGCCATTTGCAGTTTATGAGGGGAGTGAATCAAGTCCAATAAGGCCTCTACAATGATTTCAAACCAAAGAAAGGAAATGAAAAATGTTAAATGAAACTGTAGAATTGTAGAAAAGAAACTAAGAACGACTTGTGACGAGGGGTTGCGAGTAGGTCTGCAACGACAAGTTTCATCCTCAATTAATCTGCTAATTATTTTTTTCTATTATCGTTTAACCTATAAAATGTTGACAAACAGTGAAAAAAAAAGTCAGTCACAATTTCAAGGTGATGTTATAACCTTGATTCTCAAAAAGTTTGGATGTAAAACACAAATAAAACAGAATGTGATCATTTCAAATCCGACAAATCCTTTTTGACATGTACTCAATTGTAAACAGTACAAAGACAATATATTGAATGATTGACTCATCAGCTTCATTGATTTTGCAAAAATCTGCCTTTTCTGAACTTGATCCCAACAATTTGCTTCAATCAAGTTGGGCTGAGATCAACAAAAGACAAAGAAGTCGTGGAATGATCCAGGAGCATGATCACGATGCCTGAGAGAGGACGAATGATGAAGACAGAGACGGCAAACAAAGAGACAGATGGCTAAGAGGAACAGCCTGAAAGTCAGGCACAAACATTACGAAAGAGCTTTCCCCAGAACGCGATAGCATCTTAACACAACATCCCACTGCGACGGTATGGATCCAGGGCACAGCACTTGAAGACGTGTGGGATGGCAAGTCCAAGAACATCCTCTGTTTATTCCTTCAGTAAATACACAGAGGAGCCTGGAAGGGCTGACAGCACGGTACAGGGGACTCCCCCAGCTGCCACAATGTAAATATCGTGACGGGGTATCAGGAGGCTGCAGTGCTGTACACACCGGGAACATGAAACCTGTTTAACTTCCACTGCCGATTCAAGTCACTTTCACTTCCACTGACTGAAGCTGCAATTAATGTGCTGCTAATGTCACACATAGCAGGAGCCTTGAGTGTACTTAATCATCATTTACAATATTTACAAATGGATGTGATTCTCCCTACAGGTGTCAGTCCAGCCATACCATCCATCAGCATCCTCGAGCACACTCACTCTGTTCACAACTTATTTACAGTAGCGACTTCAGTTTAAGACTATGAACAAACTTTCATTTGCTCAGTGAGACATCGCTTGGCCTGGGGCAGCTGATGTCAGCCTATCTCACATCTGTGTCTCCTACAGTTTGAGCACGGCCTTGTTTAGACGCCCACTGCGTGCTCGGACTTCCGTAAATAATTTATCTTAACGGGAGAGGGCAGCTAAACATACACATGTTTTCCCTGATGGCACACGCTGTCCAGGGATCTCCATCTGACTGTAATTAGAATAGCTGTTGATTTTGTGTTTTCAGAGCACACGAAAACATTTACCACGTTACTCTCTGTACCTTATTTTGTTATTGCTTAAAATCACATGATTATTGTAGCATGTGCAGCTTTTGCTATGTGTGTGAACTTAAAAGGGGAAATGAATTTGCTTTATGGGCAAAAAAACAATCTGATTGTTTTGTGGTGATCATGTAATCAGAACATCCTCAGTGTGAGTCACCCCCCATTTCTCGCCCCTTATTCCTCCTCTGCACTGTCCTCTGTCTAATAGATGGGAAATAAATCCTATTAAATTATATAATTATTTTATTTAATGTTTTAAAATGTAAATGTTGTAAGTGTTTCTGTAAATGGAGGGAACTTGTTTCCCGCTGTGAGATTTTCAAAATTTGGTCACAAGGACAGAGAGCTGCTCTCATTGAAGCTGGAGGTTTCATGGACTGAACATATACTGCCACCTAGTGGTTGAGTATTCTGAGTCTACAAAAAAAACTCAAGACCAATGACTTGAAGTTACTCCTGTACAAGGAAGCCAATTGCCATATACATAATTTCCTGAATTTGCAGGATGTAATGTTGAAACAGCAATTCCAAAGCTGAATAACCCTCAGAGAAAGTTGCAGTTTTTTCCTACAATAAAGGGAAAATCTAAAGGATCATAGCTTTAATCTTTTTTAAAATAGCGTACAGAACACCTACATTCATTAACTGGGAAACTCATTTCTCAAAACTTTTATAATTCAGGAAACAGTCTCTACACAGTAATCATAAATTTAATATCCCCCATTATCAATCTCCACATGTAATTTATGACACTGATTTTTAACCTGTGTTCAATTGCAGAATGCTGTCTCAGCCCATTTAAAGATGCACACATACGTACTCAAGTAATCCCTAATGCAACCATATTCCTGTGGCCTCAGCATTTTGGATGATTCAAATAAGAGCAAAGTCAGTAAAAGGAACCTTGACAGTTCCTCTAATTTCTCCTCAGTCAATAACAGCCAGTGCAGTGGTTCAGACCAGTACCTCCCCACCCCATCACTAACTTCTCCAATCTCCAACACCCAGGCCTACACATCCATTACTCTCCTCAAACCAGTTAGAGAGTTACCTTCTCATGGTATGGTCCCAGTACAATCCATCCACAGAAGGTGTAGCCGAGGTAGATCATGCCGGCACAGCAGCAGAAACGCAGCACTTTGGGGAAGGCTGCTTTCAAGGTTAAAATTAACACCTACAGGAGAGACATGAAGTAACTGTTAATGCACAAATGACTCATGGAACAGTTGAAGACAGTTAATTGGAAAAGACCTGTAATCAGAATTTGTGCATCTTAAATTTCTACTAAAATGTAAAGCATGAATGATCCTAATATACTGACTTACACCCATACTCAAAATTGTAAATAAGTCATGTAAACTTGTGTATACCTCCTTTTTAGACTGTTGTTGTTCTTCTTAATATTTAACTGCTGCTGTCCCCTGTGCTGCTGTGACATGTAAATTTCCCCACTGTGGGACGAATAAAGGCTTATCTTATCTTATCTTATCTTATCTTAACTGTAAAGCATCCACTGCATTTTATCTATATAATATCTTAGACTGTTTCCCTGCACACACCTTACAGGACACTGTGAAACCCAGATTTGGCAAATGAGGTGGATCATCAATGTGGAGTGCAGAGAAAGACCAGAGAGTAGAATAAGAGAAAAAGGTTCACACACTCACATTGTATTTCTGGAAGTATCCCAGGTACCTGATCACACCGACCCACACCAGTAATGTCGATGTTCCCAGGAAGATACTGCAAACATCATAACTGGTCACATTCTACAGGAGAGAAGGAGAAAGAATCACAAAGAGCACCGAGAACCCTGGTAAGTCTTACAAGGCCTCAAAGAAAGGTTAGGTAGAGTCAGGGGAAGTTATATTTGCATTCAACACAACTGTAACTATAATTTTATTGCAGCATGTGATAAACTGTTATATCATGCGCATGAATAATTTTATTAGGGTGTAAAGTACAATGTGGAACTGGAAGAGTGGAAAATTCCATCAATTGTTAACTAATCTGTGACATAATGTGCCACTTTGTTTTGATATAACACAAACACCTCAATAAGGACATTAACAGTTTTGTTACTCTGGATCTAAACTTCCCACTCCTGAAAAATACATTTAGTGAATTTGCTTTTATTATTATTGATTCTATTCCCCTTTGCCACCAGATGAAAGAAGGAAATTAGTCAAAATACCTCGTCCCGTGCATCCTGATACTGCACCACCCCAACTACAGGAATATTTTTATGATATTTATTATCTATTTGTCATGCAATGACTGACTTAGCGACTTAAATTAACTGCATCATTTGCCAAGTTAAACAGCTGAAGATTCTCCATATTATTTCTACTTCTACCAAACACGGGATAAACACATTTGGTGGCTACAACATGACAGTGAAGTTAAAATAAACAGATCTTAACAGTGTCTACATTTTCACTCCAAAGTCCAACAGACACAATTACAATAAAAAGCATCATCTAAAATCTAAGGTAAAGACGTGCATCTGAGTCAATATGCAGTAATATGATTACATGATTTTTTTATTACCTTTACTTGTATTTCTATCTTCAGTATGGATCCAATTATGGCCAAGAGGTCGCTCAAAATGACCAGCAGATACCAGCCATTCAGAAACTCTCCCTGGTCATCCTCACACACTTTGCGATTGTAGTTCTCTTGCAAGAATCTGGAGAATCTCTGAAAACACACCAATGCAAACTGAGTCTCTTATAGAAAATGATCAAATAAAACAGTATGAGATCAAATAGAATTCATGCATATGTACATGTGACATGGATGGTACTTCAGATATTGCATTAATTAATAAACTAGAATGTTTTGTGTATTCTGTGACATTTGGTTTACAAAGAGGAAAGTGATAAAGACTGAAAAGTTCTACCACCAGAAACTAAATAAAGAAATATAAACTAGCGCTAGAAACAGGACTAATCAGAGAGAAAAAAAATTTAAAAAACGTCTTGTATGATATTGTACAATGTGAGCAGGGGCCGAACAGCTGACCTGGAGCAACCTGACAGCCAGTACGATGGAGCGGGTGCACAGCACAGCTGATGTGAGGCAGACAATAATGACGAAGGCGTCAAATATCAGAATATAGTGCGTGTTCTTCTGAGCTGAAACAGAGACAAGCTGTGTGAGTGGAGAAACCATATGTGTGTGAGGGTTTATCACTTACATAACTCCCTCACCCTCAATACTGATAAGCACCGGTTCACGGGAAAACGCCTCACTAACAGTCACCAGTAAAAGGCATTTACATTTGAGGTAAAATATAGTTTGGCACACGATTTAGTGAAAAAGCAGTACATTACAAAAATAAATTCTAGATAACTGCATGGAGGTATTTAAATGGCACATACCACAAGGATATGACACACATACATTGCTCTGCTAATTGAACTTATTTTCTTACAAAGGTGCTTTCTGGTACTTGAAGACAAGGCAAATGAAATATTCTTTTGAATACTGAAACTTTACATTGCTTTAAACATTACAATAATGTGTAAATATTACAACGATCCATTTGCACGCTCATCTCTAGAACAGAAAAAATGTGCAAACAGTTTCTAATCCCGTCATGTGTCTTCTTTTAACTCTTTATGTTTATTTTATATCTGCATTTGGTGACATCAGAGGTTATCAAAATGGGAGGCAGCCACCCCTAAAACTGTTGGAACTGGAGGCAACCTGGGGAGGCTCATTGAATAAAAGTAAAAATATTACACTGTTTATTTCATTAGTTACCAAAGGAGATCACTTAGAACAGCCTAAACGTGTATGATTTGGTTAAAGAGATAGTTCAGGGATACAGTAGTTTTGGAGAATATTACTGTTTTTCTCATGTCCCCAGAGCCAGAAACAGACCTTTTATATGTATTTGGTGTGGTTTGAAGTTATGTCAAAAAGAAATATCAGGCTATCTGTACTAAATTGTTGTGTCCATGGGATCTTTTTCCAAGCTTTGTCTGAGGGGGAGACAGTGTCACACTTTGAAAACCCCCAGGTTAGGTAACTACACCTTACCCGTCCCAGATATCTTCCACTCTCGACATGTATTAGTCTCAGTATCAATGTCCATGAAGATTTTCACCTTTCCACTGTGACACTGGTTGTCAAACGTTATCTAGAGACAACAGGAAAGTATATTGGTAAGGTAGTTAGTTAGTTGATAGTTTGTATGTAGTAGATAGTTGTAAAGTATCAAAGTGGCTGAAGCATACTGTAACATAGAAAGAGTAGCAGTCAGGTAACTCGCGTAAACGCACTGTCTGTAGATTGATTCCTTTCAGCTGGAAGGTTATTTTGATGTCAACAAGCCTGAAAGGGAAATGGAGGGTTTTAATGTATTTTGTAGAAAAAAAGGAATAAGAAAAAAATGTGTGTGTGTGTGTGTGTGTGTGTGTGTAGTTATATACTGTACACGGATGAGTGATGTATACCTGTAAAACTCCAGATCAAAAAAGGATGCATTCTGGGTTTTCCATTGGTTCGCCGTCTTTGGATCATGTGTCATACAATCTGAGAGAGACATGTGTACCTTTCAATACGTGTGTAATGACACAGGAAGACTGCCTCTGTACTTCTGCTTTACGGTAAAACACAGACGCACATTTACATTTCCACAATTATACAGAGGAACAGAATTAATGTTGTTTCTCATAATACTGATGATTCAGTAATTCAGGTTCTACTTTTACAGTGATGGCTAAACCTTTTAAATGTAACATTAATATTTATTCTTGGATGCATTGTGTGCCTATAATTGACTTTCTTGGCTGTGTCATACATGCAATCAGAAATGTAAACTCTGTTAAAAGACAAACAGGTAATCAAATGTAAAATGACAGGGCTGTTTTAAAGCAGGAAGAAAAGCAGAATACGTGTGACTGCAATGTTGGCTGCCTAAATAAGCAGTGCGTGTTTTTACTGGGCCGCTGATGAAAATAGAATGCTTTTCTCTCACCCATCTCCAGCTGAGCGTCTATGTCATAGGCCTCATCTGAAGGCTCCACGCTGCCCCTCTTGTAGTAATGTTTACAGATGGTGAGAGGCAGCAGCTTCCCGTCGTTATCCTCAGCGTAGCTGATGGGGCCCACAGAGAGCCGGCCCAACTGGCTGTACTATAAATATCAGAAACCTCAGATAAAACACACTGTTCACAGGTGATTTACATAACGGTGGAGAGAAGCTTCAAACTGCCTTATGACAAATGCAAAGTCTGGGAAAATATGACATGGTTGAAGAAAACTGTTTCACAGAATAAGCAGATAAATGTGGAAGAGCATAAAGTATGTTTACTGTATGCGAGCATTAGCATCCCACTTTTGATCATATTTGGGATATGTGGTTATTCATATCCCTGCCTACATTAACTATTGATTGACTACTGATTATTGTGTTCAGGTTTCTGATCGTCTGTATGCAGGTACATCCTTGTTCCTCCAGGCTAAGGGCTTCTCCATGTTTCTGAGACCATGATATGATGCTTACATGTCCTATATTAGGATGCTGATCAGAACCAGGATACTAGTGTGCATGTAGACACACTCACTGAAATTTAAAAAGAATAATAAAAAGGACCTTGGAAGTCAATTCATTATAAACACAGACCTACAAAATTCTTTAACAATGTATTCAGATGAAAAAGCTTCATGTTTGAAAATCTTGATTTTTTTTTTCATTCATGGTGTAACAGTAACAAGGGGAAAAAGAGACATCAGAAAATCTCAACTCAAGCAGCACTTCAGTTCAAAATAACCCTTAGAATTAGGGCTGCGTTCAAGTCATATCAGAGATGAGATAAGATATGCTAAGTACCAATTTTCAACTTGTAAATTGCATTCATATCAACATTAAAGTCATAATTAGGACTGAGGAACCAACATGGATGCCTCATATCAGCAACAGTCGGTCATTGAAATTCAATGGATATACCGTCATATATTGTCAGTGCAATGTCATTTTAACCATCAGCAACCAATTTTTGAACACATGTTGCCAAATCTTGATGCAAATCTTTTCCATCTCTAACTTCACTCTCACATGTTGTGAACGCTGCCACACAACCTTTACTTTTCTTTTTTTTTGACAGCAGTGGTGAAAGCAAAGCGGCAGGCAACGTGAATGTGCGTAAGGAGATCTTACCTGATCCACCACATAAAACAGACTGTCATAAACATCTTGCTGCGTGTAGACAGCGACGTCATAGTCGTCATCATTTTCCACTTCACTGTAGCCCTTCAGGAAAAGGTTTTTGAAGGCCAGAATGTTCTCTTCCCTATAGGACACCACCAGCTGGTTGTTGAGGCCGAACAAGATGAGCTATGGAGAAAAGGGGAACATTCATATTATAAGTAGATGCTTGCAGTATTAATTCAGTGCAATACTTCTCATGAGCTGGAAATATTTTTTAAGAAGTCTATTTTTACTTATGTAATGCAGATACTCAGGCAGAAATCTATAAACTGCATTGTCTGGCATTTCCAATTAATTTACAACAACATGTTTACAACATTGATTTGGACTTTGTTCTCTCAGCATTTTAAAAGATCACATACAATGATGGACATCCAGGTAGTCATTTTACTTCTGGTAATTGTACGTAACAGTTCTTTTCTGTTTTGTTTTTGCAGACTAATGAAAAAACAAAATTATTTTTTGGTAAAAGTAAGAAAAAATTCCTTCATCATCAGTGTCATCTTCCATTTGACAAAAACAGACACTCGGTTTATGTTTGTGTGTCCGCATGTGAAACTCCACACAAACATCCCCACAGGACAGATTATAGTTCCAGGAAGTATTTTTTGGGTGGATATTCTTTACAGGCCTTTTCCTAAACTACCTTGAACCCAAGGTACATACTTGTGTGGTGATCATGATGATTTTCAGAACCTGCACCCCAAGTTTCCAGGGTATGTGTTTCCTAGCCCGGTACTTCTCACATGGGCTCATGAAGTAATACTTCAGGTCATCTCTCAGGTTCTCCTCTTTGATGGCATCTTGAGTCAAGACAGAGCTGAAAGAAGAATTAGAGCAAAATGTGATATCGTGCGAGAACTGTGAGACAGAATCTGTTTCACCAATAAGCCTTTAGTTTCTGAGTCAATTTCAGTGGAAGAATCAGAGCGAAAAAAAACAGAAGTGAAAGCAGCTATTTCTTGATCCTTGACTTGAGCAATAGTTGTGTCTTTCAGTGCAGCAGTTGGTCATCTCTTACAGGAAGGACTCCATGAACTGAGCACACTGCCTGCATTCATGGCGCTACCTGGGTTTAAGTCCAAGGTTAGCTCAGTGACGGCACTTTCAATATTTTCCCAGCAGTTCGCCCACAGGCTCTTTCTCCCCAAATCTCCTGGTGCTGCTTGTTTGCTGTTGTTGGAAATTAGCCTTAAGGGGCTTTGTTAAATGACATATTTCATAGTTATTTTCAGCTGCATGTGTTGGGTTAAAAAACAAAAAATGTCTGGACTGTCAAAAGTGCAAAATGAATGGTGTTGTAAAGTGAGACAACAACATTCAGCTTATATGAAAAAGTTAAGTTTTAGGTTCATTTTTCAATATATCCACTTTAATCTACATATTATATTTCATAATGTTAAACTGTATAACACTTGAAGCAAGTTTTAAAATATTCCAAATAAGTCATTTAAAAAAAAAAACAACTCACCTCACTGAATTGCTCCTGTCCAGATATCGACCCAATAATTCCATGCTTGATCAGGCACGTGGACACAGCAGCTCATCCACTGTGTGATTGTCAATAAGTTGACAGACAGACAAACTAACAGCAGAGGAAAAAGTCCTCTCAGCTGGCTTCTCTGCGTCACCGCCCAGTTTCCGGGCAACCAATCAGGAAGCGAGTTTCAGGAGACGCACGCGTTTCCAGTCTGGGGTTCGGGGACCACCTGCGGGCCGCCTAGAGGAAGGAAATGGGTCCACAGGCAAATACTTTATCTCTACTATTCTTCACTTATTGTTGCATGAGTCCATCATCCATGACATAAAACAAACAAAAATGTAGCTTGTATTTCTTAATTGTTTTCCTGTTATTTATTTGTCTTGTTTTTCTTGTGGGGAAACACTTTTATTTTGCTGCCTTCAAAGTAGTCATGTTTACATATATAGAGTGTGAGAAACATTGGAATCAGTCTGCAATATATCCACCAAGTGTTTGTTTTTAATGGTGGAATGTAAACTCCTCCGTGTTAGTTACGATTTCCAGATACACAGAAGAATACCAAGGACATGACCTCAGTGTCTTCAGCCCAGTCCACAATGTGAAGCACCCATCTGTAACGTCACCGACACAATCCAGTCCCATGTTTAACAAACAAAAACCCTGCTCAGATGGGGGTTGGACTAACATCTCTTTGTGGGTTGATATCTGAATATCATGTGAATCATAGAAATGTGACAAAAGATTTGGCATTCAGGTGTAGTTGGGCCTTAGCAGCAACATCTAAAAATACAACTTTTCGAGCTTACCAACCTTTAAGAAGGACGCTCAAAGTAGGATAAAAGCTTATTCAAGAAACATTACAAGAACATGCACACTGCTCTAGTTTAATTTCAAACCTTTAAATTAATCCTGTTATACAAGTTATGGCTTTCATTCCATCTCCTGATCAGCCTTGTAGACTCTGCTGCTGATGGAAATGAGCCCTGCCTTTGTGCACACACCTGTCTGTGAAATGTAATGAAAGCTGTCATTGACCGTCTTGATGGTATGCTTGGATTTTATATAGTTTGAACTTTGGAATGAGATAAGACACTCTTTGGGTTGGGGCTGATCATCCTTCAGTTATTGAACATAAAAACTTCTTTAATGCATGGCGTCTATGCTGTGTCTTCCTGGTGACCCAAAGTCCATCACATGTACCCCAACGCAAAGATTGGTCACTATGGATGTTTAATTTTAGCTGAGTAACTTCACACTGGACAGAGACAACAAATTCATTATAACAAAATTTTATTTCTCACAGATAAATACTGCAAAATATAGTTTCCATCCTATTAGCACAATTGTAATGACTTTTGCATTTAAATTATAAAATAACATAAAAAAGTGAAACACATTTTATCTTTTGGAGGACAGTGGGAAAGCAGCTCTACACACAACATGGACATATGACGACCTTATAAAGTTGATGTAATGAAAACATTAGCAAACATTTACCTGTTTATACATCCAGCAGGTATGACGGCAAATGGAGTCATAATTGGAGTCATGTCCCTGTCACCAATATTTGCTGTCCAACAACTCCTGTGTGAAACATTCGGCTCTTTAGCTGCTAAATGCTCCACTACATTCACCAGCTAGTCGCTCACCGCCTGTGTTTGTGCTTTTGTGAGAGAAGACTCTTATCTGAGCATTACATTTCTTTTTACTGATTTAAGTCTTCCAATGAATAATTTTGTAAAGTCAATATTGGTTTATGATTTAATTAAACTAAAATTACAGCTTTTCCCACTTCACCCAACCATAATGTCAGCAATCCCATCATGCAGTTCATACAAGTAGTTTGCTCCTTCCAATAGAAAATGACAGGAAGCAGCATTGCTTCCCTCTTCATAAAAACTGTTAGCCACAAAACAGCTTACTGTAAAAAAAAAATAATAGCATAAAGAAATAGTTTTATCCCTTTTAAATTACAAAATTCAATTTTTATTTCAAAACTTTTCCATGCTAATATGTGTTCATTGTGATAATTAAAAAGCTTTTCATTATCATTACAGTGAAAACAAGGTTGTCCGACCATGATTCTTGCTGATGTGGAAGACAGACTGAAACACTTGATCAAGTAAACAATGCTGTTTTCAACATATCTGTTTCGTGTCACCCTGACACCTCCTTTAGTCTTGCCGCTGTGCAGCTGATAAAATGTTTAGCTCTTTCTAACTGAGGAACTACAGTTGAGTTGAAATCATATGCAGATGCACCAAGCAGCAGTTGTGACTCTGATCAGGGACAGGCAAATTCAGCTGACCACATAGCAAGATAAAGTTAGGTGGAAACACTTTTAACACCTTTAAAATGTTTTACATCCACATTTAGACGGTGTCTGTCAGAGAATTGGAGACATTCATTTTCCTTGGCATTGTCTCCATAGTCCAAAACAAGCTCCAAACATTGATGATGATCTTCCTGATTTGATGGTACAGAAGCTGTTTACTACGATAACTCTGGCGATGACTCCTGAACAGGAACTCCGACAGTTTCAAGTTGTGTCAGTGACAAAGAGGAGGTCCCGTTTTCTGATATGGCTTGCTGGTCCTGCAGGGGAGGGGTTTACATCAGAAACATATTACACAAAAACACTTACACGTTCAGACAGAAATGTCTAGTAGGAGTAAATAATACATTTATAATTCATTGTATGTCACCTAAGGAAATCATTACATGGATTAAGCTGAGAATATACCTGGTCCCTTCACTACACTGACACTTTGATACGTTACACTATATAAAGAGAGAGGGTTATATTATTGGCTACTACCAGCCTTCAAATGGCAATACAAAAATCAGGAACTAAATGTACTAATATGCAGTGGAATTCAAACTCTTTCTGAGTATCACATTTCTTCTGTACCTCTGTAATATTATAAGGTAGATTCAAGTATGAGTTGCTCACAAATGTCACATTAATAACCACCTCACAAGAGGAAGAAGAAAAAGGCAAATATTTCATTTCAACATAATTTTCAACCATTTGGGAGATAAAACATATTTTAGTCAATGATCAATTTCATGAGAATTTGGACATCATCAAGTTCACAAATGATGGCATCTCAGTTGACTGCCACTACGCTTCTAATGTGTGTTATTATGCAAGTATGTATATATGACATGCATACAAAGCTGTAAAATCTATCCACTCACATGCACAGCACAAGCTCAACAGCTATCATCGAAACACAAAAGTAAAAACACTGGAAAAATTTACCAATTTATGTTGCATGTGAACATTCACCATCCCAACGGTGCATATGTCATGCTGAAGCATTAAAACATAACAAAGGGGGTACTTTAAAAGTTAGAGTATTTCACATTATTTTATAAGTATATAAAATAGGTATATACAGTGAATTTGATTCCGTTTTCACGTATTTTAAAAAGGACTCACCTGAATATCTGTTTGTGAAGGCTGCCTTTCTGCTGGCTGAGATTTTGACGCTCCACCATCTCTGCTGTGTTCAACTTTAGAAAGGTTTTTATTCTCTTTCAGAGGTTTAGTCTCTGCTTGCAAGGAACCTGATTTGGTGGATTTAGTTTTTGACTGGGCTGTGTCAGCAGCAACACTGCTAGCGCTCGCTCCTGCTAGCTCCTCCTGTGTCTGCTGCTGGTCTTCTGAATCTGACTCAGCAGAGAGATTCTGCTCTGCCTCACCCTGCTGAGCATCTGTCTCATCTTCACTGAAGGGAGGTTCGGCAGAGCGTAGTGTCTCCACAACCTTGGGTGGCTCTTCTCTGGGTCTGTTGGGCCGCCTCCGATGAAGCCGGTTCCCTTGTAACCTGCCTTCATCGTCTCGGTGCCTCGGGACATGTTGTGGTGCATCCCCTCTTGCTAAATGGTCACGGTCCTCGATTTGCTGGACGCGACGCTGCGGTTGCTCCAGCTGCGGAGGAGGGGGATCCCTTCGAGGTCTGCGAAAAGGCGCAGTGATGCCATGCTGGAAGGCTGCCTGGACACCTCCATACATGCATACCTGTAGTGGAGTGAAATAAAAACCATGATACAGCAGTGTAGAGATACATTGTCTGATTTTATTAACTTGACTGCGTGTCAGTGATAATTTATCAAGTGTCCTTACCACAATGGAGAGCACGATAGTGATGAGAACTGGGATCTGCAGGGTAATAGGTAGATCTTTGAGGAGGGCTCGAAGAAACTCACTGATCCCCTGGCCAAAGTGCTTCAATGGCTCCGTGATGAAGGTTGTGATGGTAACTGAGATTGCCTAAACAGAGAGGGATGATTCCAATACCATTTTCAAGGCAATATATTTTTGTAAGACTTGATGTTAAACAAGAACAAATTCACAAGACCAAGTGAAATGCCTCATTTTATATCCTCAATAAATGCCTAAAATTGAAAAATAACATTTTAGGTTGTGATGTCTTAAAACAAAACTTAATACTCGTAATACTCATCATTCGCACACAGTGTAATTTAGCCTGTACATGCACCTACAGCACATACAGGCCATTATAGCTACACACCTTGGTTGGAGGTACCAGCAGAATGGGGTTGACCATGAGGACTTCATAGTATCTCTTACAAGGGTCATCTTGAAGAGTCCAGGTGCTTCTGAACCACTCTGCAAGAAAACAACCAAAGAGAGTAGAGGTAGCTAAGAGAGCTTTCTTCAAAGTCGTATCACTATCAGTAACAGAGAGTTGAAAACCTTACAAAACACTGAAAACAAAATTAATTTAACCTGAAAATGTGACTACAGATAGACACCTGACCACAACTCATTTTTATTGTTTCAAATAACTCCATCAAAACTCTAAGATGGGGCTTTTATATAAACTTCAACGTGATGATAGCCCCAATAATATAATTATATAATGAGTTTAACAAGAAACACAGACATTATGATCATGATAAAATTCTTCATATCATCATTATACAGACAAAATAATGCATGTCCAAATTTGAAACACAAAACATTAAAGCAGCTTTAATAAATATATTTGTAACTATAATGTATCAGATGACAATGTGAAATGGCTCACTATCAGCTGGCAGCTCCCCCTCGGCTTTACAGAGCTATAAAGTGAGTTTCAGTTCATGTTGTTTAACTTTCAGGCCCACAACTTCACTGTTTTGGTTCACTCTCATAGTGTTATTGTCAGCACAGCAGGCAGTGAAAAAGCTTTTCAACACCACCGAACACTACCTGACAAGGTACCGGAAGATTTAGCTGTTAAAGAGTCATATTTCTCCCAGGAATCGGTCAAGACCAAAAAAGAGCTAAAAGACAGGGAATATTGGGACTTACACAACTCCACATAAAAGATGATATTGCTCAATAACTGCTAGATTTGTAAATATGCACCTGTTTGCTAACAAGTTCACCATAACAACTTAAAAGGTGATGTTGGTATTGTGTTATTGGTATTGTGTTAACTTATTTCTGCTGCCCTCAAGTGGCCATAATATGAGCTATCGCAGGTATTTCATGTAAGTATTCTTTTATGGGTTGAGAAAATTCTCCTGTTTCTTAAACCAAATAGATCAAAATGCATTGTCACAAAGCTGTAAAGTGGTTTTGTTTTTTCTAAGAGGACATTTTGTGCAGATGCACAGGTTTTAACAGGACGGGTATGCACTATACATACATTCCAATTTGTAACTGGCTCACCTTTTAAGCTATCACTCCAGTCAATTTTCTTCATTCCAGTGCATTTTTCATTGAAGCCATCCATCTTCGCCATGTTGTTTTGGTGCTCAGCAAAGGCAATCTAAAAAAAAAAAAGTAATGGTATTACAAATTTATCTGTCTAAAAAAACACTGAATTACACCAAAACAAGAGCAAGGGATCTGAAAGAGCTCTTCTTTACCTTATACAGATAGAACCAGTTCCAGATAATACTGACAAAGAAGCACACAGCAAACAGTCTACTGAACTGCATGAACCAGGACACTGTTGACCACAGCTGAGTGCATATGATGGCTACTATAACCAGAATGAACAGCCCCATCTGGAACACAAACAGAGAGAACAAAGTACAACTAGACTGATTGACTGGTAGATGAAAAGCCACATGGAACACATAATACATACCAAAAGCATTTTACAAAAATCATACAGAAGTGGGTCACATTAGAAAGCTGGATAATAAGTGTTACTATTGTTGAAAAGATACATTTCAAGTTAAAGCTCAACATACACATAGAAAACAACTTCTTATTGCAGATATTTGTTGTTGACAATTTATCATGTCTCACTAATGACGCTAGATGGAATCAATTCATACTGTATATATTTATATAGCACATTTCATTACAAGTATAAGCTCACAGACCTGACTATGAACAGTAATTGTCTAATTTTAAGGTAGTATGATTGAAGTATCTTAAAGAACTCATAAAAAAGACATTAGATAAATGAATGAACTTACTTTTAAAAGTGTGTCTAACTCCACTCCAAAGGTGTCTTCAAAACGCCACTTCCAGGCTTCATAGTTATGTGGTCTGAGATCCACCAGTATCTGACTGATGGCATTGTCCAGAGCCCCTGTTCTCCAGTTGTCTTCACCCTGTATAAGTGTCTGAATCTCTGTTATGGCTGGTCTAGACAGTTTGATTTTGGCATCATAGAGGACTTCCGTGGAGTCACTGGGCTGTGGAGAAAAGGGAGACAGGTTAGTCAAAATGGCACTGCCCTGCTTTTTACCTTATTGTGCTAAGTGCACCTAGGTTCTATCTAAGTGCTGAACCAGAATTTAGTGTGAAGGATATTGTATGAGCTGCACACAGCATAATAAATGTGAAATGACCACATACCAAGCCAACTCTTTGCATTTCCTTCAGGAGTCTGATAAAGAACCGCTTAAACACTGGATTGCATGTTGGCTGCTGTGAGATGAGCTGGATTCTCTTCTTCTGTTCTTCAATCTGAATGAAAGCAAAGAATAATATTAGCAATGCTTCACTAAGTCCATGAAGGTGGGGTTTCTCATTTGTCATATGGCAATTCAGTGTCTCGCTAAGCTGACAGATGAGTTCTTTCAAGGGGACTTGAACTTGTACTTTTTGGATGAAGAACAGCATCTCTGATGTCTCTGCCAACCTTGTACTGCCGCAGTATGCTTTTTGGATGCAGTTTGTTTATGTGGGAGTTTTTTTTCTTTTCGTTTTCTCGTTTTTGACTGTTCTTATTGGATGCTATCTTAAAATAGAGTGGTAAATGTCTGCAGCAAAATCACTGACATAAAAACAGTTGTTAAAGAAAGCCAAGTCAATTCACTCCCACTAGCCAAAACCAAAAGTTATTGTGCTATCTATCAAATATATTCCGTGAAAAACAGGTACAAGAACACCCTTAACTTAAGTTTAAAGTGTCTTATCTCGCGTTTCTGTTGCACTGCTACACAACCACTTGCAAGTGCAGACAAACAAAACGACTGCTTTGAGTGATGTGTGAATTCAGTACTGATTACTGACAGTATATAATAATGTTAAGGATTTATTTACCATTATGTGTTCAGAACTTATAATAAATTCTTTGTATACCACCAACCTGTTTCTGTAGATCCACTACTTGTATGTCACACGGTGTCTGCTCAGCCTGGTCTTGCGTGTACTCTCTTCTTTTGGTTGGCACATTGGGATAGTTTACCGGCTGCAAGACATGCATACATACACACATACAGCATTAACTGTCACAACAGAATTAGCAACGTGGCTTCAGTACCAATGTTAGCAGATGCTGTTTAATATTACCTCTGCAGGCTTCCTCATGGATTTGGTGCTTGAGTCGTAGTTGAGCATATCATACGGGTCTATCCAGTCGTCTTCCACCTGCTGTCCTGTGGTAACCAGTGACAGGATGCTTACCAGGACAATGAGCAGCATCTTGGCAGAGAGACGAGCTAACCACCCAATGTTGATGCTAGTTAGCAAAACAAGGGTCCTAGCAAAGTGTTAGCAGGCGGCTAACTGTGATTTAAGCTAAGTTAAACAACGTTAGCTAAACAAGGTTAACCAGCTAATGGCAGTCGCTCATTTCAGAACCACCGACTCAAAACTTGGTTCTGTGGATACTTTCATACGTGAATGCGACAAACAGGCTGAACATTTGCAGACTTTCCACTCAACACAGCTCGACAAGACAAGTTACCGCTGCTGCCGCTCTACGACACCATAGACCCACGCACGACCCCCAAAGCCTCACGGGAAATGTAGTTTTCCACGCATGACCAACCTGTGAGCGAATCTTTGCCTAATTCTGTTTCACTCTGGAAGAAAGGTGTGATTTTTTTTCATGGAAGAGCAAGTCCCTTTAAATAAAATTATTGGAATAAATTTAATAAAATAAAACAGTAACAAACAATAAAATAATAATGATACAGACCCAGACAGCACGCATACGTCTCTCCGACATCGGCGATCGTGCGTCGGTATTCTACTCCTGACGTCTGTAAATGCGTCTGAGTAGCATCGGTCCATAGCAGAGACATGGTTTGCCAGAGGGCGGGTTTATGTGCTCTATTTCAAAATCGGAGATAGGTCGGCTGTGGATTGGCCCTTTGCACGTCATCCAATTGGCGCTAATGGCACCAATACAGTTATTGTACTGTATTAACACTTAAATGCTCTATTTTCATTACAGGTTGCAAAGCTGTCCTTGACTGGGGGACTGTCTGTTAAAAAAACAGTGTGCCGAATATGCACAAAGCTCTTCACACCTGAACTAGCCACCCAATTAAACTGGTGTGGGAGAGGAGAGAAGACTGGCATTAAGTCAAGACCAGTCACAGAAATTATACTGTGTAAGTTCAGTCTGAGCTGAGCATTTCCCAAGTGAGTGTTGATGATGTGGATAAATATTATATATGTCATCATTATTGTCAGGGTCAAAAGAAGAGTATGGAATTTGATTTTGATCATTTCCAGGTATAGAAATGAGAGAATGGAAAAAAAGATATTTGTATTTTCATATTATATACATGCTGAATCTCCCTTACGATGTAAGTAAATGGTGACCAAACAGAAAAAACAACAACAAAAATTATTAAATGCCTCCATACTGCTCATCTAGAAATACGTCATTCACACCTGAATCGTCACTGTCACTGATAACAAGGACAGCAAAGCTGAACAAATACAGATGAATAACTATTATGCATGCAAGTATGTTTGGGAAAATTGGTATACGTAAAAAGCACCAATGACCATAACATGAATAAAACATCTATATGCACTACCAATGTACAATATACAAACACAATAAATCTCTCAAGTAAGGGGACATATCTGAGAACATGACAGGTCAAGTAAAAACAACAAAAATGTACATGGCTTTTCTTTATGGAAAATGTAGTAATCAATTAATCAAATGTACTAATAAATAAAATATATTTGATGACTAAATGCTTTCATATAGCAATATTTATAAATGACCTTTATCTATAAAGTTGCAGTTAAGTGACTTGAATTAGCCGGCTGGAAATATTTTGTCAGCCAGTGCTTGGAAAAAAGATGGTTGTATGAAACTTCTCGTTTTCATAAGCTGTATATAGCTAAATACAGGTCATAGAAGCTGTAGAGAGGTCACACTGTGCATCTTTGATTCAACGTCCAAACATCGTCTGGAGGGCATTTTTTACCAAATCAACCATCGTATCTTTTGTATGTAAAATCTTAATCTGCAAAGTAACAACTATTACAAAATACTTTATTTCAAATAAATGTAGTAAAATAGTACAAGAGTAGAGTCTATGTGTTGGAAGTGTCCCTGGGCAAGATACTTAACCCCAAACTGGTTGTTCCATCGCTATGTGAATGTACGTCGCTTGTGCATCAAAATCTTATAAAATGAATGAATGATTCCAAAACTAATTTCAACAAAACATTTATTGCAAAGATGTGTATATCATATTTACAATATTAATACCAACATTTCTGGAAAACACATTTACTGTTATGTTTAAGTTGATTTACTAGTTCAGTTCAGCAAAACCACTCATTCATAGAGTTTCAAGGCAAAAACGGACATCTTCAGAAAGACGTGCACAGAACAGCCAAACATACCCCGAGAACACATGTCAAGTGTCCAGGAGTTATAAGAACCTCAGGAAAGGTTGCTAAAATGAGAGTGTCCATGTGAAAGTTCATTCTGGCCTCTCCTAATGATACAGGAGCCCAAAATGTGGTAGGAATCACAAATGCTCACCAGCAACATGTGACCAGACCATGTTCACCAGTTAGGAAGGCAGGACTGTCAGAGTGCAACCAGTTCACTTTTATCTTCCTTTTCGCCCTTTACCACTCTTCACTCCTCCTTTGCCACCCCTTGACTTTCCTCCTTTTCCTTTGCCCCCTTTAGCGTGTTGTTCTTTCCTCTGCATTCCCCGCATGTCTTTCTTCATGCGGCTGTCCACCACTTTGAAGGCTCCCTTGACGCCTGGAGGCCGTCTCACCTTCCTGCCAGCTCCCTTTTTGGTCACAACGTATGTTACTTCTCTCTTCTCCTTCCCCAGGCCCGCTTTCTTGTATATACTGACACAAAAGGTGAGAAACGACAAGATGAAATTATATATATTAGCCAGTATGAAACAATGCATTTAGTTTCATGGAGCCATAATTTGTGGTACGGCTCTAGTGCTTCCTGTGTGAGGTCATACCTCTTCAGCTGAGCCATCTTCTCCCTCTCAGAGATGTCCACTGTGTTGACAACTGCTTCTGCTTTTTTCTTAGCCTGCTCCATCTTCTTCAGCATCTGGAAAAGTCACAGAGAAACCAGCCAATTAAAATAGAGGTTCTATCTATAGGTTCAACAGTTGCACCATTGTACTGTTCCCTGATCTTACCCTCCTCTTCTTCCTGGCCTTGGCCTCAGCGACTCTTTTGATGGGACGGGCATCAATCTCCTTCCATTTTTGTTTGTACTCCTCCACCATCTCTTTGGTGACCGGCACCGGCTTCTTCCGGTGTTTCCGTTCATCGTCCAGGAACCACTCTGGTACCTCCCACTGCTCCTCTGAGCTTGCAAACCTACAGGAGCACGCAATCAGCTTGGCGTACAGGTACATTATGTGGAATTTATCAACACTGCATATGTAGTGATTTTATAACATTAAACCTGTATTTCTGTTGCTGACAATATATATAATATATAATGAGTGTAGTGAACATTTTAGTGAGCCTGCCTCCCTGCTCAGAATTAAATATTACAGCAAAAATGGACTGTATGAATGAACGTAAACAGTGCAGCATTAAGGCTTGTGGCGCCTGGTCCAAGGTATCACAGTAGTAGAAAATACAGACCATCACCAGCGTAATACTCTAATTGCTGTAAGCTTTGTGAGACTATTTGAACCAATTGGAAGGTAGGCATATGTTCAAACACACACACACACACAAACACACACACAAACAAACACACACACACACACACCTGTGGAAGGAGCTGTCCATCAAGTCCCTAGCTCTCTTCTTTGACGTAGCGATCTGACAGCCCAGGGCCAGACCTTCTGCATCCAGGATCCTGGCTTTCTTACCTGAGAAGCACATAACCCACAAAGCATTTTTACTGACTGATGCTCAATGTCTTTGTGCTATAAGCAGTTCAGCAGCTTCCAAAGGTTAAGATTTGTGCAGGCCGGCGATCAACAGCTAAACACCTCAAATACTCACTGGTGCTTTCTACAGGAACAACCTGGAAGTCATCGTCATCAGCCACTCCTGACATCCCACCAGCCCCCTTGCCCTGCTTCATCCTGGTAATCTCCCTGGAACAAATAACAAAATAATGATTTAGTTATTTGTTCATTTGATTAGCTGTGAAAAGCATGAAAAAACTGATCCATTATGTAATATTTTGAACAACAGTAAATGAGCTTTTACTTCTCATCATCGCTGCTGTCATCTGAGTCACTGTCACTTTCCTCTGCAGCTTTCTGTGAAGAGCCGGCCTTTTCTTCCTCTGGGGGAGCAGCGTCCTCGTCCTCCTCCTCCTCCTCCTCCTCCTCCTCCTCCTCCTTCTCTTCAGCTTTCCTCTTTTTGCCTTTTCCTATATAAGATCCAAATGTGTCATCATTTTGTCAGTCTTGGATCAGTCAGAGCTACTATTCTTTTAATAGTAATATTTCATGGTCAATTTATAATAAATGGTGGAAATATATTTAGAAAAATGATGAACGTGTGTGAACAAAAATGAATGACAAATAGGGCAAACTGTTACCAGTTTGTTTGTTCTGAAGCCACTCAGTCTGTTGGAGCTCACTCTCTGCGTCTCCTTCCAGGTCAATCTCAGAGAAGATGCCCTACAAAGGTCAGAGATTACGCAGAAATTAATGCACTTATGTAGTGACTGAAAGCAGGTGAGCAATCATTATTTGTGTAACTATCAACCTGATCATTATATAATGTACCTTGCTGAACCACATATTGGTCTCTCGTTCCTTCTTCTCATCCTTTCCCTCTAGTTCCACCAGCAAGCCACTTTCCTGCCCTTCATCTTCCTCCTCCTCTTCTTCTACAGTGAATTGTACTCTGGAAAACACAGACAGCAATAAGTAGATAATCAAAAACTAAGAGAACAATTAATCAGTGAGGGTAAGACATCATTTTAAACCACAAGGCTGTTTTAAATGGCCATTTACTTCTTCTTTGCTGCTTTCCTCTCCAGCTCTTTCTGTCTCTGCTCCACCTCTTCCATGTCCTCGTCATCCAAATCAGAGGCCAGGGACATTTCATCTGCCTCTTCATCCTCTTCCTCAGACAGGTGGATGTCGTCGTCTTCTTCAACCAGGGTGTCTGCTGCCTGCATGTCTCCCTTGGATATATCAGCCAGCAGCTGATGGAGAGATGTGATGTCAGCTAACAGCTTAAGGTACACAGCAATGTTAAGACATATAAAGATTTTTTCCAACTCAGTCCAAGTGAGAGGTCTGTATCCGTGTGCTTGTGCTTGTCCTTGTCCGTGTGTGTGTGTGTGTGTGGTCTTCACCTTTTGCTTGTTGATGGTGCTGAGGGAGAACATGGAAGTGTCATTGCTATCGGCAATGGAGACACCAGGCAGGTCCATCTTCAGCTCCACTCTCTCCCTCTGCTTCCTCCGCTCCTTCAGCAGCTTTCTCTTCTTTCTGTTGGAGCACGACAGTTACACAAACTCAGCTTTCTTGTGTTTTCAATGACAAGTTCCAATTTCATATTTGTTTACTTAAAGCACATCAAAAGAACGTGTTGACAAATCAGGATAAATCAGCAATAACAATACCTGGCAACCCCGTCTGTAGGGTCTGTTGCAATTTAGTATTTTTGACAAGAAACTACAATGATACTCTTTAAAGACTTTCAAGACAGAAAAAAGAAGGAAATCTGTAATCATCTCTGGAAATTAGTATAACTCATTAAACCAGCAACAAATAGATGAAAATCACATTTAAAAAAATCAAAAGTAGAAAGAAAACAGTAATCCTGTGTTGTACCGTTTAAGCTCAGCCACCTCCTCAGCTTTCAGTTCTGCCAGTTTCCTGTCCATTTCTTCATCATCCTCTTCCTCCTCCGCCTCCCCCTCTTTCTTCTTTTCTGGCTCTTCCTCTGAGGAACCCTCTTCTTCATCAGAACTTAATCTAGAAAACAAAGAAGATTTTTATTAAATCTCCTGTCTGACAAATACAGAAGAATATTTTAATGGCTCGCTGTAAATGTGCATTTACTTGATCTCTAGGTCAAGCTGTTTGGCCTCGGTCCTCAGTTTTTTGGCCAGATATCTCCTCAACTTGGACCTCCAGTTCAGCAACAGGCTGCAGATAGATGGAAGGGTGAAGGAAAGAAGAACATGCCCATGTATGTTTCAGTGACTGTTACTGTTGTTTTGTATTATTTCAGTACCACAGTTGATTCTAATGCACAAATAGTAAACAATGGAAATGAATTACCGGAGCTCCTTGCGGCCCAAAACTTTGATATCACGACAGCACTCCTTGATCTCTGAACTGGTGGCCGAGTGAGACTCCAGGTCTTTGTTGTCGAAGGTGATCTGGATGAAGAAAGACGAATAAGCATGACACAGGAAGGTTTGTTTTTAGCTTGATATTTGTGGACTGTTATATTTCACCAGAAATCTTATTTCAACTTTCTTAAACATCCTTCTCCAATAGCTGCAATTTACTCTCAGCATCTGTCTTTGAAAAGTTAAAGCAGTACACAGATCTCACCTCATTGGCTTTTCCCAGGAAGTCAACGGCGTTTTCGGCTTTCAGAAAGGCTGTCACTGTGAAACTGTGGTAGAGTGTCAGCTCGCCATCTGTGTATCCCTCCGCCTGGAACAGAGGAGCAGCTGCTCTGTCAGTGACGCATGCAATGTTTGGAATTCAATGTTTACTCCAAAGTAAATATTATAATATTTGAGGGTGAGAATTATCATACCATATCAACACCATAGCAAATCACGTGTAAACAGCTACTGAAGTAATTACAGCAAATCAAGGGACTGTCGAGTTTAGTGTTCTTACTCTAACTAATCAGTTGACTTGAAATGATCTATTAAATACGGTTCAGCTAGTACTCCATCATACAGTGTACATGCCTTTGGTTTCTTGACAGGAATCAGCTCCCTCACAGTTTTGGCCTGCACATCCACCTCTTTAAAAGCATGTTTGGGGTCAAAGAACTTGCTGTCGATTTTGTCTGGGGCAACAAAACCTGGTGAGGAAAAACACAATTGGTTCAGATGTGTGTAAATTATTTTTTTCCCAGTCATTAGAAATAAAAGCAAACTGCAGCTGCAACTGACCCTGACAGATGACAAAGATCTCGGCAGACTCATTCCTAGAGGCCTGCGGTTTGGTGGCCTGCACCTTCTTGAAGAACTGCTGGAAGATCCAGAGCAGTGGCTGGTAGTCTTTGGAGCGAAAGACCTTGGTGACGAAAGTGCCACCTTTGGTCAGAAACTCACAGGCCAACTTCAGCGCCATGAGGGTCAAGTGAGCTGGTGGTGAAACGGGGAACAAAATGAGAAATAATAGTACGGGTATATAATTTTCCTTACAATATACAATTGTTGTACAAAGATGTGGTTTTATCAAATTTTATGGTAAATATGTTTTGGCATATGGTACCTCTTATTAAACATATCACTTACTGCTATATATAGGGATAAAACTGTATTGTAATGACTGTCTGTACATTTTAAGTTTCAGTGTAATGTCTTCAAACTTGTTTTAGTGGCGCCTACCTTGTGAGAAAGCATCATGTTGCCAGTTGGCTCCCACATTCGGGGCTCCATCGTTTAACACAACATCGACCTTCCAAGTCTGCAG
Source organism: Centropyge bicolor (assembly GCA_037975185.1). Taxonomy (NCBI): domain Eukaryota; kingdom Metazoa; phylum Chordata; class Actinopteri; family Pomacanthidae; genus Centropyge; species Centropyge bicolor. Next base: position 6,081,330 of record JBBMOC010000008.1, on the reverse strand, counting down.
TTCCTTTCGTAGGGCCTGTGTGTGGGACAGACAGACAGTATGTCACTTAAACAATCCATGTTAAGAACTATCCCATTTTAGAGAAATCTAACCCATGGTAATGAATACAGCTTTCTAATGACACAACAAAGCTGCCTGTGTCTCCACTCTCTCTGTTATTATATGTATACACTGTAAATCAGTGTATGCAGCGCTGCAGCCAGGACACTGATGCCTGTTTTCCTCTAGCACTGTGCTGGACTCTGCAGCAGCTGCCTCACCTGTCTGCATTTCTCTGTGGTGATGTCTTCTTGCAATGCCACCACGTTGGGGATGGGCTTGATGGGAACCAGATCGACACCTGACAGGAGGCAAAGCTTTTAAAACAACTTTTCTTTATTTCATTAATCAAAATTAGACTGCAATTGAAATTTGGGCTTTTCCAAAGCAACCAATCGGAGCAAAATAACACCAATAAGAACTGCAGTCAAAGCAGATGCAGAATAATTTATTATCTAATAGTCATAGTCTCATAGTGATATCACTCACCAATAATGAGACTTGATACAGGCATAAACTTGGACGCCACCTGCAACCTGAAAGGAGATTTTAAATTATGAGTGTATTTATTGTGCTGCTTACATTGTGAATTTCCCCACTGTGGGACGAATAAAGGCTTATCTTATCTTATTCCACATTCTACATTTTGCTCAACTGCCTTTTTAGGCGGAGCATTCAAATACATAGCCCTGATTGTGATCTCAACACTGCTTACACTACTCCAGGAGTTGGTAACATTACATTTCTTCTGCTAAACTCTGGGGAAACTTTCTTTTTTAGTGTGTGTTTTATACAAGATCACAAGACGCAGTCTTCAGATGCATACCTCAGTACTCCATGGGGTACTCACATAGACTGTACTCATGTATAATAGGGAATTTAGATTAAAGAGGTATTAAGTGCCATTTTGGACTAATATCAGTGTTAGGGAATACCAGCACCATGTTCAGCATCATTACTGGAGAGCTTTATCAAACTGTCCAAAGATCAATTTTACAATAAAGAACCATACAGTAATATTGAAGGAGAGTTTAACTACCATGCTTTAAAGAAAAGGGGTTTTTTTTAGTACATGAGATGAATATACAATATAAAAGTATGTCATTGATCAGCGTCCCCAAATTAGATTTACAGCGTGGACACCTCTGCTTTCCTCAACATGTTCGACAAATAATTAGCATGTGAATATGATCGGGTATTGACAGGCAGCTCACCATCCACCGGGAGCTGCACACAGATCGATCAGAGCTCTGGCTTTCTGTAGAAACTGGAATTTACGGTTGAGCTGGATAAGTTTGAAGGAGGAACGAGATCGATAACCTGAAAAAAACAAGATGTTATTAAACAGCTGATACTGTAAAATCCAGATCCAGCACGCTTCTTTTAGTGTTAGCGAGGTAGCTAGCAACCCTGCTAAGCAGTGAGCACAGTCTCAAACTCTTTCTAGCACTGACCTGTTTCTTTGGCCAGGTGGTAGAATTTATCTTTTCTGGTCTTTCCGACTTTGAGTTTCTTCCCCATGTTGTGTCGCTGCGGTTTTTACACTTTACTCTAACACAGAAATATCTCACACTGTCCGGACTTAAAACACTCAATCGTCCATGAAAACAACACGTGTGGTTGCCTCGGCGCAGATATTCTACGTCACACTGCAAGTATTTCTTCTGCTGCTGATTTGTTTCCGGTGTTATTGTAATGTCGCCACCTGCTGTTTGCATCACAGAATGCAACCCATGGTAGAGCTTTTTTCCATGTAAATGTGGTTTTCAGGGCAGTGCATTTTACCGGATGCTTTTTGTCTTAGTAAGAGTCACAAACACGTGAACTCATAAAATATGATCCATTGCTTTAGATTCAATTAATTATTTAATTAATTTAATTTAATTACAATGACAAAAACCAAACTTCAGAGTATGTGATAGTAAGAGATATTTTTGTATCATGGGGTCCCCTTAAATTTGCCCAACAAACACACGTAAAACCATATACTGTCAATTATATGAGGCTGGTTACTGAACAAATAACACACTCATTTGCATTTTCATTGATATGTTATTTATTTTTTAATCACAGCCGCATGAGACAACACCCTTCAGGGAAGAACACAGCTGTCAGAAAGGCCTGTTTCTGGATCGTGTGTTGATCAGTCCCAGGACTGAGAAGGCGCTGGCTGCTGCCGTCACCAAACTGATGGCCCCAATGGCCCGTGTAGCCTGTGGAGACGAGACACAAACCAACAGATGCATCTATTAAAGCATTAGAACAACAAAAGAATGGACAGCAATATATTTCTGAGAGGTTTATATAGACGTTTTCATATTTTTTTTCCCACTAAAACTGGTCACCAAACAACTGTAATCTGAATTAGTTAAACCACAACAGTTATTCCCTGTGAATATGAACATTGATATTTAAAACATAGATTTTGGGTGGCATATCCTTAAGACAGACCCAATGATTAGATTTAGATGAAATATGGTTTTGTCTGATTTTGCCAAGGCTATCGGTACAACTAGAATGGATAAAAACATATTCCAAGCAAAAGAAAAGTCTTAGATGCATTTTATAGAAAAGTTTACTTTCATTTGCCACTGTGTCAAAGAATTTCTGTCTTAAATGTCCTGTTCTGTTCTAAAATTGTACTTAACAAGTAACATGGCAGCAGTGACATTTGGGATTCATCATTCACTGTGATGTGTTGAGTGAAAAGTTAATGTATTGCCCTGATGACACATGACACAGAAACAGAATAATCAGAGTGAGAGACCTGCTCAGACACCCCCTCCCCATAGCGCAGAAGGGTAACAAAGTGCTCGCAGTTGCTCCCCAGCAGGTCATAAGACACCTCCTGGCCAATGAGGACTTGCGCTTGCTGGATGATTTCACAGACGGGCAGGGGTGTGTGGTTGTGGTCATACTTGTTGTTGACACGGTACGAGTCGCTTCCCACCACCTCCTTCAGCAGCTGCATGCGCACCACCGCCTTCCGGCTGAAGACGGACTTCACACTGGACATGGCGGCTGCTGGGCTCTCATCTGGAGAGAAAGAGGAGAGCCTCAGTGTGAAAAGGCCAAGACAAGATGTTCGTCAATGGAGTGTTTTCCAAAAGTGAATGTTTTAGGAGTCTTGCAGGTTTATAAAAATATAGACATTTGCAAGCATTTGAAATTGCTTATTTAGTCATGATTTTTTGTGTTAAAAAAACTCAACTTTTCTACAACATCTTTAAACAATTTTTAATTTTTTTCTAACTTTTTTTTCTGAGGATGTGGCTTTACATGTCCGTGTGCAGGCTGCAGGAGGACAGTCTGCATAAAGATATCAAAGTACTTCAAATTCATCTACATCTGATCCCTGGTGTCATTCATACCATACTTAAGGTAAAATGTGACCTTTAGTGGCTTGATAGGATATTTAAAATTGACAGCTGGATGAGACTGATTGACTTTCATGTTATGTAATTGCAAGCCTGTTGTTAGGCCAGTCAGTATTTTAAATCTATTCAAAGGTAGTCAAAGGGTGTCAAAATCAACCTATGTTGTTTTGTTTTTTTAAACTTTGCTCAGCTAGTTACAGTCATTTCTTGGAGGCTCCTACTGACCAACAGGAGTTAAGTTGATGATGTAACCATCTCCCAGATAGAGAGCCCAGTGCTGATAGGCCGGTCTGAAGATCTCAATGAGGTCACCAGGCTGGGGGTCAGCACAGGGGTCAGGAAGGTCGGGGTCATTAGAGGCCATCTGCACAAAAACAGAAAGAGAGACAGAGAGAGAATGATACAGATATAGTGTAGTATTTTGGAAATATTACAAGTTGCACTCTTTTAGAAATTAAGATGATTTCATTCTGTAGTCCAGAAACATTCAACATTCAAATTCAAATCTTACTTTCCATCAAGTCTTTGCTGCTTCATTTGCTGAATTACTTGCTAAAATTATGAGAATCTATAGCTATAATTAAACTCTTGAAATGACCCCTGACCCAAACAAGTTTCAAGGTCAACAGGGTCAATCATACTCCAGCAGTACATATTTCTTGGTCATAAAAACACAGTGTTAAATTTCAGGTCAAATTTTCATTCAACTTACAGTAGAGTTTTGCTGTTGTTTATCCATCCCACATCATGCTTCCACAAATTCTAAAAAGAAAAGAAAACACAGATTGGAAAAACAAACAACAAAACAAATTTTAATCCACTGACAGATCAAAGAATGCAAATCTGAGAAGTGAAAAAAATTACATTTTTTCTGATTTGTGTGACATAGTTTGTGGTAAGACAAGAGTCAAAAGTAAATTCCCAAAGAAAGAGAATGCTAGATAGGATGGTACAATGTAAAGGGTGCCCATACATACACACACAGACAATACACACAAGGTCGCACACAGACAATACACACACAAGCTCTTGTGTCACCTGTGCTGCCACAATAGCATGAACACAATGGGGAAGCTGACAGAAAAATAGTTGGAGCTCAGGTTATTTCACATAGAAATAATCACCCATAAAATGTAAATGATATTACTTTTAAAAGATGAATTGCCTTGAATCACCTGAGACAAAAATTAAAAAGATTTTTTTTTCTTTTTTCTTTTTTTTTTTAAATTCCACAGAGACAAGAGTTCAGTTTGGATCAAAATTACACATGGATGAGATGAAATCTATATCTGCCCAGGAGAGCAATGAGTATATCCATCTCATCATTAATGAATGAAGCTGAAGTCACACTGAAAAAAGAAAGCCACATATTATTTAACTAAAACTCCATCAGCATTGGTGGTGGTGGAACTAACATGAAAACATACTCAAATAAAACTAGACATCATATAATTACTTTGTCATTCATTGTGTAGTAATGCTCTATAAACATCTAATGTTACTATATATATATAAAACACTCTATAGGAATACCATATAAAATATAAACATTAAGTCCCATAGACATCTTTAAAGTCTCCTGTCGTAATGTTATAGCATTATTAAAATGATTTTATTAAAGAATTAATTTCACAAAACAGAGCACAAGCATACAATAGTAATACTTACTGAAACACCAGCAGCTTTTTCTTCCTCACCATTTTAATTCTCCATCATAAATCCGCACATAACCATAAAAAAAATCCAGCAAGAAAAGAGAACGATTCCAAGTTTGTGAGATGACGAAAGGTTGCCAAATATCCCAAAGCCAAACCAGACGCTGGAGGTTCTGGTGGAGGTATTTCAGTGTCCACTGCTCTGACTGATGACAGTTTGCTACAGTTGCTAAGGTCACACACATACACACACAGAGGCGTTTCCTCTCTGCGTGTGTTGTCCCATTCACAGGCTGCTCTTCTGAATAGGAGTCATTGTGGACTTGTAAAGGCAACACGTACATGACAGATTTAATTTTAAAGGTATCTGTTCTCTGTGTTTGGAGAGGTGATGTGCACGGTCATATGGGGCCTAATGCAGCTTGTGTGTCTATTGTTGTATTGAACACAAACTTTAGAGAAAGTGAGCAAATAAATCTTTCTCATCTAGCTTGATAAAAGATATCTTGCACAAAACTAACTGTCCATGTGATAGACTCCAGTCCCCTGCACAGGATAGACAGGTCTTGGTCATGGACAATACTGCAGCATAGCTGGACCATTGGACCAGTTTGGTGATATTGTGTTGATACTGGTCTGAAAATCAGATCCCAAGCTTGAGGAACTTTTAGCCCTGAGAGGATTTTAAGGGAGTGAAAGTAAAAGTCTGCAGGAAACACTCTTTTCCTTTTTCTCCATTATGCATAATTTCTGTGTGCAATATCATTATATTTACTATCATGTTTGGCTTTATTGTTCATGCAGTAAACTGTCTTGTGTATGATCAGATAGATAATCTTTCTGTCACTAACTGGACTTGATGATCAGCTACAGTAAAGTGGACGTCAGGTGTTGGAGGCATTTCTTTGCACGTTGATTGGCTGCTGCCGTCTGACCCCTCTGTCACATGTCTCCATCATAGGTTTCCGCCCTCCTGTCGCAAAGTGCAGTTTTAAGCGGCGTCAAGTTAGCATAAGAAGGGTTGAACATAACAGGAAGTTAGATACTTTTTTGTTTCAAACAAAATAAGAAATACAAGGGTCAGGACTGTAAAAAGGATCATGTGCAGCATACTTTGTGAGTTTAAAAACAACATTCAAAAATAATTGAATGAATAAGTATAGAAATGTGTGATCAGAATTACATGTAGATGTTATTATAATAGAAACCATTTGATATGATGTAACTATTGACATCAAATAATTTGTTTATTTTATTCAAAGGTGTTTGTGTTTGTATTTATGGACATGATTTATAGGTCTGTAGTAAATTTACCAAATACATAAATTGTAAAACATATTTTCAAGGCTATTGTATTAAAATTCTTTGTATGGTATTTAGAACCGGGGTAAAACCTGCTGTATGTTGCTTTTCCTCAATAATTCGAGGACTTTAGATTAAATAGATATTGACCCTTATAGGAAATAACATACAATAGTTCTTTATTGACACCCCATGGGGGAAATTCGGGCATATATACATAACACATATAATATATGAACACAGAATAGATATAAAACTCCCATCTTAAAAATAATAGCTACTCCGGAAAATCAAAACCATACCAGCTATTTAAAACATATGCAAGTCAGCAAGAACTAAACTAAAATCTTATCGAACCACACATAAATCTTCTCCTTGTGGCGACAGCTCAGGCGAACCAGACTCTTACTTTGAAATTTGTTCCGTCCTATCGCAGCTAGCTTGACACTGGAGCCATTATAGGATACAAACAGCAGATTAGCCAGGCTGACAGCAGCAAGTGATCTTTCAGCGAGGAGAAGGACTGTGTATGCTGTTACCGCAGATCAATATTGTTTGTTATGAGAAGACAACACTGACTGTCTTTGGACTGTGGTAAGAAAATAGCACCGCTAGTTAGCCATGCTAATGCTAGTTTTGCACCACGTTGCTGCTTGAAACCGTAGCTAACTTAGCATAATCTGTTAGCTTGTTTGGCAGCCGCATACATTCGCCAGTTTAACACGCGATTTTCAAATATTAACCGTAACTAGTAGGTAACAGCCAGTCATGTCCATCTATCGTTATCTATATGTCTGTTATTCTCGTGTGTCAGGTGGTGTAACTTACCGATGTTAAAGCTAACTTCTCTCTATAACAGTTACATGACTTAGTTAGCTAACGTCTTTCAAATGTTTGTCTGCAGTGTTACGTTCACATGCCTAAAAAGAGTTGGAAAACTTATGATCGACACAAAGCGTGATCCAAACAGTAAGCGTTGATTACAATTGTATTAGTAATGTGATATAATGGTGTTTGCCCTCTGTGACCCTCCTCTCTGTGATTAGATTGAACATTATGGCTGCAGCTCCTCCACTCATCCGCTCAGATTCAGCTCGGGGGGAGTTTTCCCCTCTCAAACACTTTGTGCTAGCAAAGAAGAACATCGGCGATGTGTTTGAACAACTACAGAACTATGTGAAGGAGAGCTCAGATTTTGTAGAAGGTGAGATGATCTGGTTTGATCTGTTTACACCTGTCTATCGGTTTAACGTCATGTTTATCATCTGCCAGTCAGCTCTCTCTGACTCATGAAGTTGGTTTTGTATGATGTGTGTGTGTGACAGAAACCTGTGCAAACAAAGCTTTGCAGAACATTGCAAGTCAGGATCAGAAGTTGGAGATTCAGGCGTATGCTGACAAAATTGCTGTCATTAAGGAGGTGCTGGCACGCAGACACATGAAAGTGGCCTTTTTTGGCAGGTAAATACATCCCAACTGACACCTGAATGTGACAGTCATTTGTAAAGAAAATTGCCTTAAAAACTTTTCTGATGTGATTCAAATGTTGTCACATAATTGTTTTGGTCTGAAAGATCATGAAAGTTAAACGAGTTTTTCCCCAAATAATTCAGGTGGCTTTTACTTCTATTTTGACTAGTGTTCTTGATGTGAAATTGTTCAGTCACCTCGTTCATTTTCTGCTGTTAAAGGCCATTCTGCACAATTGAGTTTGAACTGATGTTAGTTGAACCATATAGTGTCATAGAAAAACTGAGATATTTCTTCAGCAGTGAGTTTGAATTTCAGTGCAGTTTCTTTTACCTCTGTCCCCTGAAAACATTTCTTGTAAAGGCAACTAGATTATTGGTATGATTGTGTTGCACAGTTAAAGTACATCAAGCTGTGACATCTTAGGACATCACATTTGTCCTGAAATGATCTGGTTCCACATTCAGCCAATGACTGTGTTGTGTGTTTGCAGGACCAGTAATGGTAAAAGCACAGTGGTCAACGCCATGCTGAGGGACCGTGTGCTGCCCAGCGGGATTGGCCACACGACTAACTGCTTCCTGAGTGTTGAGGGCACTGATGAAGACAAGGCCTACCTCAAGACAGAGGGCTCTGATGAGGAGAAGAGCATCAAGGTAAATGTTATTTTAATGACCGTTTTGAAAGAAATGTTTTAGTTAGCACTATTTGTCTTTTATCAGCAGTGGTCTGTCTCTCGTTCATATATTTGCACATTTTGATGCCTGGGGTCTGCTTCTGGTAGCTTGTTCTCAACTGTTGAGAACTACTTACTGTACTTCTGCTGGAGTAATTGGGGACAAGATTTTATGAAAGCACACACACACACCAGAATCTGTCCATGTTCAATAATCAGACCATCTGTTACCATCAATCAGTTGTCATCTGATTACACACAAAATTAAGGTTGGGAAGTCTAAGAATTAATTTTGCATTTCCTCCCATTCCTTTGTTGATTGACTGCTGTTAGACCCAGTGCAGTCAATATGGCGGGATGCTACATTTTTTTGTAGTTGTACTCAAATGGGTCACACAGTTTAGGATATAAGATGATGGTTTATTTCTAACCAAGGTGGTGCCACCTCGGTATTGTGCTCTCTCTATTGTCTCAGGGTTTAGGAAAAAAATGCCTATGTTGATTGTTTCACCATTAAATAGTTTATGAACAGTAGTTTACTTTTCTAAAATGCATTCACAACTTATTTCAAGTGTGTAGTACTGATAATGAAAAAGTTTTAAACTGCAATTAAAAATTAAAAGGATTTAAAAAAAAAAAAACAGTAACTGTCATTTTGTATGCCAACTTTTGGTGTAGAATTTTGTTTTAGAAAAGACTCATATTGACTTGTTTGGCTTTTGCAGTGTGTTAGTTTCCCAAACCCAAACCAAGATAATGCTACTCGTACCTACAGCTATATTAAGAGAAACAGGTTGGAAATTCACAATGGTGTCAGGTGTCTGAAATCAAAGCCTGATGTGGGAGACTTCACTCTCTCTTAACTTTAACCCACTGAAATGATGGTGGTGCATTACATGGTTAAATGTTATGCCATATCAGAAGGTAATATTTACTTTCTTTGAATTTCATAACATTCAGAGGATGACCACACTGCAACAGCTGTAAAATGCTTTTACATTAAAGAGAAGTTATTTCGTCACCAACCATAACGTCTGTCTGTTCGCGCCTCTTGCACAGACTGTAAACCAGCTGGCTCACGCGCTCCACATGGATGAGAGTCTGGACGCCGGCTGTCTCGTCCGTGTGTTTTGGCCGAAGACCAAGTGTGCCCTGCTTCGAGATGATCTGGTGCTCGTAGACAGGTAAGAGGATCTGTTAAACACATCTGGACATTCTGGACAAGTTTGGGAACATCAGTGTGACAGTTTCTAGGACATTAGGAGGTGGTTATTTGCACAGATATAGGCAGTAATGTGTAGAAAAAAAAGTCAAGCTCAAGGGGACATATTACTTCACATATTCTGACCTCTTGACCTCTCTTCCACTCTGTAGCCCAGGGACGGATGTCACATCAGAACTGGACAGCTGGATTGACAAGTTCTGCCTGGACGCTGACGTGTTTGTACTGGTGGCCAACTCTGAGTCCACACTAATGAACACGGTAATGCCTCTGAGCCTCATGAAGCTCATTTCTGAACAATATCCTGTGGAATTTACATTATATAGTGGTAATTACGTTTGGCCATTGTTGTCAGTCATAGTTTAACTATTGATGCTGAGAATACACCTGAACTTTCATGTGTAGTTTACAGTGATAGAATAGTAGGGAATGTGTTAGATGACTTCAACATAACTGACTAAAAACAGGCATTACTCATTAAAATTGTTGTAACTCATAACAACACACCACAATACAAGGCAAAGTAAGTTTTCAGTTATGTCAGCCACTTGTGTGTGCTAAAAAGGTCATTGTGGATGTTTTTTGTGCTGAGCGGATTAAGAGTGGAGAATGTGGCTGCCTGTTGTTGTGATCAGCCACTGAGGCCCCAACTCTTATTTCTCTCAGCTCAGGCATTCAAGCAATGTGGAGCTGGACACACAGTCAATCACAGAGCTCCTTAATCAGACAGCAGCTCTTAAAGGGAAAGCAAACCCATATTCCCCTCTGGGCTACTCCATGGTATTGAACCCAGGCCTTATGTAAATAATGTAAGACTATCAAATAGCAAAAAATGCATTGTGTCAGTGAGAGCCTGAATTCTGTCTGGTTCTGCAAACTGTGAACGTTTTTGTCCACATTGCAACACCGTCTTTGCTGTCTTGTTGAAAATGAAACAGACAAAAACTGAAATTCAAGTCTGTGTCCCCGGATGGAGCCAGACTCTGGATGTATAGAGCATACATCCAATGTAGGTACTGAATTTGAATAACCAAAAATTCACGAGTCTTTTCGTTTTATTGTGTCAAAACTAAAATATATTTTGATGTAGCATGGTGTTTTATTGGCAGATTTCTGAAAAATGTAAAGTTTGGATTTGAGCAATCTTCAACATCACTCCTCTCTCTTCACCTGTCCACCATCTAGGAAAAGCACTTTTTCCACAAAGTAAACGAACGTCTGTCAAAGCCCAACATCTTCATCCTCAACAACCGCTGGGATGCCTCAGCAAACGAACCAGAATACATGGAGGATGTGAGTTAACCGTCATAATATTTTACTGTTTTGATAAAGATTTATTTTAAATGAAATAATAAAAAAATATAAATTATGAAGCAAAAAATGTGTCACCTCCTCCTACAGGTGAGGAAACAGCACACAGACCGCTGTGTGAACTTCCTGGTGGAGGAGCTGAAGGTTGTGGACCGTGATCAGGCCCCCAACCGCATTTTCTTCGTCTCCGCCAAAGAGGTGCTCAACTCCCGCATGCAGCGTGCACAGGGCATGCCTGAAACGGGTGAGGCTTCACATTGTAGCTGATGATGCTGATGGTGCTTTGTTTGCAGAAGAGGGACAAACAGTGTTCATGTCTTTATGTTTGATAAAGAGCATAATTGGTTGTGAATGATATCAAAGCAAATTTTTATCAACCAGAATCTTTACATGACCTCTGGCTACAGGTGATCATATATGTGTTTATGTATTTCACACCTGATTTAGGATAAAATCTATGTGTTTATGCAAGTTGTGTATTTGTGTAATAATAGAAAGTACTTTTCATTTTGCACACTGTGTGATCATTTCATCCAACAGGTGGCGCCCTGGCTGAGGGCTTCCAGGAGAGACTGAAGGAGTTCCAGAGCTTTGAGAGGAGGTTTGAGGTGTGTCTTACTGTATGTGTGTGTGTCAGAGTCCTCTCCATAATTTCCAACAGTTTTATTCCTGCTTCTCAAAGCAAAATCAATTTCCTGTCTGAATTCAGAAAGACACATTTTTATGTGACGTCTGAACAGGTATACCTCTGAGGTGAAATCAGTGTCAAACCAAATCAAGGCAAAAACAGCAGGTTACACAGATGCTGATAAAGCTGATAAGCACTGCGGTTGTTGTATCATGGAGAGCTAAGCAAATCTTTTTTACATTGTCTGGCTACTGCTGGCTACTGCTGGAGGGAGAATCACTATGAGAAGTTTGGCATTTTTTCATTCATTCAGACCAGGAAATAGAGACTGTGAACCACAATGTGAAATTGAGAAACTTGCTGCGTGCATGCCTGTGTATGTATGTATGTGTGTGTGTGTGTGTGCCTGTCAAAACATGTGTTTTAGATTAATGCATGATGACAGAAATTGAATAAAAAAAGAAGCCACCAAAATCCTTCTCCTAACATTAACTCTTAACAACTAACCTGAGCAGTCAACTTCTCAAACCCAGCTCAGTGGTTAGCTTTTAGCATCAATCCTGCCGTGTGAACCTGGCAGCCACAGGACCTTCTAGACCAATCACTGTGCCTTTCCCATCAACTGGGTCTTCATTGCTGAAATCTAGATTCACTTTGGCGAGGGCATCCATCTGTTTTCATTTTGTTCTGATTTTGTTCTGTCTTAACAATTTAAATGTTTTAATTTTCTTTTTGTATTTCTGTGTTCCGTTGCATCTTGTTTCCTTGTTTGCATCTTGTTTTTATTTTTATGTAGCAGGAAATGAATTGTGCTCATACTGGGAGGAAATTGCCATGGGATCATTATAATCTTCAAGATTTCAGTCCTGGTTGATTTTTTGTGCGACACCTGTGTCAGTAATTCACCCCACCCCACCAAGCCACCCCGGGTTTCCCCAGTTGAAAACTTCTAATGTGCACTAGCGGCAGTAGGAAACATTAAGTTTGCATCAGCAGTAACTTACAGAGCTCCGTTATGCCGTTGGAGAGTGAAGCACAGGAATGGCAGGCTCTTCCATTAACTAACATAACATAAACTAATTAATTAACTACTTTATGGATAGATGATTACCGAAGGTAAATACATGGACTGACCATTCGATCCTAAATCCTGAAATCATTACAGCAGACAAAGAGCAACAGCATCAATCAAAGACAGATGGGGAGTAATCAAACTCACAATAATATAATTTATCCCAAAATGACACAATACTCCTATTTTTACATGTTGGGTTATTTTTTGTTTACTCTCACTTGCATTCTTGATTTTATATGCTTGATATGTTTTTATGATTTGCCCAAGGCTTCACCAACATGTTACTGTGACTTTCCAATACGTGGGCTGTGGGCCACAAGATAAACACACTGCTGCCGCCATTTTCACACCTATGTTTCTTTTTCTTCTTTTCTCTTAAGTTGAAGTAGCAGGTGTCTATCTTGTCCTCTGTTCGTCCCTGGTAGCGTGCAGGTTCATGCACCCTATCCAGCAGCAGCCCCTATAACTGTCACAGTAACTGGTGTGTTATGGCCTCGCAGGAGTGTATCTCGCAGTCAGCAGTGAAAACAAAGTTTGAGCAGCACACGATCAGGGCCAAGCAGATCACAGAAAAAGTCAAGGGCATCATGGACGCTATCAACATCAAGGCGGCGGAGAAGAGGTGAGTATGCCGCTCAATACGTTCTTTCCCTGCTGCTCTGTTAGCGGTAGTGTAATGATAGAGATGAAAGTCTCAGATTTTCTCCATGTGTCAATGCAATGAAGGGCTTATAGAGGTAATCTGTCACAAAAAGAAAATAAACATATGATTTTGCTCAATAATAGAGGGATAAATGAAATAGTCATAACAATCTGTAAAATTCTCAAAAATTCTACTTCTATCGCTTTTTGCTTTGTGTCTCTATGATTTTCTTTTTTAGTTTGCATTTATAACTTTACTTCCTGTTGGTGGGGTGGGGCTTCAGAGTGGCAGCACTAGAGGACAGAGAGTATCAGATGGACCGGCTGGAGTTTGTCAAGAATCAGCTCAACTTGCTGATCGATGATATCAAGAAGAAGATCAAGGCCATCAGCGAGGACGTGGCGTCTAAGGTAATGTAGACAACGACTTGGTGGAAGAACTATTGAATGTCCTGTTTAAGTGCTCTTACCCCCACCTCAGTCAACAAGACCTGCCTGCTTCTACCAGCTCTAATTGAGAGCAGCTCCTGTACTGCTGTGCTGTAGCTGTAACTGATAACTCTGGTTGTGTTTCATGCAGGTATCCAGCGCCATGGGAGAGGAGATCTGCCGTCTCCACGTAATTGTCGACGAGTTCCACGCTGACTTCCACCCCTCACCACATGTCCTCAAGATCTACAAGTCTGTAAGTAGAAGCGCTGATAAGTATTTTGTGATCGTTTTCTTGAGGTGCTTTGGTGATTACCAAGCAGCCTTCTGTTCTGAAACAGAAGTGTGACATGCGGTATGTACTCTGTCCTCGCTTGCTTTCTGTGTGACCTGACTCCTGTTGCTGTTGGCAGGAGCTGCTGGCTCATGTGGAAGAGGGGATGGGCAAGAACCTGGCCTACCGCTGCTCCAATGCCGTCAATGCTTCTGTCCAGTCCTCTCAGTCATTTATGATAGGTACTTAAACTGCACACATCACTGTGTAAAAACTACTGAGATCACCTTTGTAGTTTGTAGTTGTGTTGTCTTGTCCATGTTTCGAATGCCTTAAGAGTTTCTAAGGACAAATATGTTCTGTGAATGCTTTGGCCTCAGCCTGTAACTTATACGTTTAGCCATCAAGAGTGATTAGTTCTGCAGAAAGAACTCAACAATAATAGTAATAATAATAAGGAAGAAAATGCAAATTAGACCCACTGAATAATCTTAAGTTGTAACTGGTAATGTATAGCAGCACACTGCAGTATTTTTAAACTTGCGCCCAATTATTTGCCTTTTAATGATCAAAATGAATCAAAGATAATTCAGTAGACATAATGAGAGATTTGAACTTTTCCTTGGTCAAACCCAGGTCATTTATTATATTTTGTATTCTTGAGTATACCATCTTTATAAAGTCGACATAGTTTTTAAAAAATAAGTGGAAGGATAATGAAGAATGAAAGTTAACATTAATGGATGCTTGTAATTTCCTTATAACCTGTCCTTGCTTAGAAGGCCAAAGAAGAAATCATATATTTACAGAAAGTTACCTCAGTCCACCATTGTTTTTTCACCCTTACCCCATTTTCCACCAACATGGAGTCAGTTCTGTTGTGGATTGTGTACCAAGCATATTGGCCAAAAATAACTTGGTTCATAACCCAGGAGTTAGCTTCCAGCTGGAACCGAAAATAGCAGGTTTACCTTGACCTGAAGCGTGACCCCAAGCGTGACATTCTACAGGTCGTTGTGCTTTTTGCGACAAACCACTCCATTGATGATGAATACTTGATTACAGTGTTTCTGCTGAAAGCTGGTGGAAACTCAAGCTGGTTTACTGGACCACACCAAGATTCCAAGAATCTTGAACATGGTTGACTCAAGAACACAAGCTAATTAAGTGGAAAATGGGTATCAATCACTCATTTAGAGAGTGTTGCTAAACTTGGTCAAATCCTGTTGGGCACTCAGGCTGTGGTCTGCAACATCCAGCACTCTGCTATATTTACCCTCCTGGCTGAATGCCATCATTCCATGCCCCATTATGCTACAAATGCGTCACTGTGTCAGGCTCACACGCAAGCTGTGCTCTGTGACAGTGATGTTGGAAAGGTGTTAATGTGCCCTCTGATGAAAAGGTCTCAGGTGCTATGAAATGAGGTGTTATGAAATGAGGGTGTGATTTATATTTTTCCCCCTAAGGAGAGATTTAAAAGCAGCGGTAATCAAATCAAATGTACTTAGGTTTTTTTTTTTTTGACAGACTGCGATGATAATGTGATGTTGTTTCTTTAACCTGTGTTCTTGTTTTCTGCCCCCTAGTGCCCAACAAGAATATCAAGGATTTAATTTCAAGCGTAGTCCCTTAAAGTGCTAAACATACTTCCCTTGTGCATGAGTGCATGTTTGAAAAACAAACTTGGCTACAGATGATCCCATGACTGCTGTTGATTTCTGTCTATCCCTCTTGCAATTCTCACACTGCATGTTTTCTCACTCTCCAGAGAGCATGCGCCCTCTGCTTCCCTCTGCGGTTCAGAGCCAGGTCCACATGCTGGTGCCCAGCAGGAAGTTTGACCTGACTTACGACCTAAACTGCGCCACACTTTGCAATGACTTCCAGGAAAACATTGAGTTTCAGTTTTCGCTGGGCTGGACAGCGTTGGTCCACCGTTTCCTGGGATCTGTCAATGCGCAGAGAGCGCTAAAACTGGTGGACCAGAACTTCCAGGTACAGGCCGGAAAGCATGATATTGTGAAAGTAACCATACGTACATAAAAGAAAATCAGAGTTTGAAACACTCTGCTGTCATTACTCAGGCCTCTCGACCGGCTCTGCCCGTGGCTCGTACACCCTCCTCAGGACCGCCCTCCACGATTGCTCCACCCAATAACGAGACAGCCCTGATGACCCAGGAGGACCTGATGGTAGCCATGGCAACCAACGTGGCATCCCTCACCTCCCGCACTTCGATGAGTGTCATCATCGCCGGAGGAGTGGTATGTTGTTTTCTTGCATGTCAACATCCAGAATGATTGTATGCAGACAGTTATATGTAACATCGTCTTTTCTTCTGTTCGGCTCCAATGGGCTTTTTTTTCCCTTTGAAATGTTATATTTAAATTAGCCACTGGTAAAAGTGCATCTCTTTGGTGAAAACATTTATTATTTGACAGAAAGATTGTCATGACTTTTCTCTCAGTAAGATTTAAGGTTTTATTCAATTTATTAATTAATTTTCAAATATTGTTTGTCGTGACGAATCGATTTGGCAGCATTGTCTGACTAAGTTTATTGAGATCTTACCTTCCTAACTTCAGTGATTCTGGCCAATTTTATGTTTTATGTTTTATGATACATTTTGACAACAAAAGAAATTTCGAAATTATTTTCACTAGTGAATCACAACTACCAGGAATAGAGATTTGAATGCGGGTACTAACACAGCTTCTGCTATTTTCTAAGGTGTACAGAGCAGTTGGCTGGAGGTTGATTGCCCTGTCAGCCTCCCTGTACGGCTTGCTGTACCTGTACGAGAGACTCACCTGGACCACGAAGGCAAAGGAGCGTAGTCTGAAGCGCCAGTTTGTGGATTATGCAACTGAGAAGCTGCAGCTCATTGTCACATTTACGAGTGCAAACTGTAGTACTCAGGTCCAACAGTAAGTCCCGATACAGTGTTATTTCTGTCATTTGATAGTGGATGTAGATGATGTGTAGTTTGTATATTATATGATGCTTACAAAGTAAAAATGGTAAGTAAGGTCCAATTTAAGATGATTTTCCTGCAGTTCTTTCAGTCTGCATTAATGTGTACAGGGATTATATTATTTTCATTACTACAGCAAGTCTGGTTAAAATAATCATTTATTACTCTACATGTCATGTGATGCCATATTGTATTGAGCTCATGTACAACACCATAATGTTGTGAATATTTTGTTTTTCTGTCCAGTTTGTCTTCAGTGTGGTGAAGGTGAAAACCACTCTGAAACACTTTCACTTACATTCAGCCTTTGTGATATGATTTACAGTTTTGTTTTTACTCTGGAATTTGTTTTATAAAAGAGAGGTTTAATCCTTTAACCTGCAACACATTCAATCTAATAGTATTTATGCTGACATGAAAATGCTCTTTTCTCTGCACCCTTCTTCAATTTTTGTCAGTGGTATTTAAGACTGATTCCCCATAATGTGCCTAATTTGCACACTCAGGTACGCATGCACACACACACTGAGCCCTGCCCCGCCCCACCCTCCTCTGTGCCCCACCCAGCCTGTAGCAGGGCTAAATAAATCAGCACTGAGACACTGTGCCCTCTGTGTTTCCAGGGAGATGTCTACGACCTTTGCTCGGCTCTGTCAGCAGGTGGACCAGACGCAGAAAGAGCTGGAGGCTGAAATCCGCCAACTCACAGCCAAGATAGAGCAGCTGGAGACTGTCCAGAGCCAGTCCAAGAGCCTGCGGTCAGTCCGGCGTCTTCTCTTATTGGGGGCAGCATGAAGGGTCGAGAAGTGGGGGGAGAGAGGAGATGACTGTTGGGGACTTTGGGAAAAACAAATATCTTAGATGATATGAATAAATTTCTGGAACAGCAATCCTTACTTGGCCAGATTTGCCAGACCTGCCAAAGAATTTGGTGTGTGTGTGTGTGTGTGTGTGTGGGGGGGGGGTGTTTCCAGCTCAAGCTTCCAGCACAACCCTACAGGTTCAGTTTAAGAAGCACTTCATTGATTTTCAAACAGATCTTTACACACATAGCTGTCATGGGATGATGTGCTTGTGTACCAAATCACACACTTGTCACTGTTTGAGCAGTTTTCATGGAAAGCAAGTGATAACACAGACATAAAAAACAACCTAGTTTTTATTGTTACTGCTCCATCTCTGCAAATAGAGCTTCCTTTTCTATTAGAGTATTAATACATATAAAAGTGTACTTAGTTGTGTCACAGCACAGATATATGGGTGTAAATTGGCAGATTTAAGTCAAATTCAAACAGTGTAGTGCTCAACACAGGAAAGTCTAGGTGGGTCTGGGATATCTGAGCAGTTATTATTTTACTATCCCTGTTCTTGAAAGGTTTGGGAACTGCTTATACTGCACACAATTGTCCAAACTGCATTTACAGAATTTAGATGTTCATTCAGATGTTTCAGAACTGGTCTGGAAATGTGAAATTAGAAATACATTTTACCAGAAAAGTGGTTTGGATGATGCCCTGCGACAGACTGGCGACCTGTCCAGGGTGTCCCCTGCCTTCGCCCGAAGTCGGCTGGGATAGGCTCCAGCCCCCCCCGCGACCCTGCAAAGGAGTAAGCGGTAGATAATGGATGGATGGATGGATGGATGGTTTGGATGAAGTCATGATCCAGATCCTGACCTGTGTTTTTTTCCTCTGCAGACATAAAGCCACAGAGCTAGAGAGACAGTTGGAGGCGTTCACAAACCAGTACCTGCAGCCTGAGCAGTGAGCTGTTCTCCTTCATCGCTCCCCACAGTTTGGTTCTTGTTGAGCCAATCATTCCTCAGCCAGGCACCGCCTCACCGCGGCCGACCCTCATCACTTCAACTACATGCAGTTTCTGTGTGGACAGAAAGATAAATTGATTTGGTTTTGGTTGTTTTTGTCACACCAAATAGTCAATTTGAAGACTGTTACTGTAAATTGAAATCTACCTTTCATTTTTTTTGATACTTTGTAAACTAATCGATTATTCAGAAAAAACAAAGGTTCATCAATCACGAAACAAGTATGAAGATTCACTTTTATTGGACGGAGCAGGGTGAAGGCTGAGGCTCGACAGTATTTTCCCCTCCTCCTCTCCTCAGTCATTCTGGTGCTTGAGAAACCTTAAAACAAAACTGCCTGTGAAAGAAACAAATGGACTCACGATGTACAAATACTCTCCATGAGGTGGCGATGTAATCTCGGTCGGCGTGAAGGCTTCAGGTCGGGTGCTGTATTTTGACACTACGTGCTTCTAACTGTGAATATGCCTTTATTGACTAACTTTTGTGGAGCAAATGAAGTGTGTGTGTCTGTCAGACTGTACATGTATCGGTCCAGACACATGATCTGCTGTATGTTAGCAAGAAAAAAATAAATATATTTAATAAGAAAAGAGAACAGATTAGTTTTTCTGAATTATAAGGACCTAGTTAGCATAAATCCACTGAGTGAAACCATAGAGTAGAAAGGGAAAGCACGTCTTTAACATACTGTAAGTTCATGTTCTATTTTCTAAGAATCCAAACTGTATAGATGAAAGTCTTTCTGCATATATTTTATAATCTGTTTTATTTATACACATTAGACTTGTAATGACAATTACATCAGTCTACATTTGTAAAATGATCTTTTTTTGGAATGTGTGTTGAAATACCTCCAGATTTCCCTGATTGTATTAAATCTACAACAATCTGAAACGGGCTTTTTGGGCAGTTCTTTGAAAGACATTAAATGGAAACATGTCTTTTGTTTATTGTATACAAGTAAAATCCACAGGGCCACTTTAACTTCTGAAGCATCTAAAATCCTGCATCAGATAATTGAAAAAATGTGTCAAGAATCCAGAATATTTCAGAAATTAAAATCTCTTTTTATGATTTGCACATTTACCTATACTGTGTTTGAGTCTCATTACAGAAATATTTCTTTAATAGGTGAAAGGCACCTGGGTCCCACGACCTCATGTAACTGCTTGTAACCCATCAACTCAAGCTCATAAGCAATCATCATCACTTACGAGCCTGCAGATTGTCCACAATGGTCAGCAGCTGAGTTTATAATTTAAATATGAAAAACCCAAAGCAGAACTTATTCAAACTAAACAGCCATTTTTTGTCTTCTTTGTTCCTCAATTCCAACATTTATATTAAAGTACTATAAGTCAAAGAATATAGTTCTTTAGCATTTTCATTGTAAAGGACATCAACCAGGATGTGAATTCTTGGTTAGAAGCTTTTTATTGGTTACAATAACTCATGGCAACATATCAGTATCACCAAGCCACTGTACAAATACAAAAAAAAGGTCTGGTGTGAAAAAGACTATAAAAATTATTCCATAACAAGTGATTATAAGTTCACACAATAGCACTGTAAGAGAATTATCATGGCACCAAGTCCCTGGTCTTTACTGGCTTAAAACAATAAATAAAATGAAAACAAAACAAAAGTTGTCAGAACAGTAGGTTGTAGAGTCAAAGGGCAGTGCATTGTTTTGTGATGGTGCTGTGGTGGTGATCATGTGACATAACCAAGTCAAGTGGTGAGGTGTCAACTTTTTTTTCCCTCCTTTGTTGAATGTTTATCTTAAAACAACTTCTCATATTTAAATATCAAATTGGAGGGTCGTGCAAATACAGTCCTTAAAATCCTGCCTGAACTTGAGATTTTCACATCTGCTTTTCGAAGTTAGACGTTGGCACTGTGGGTTACAGTGGCACCTTACACTAATGGCCAAAATACTGCCAAACATACCAGTGCATACCAAGATTCAGGGTTTTTTTTTTTGGATACTTAAGAGAATACTGCAAATGCAGCAGCATCAAATAGGCCGATCCAACTGTTCCATATCAATTGTGTAGATAAGAGAATAAACTAGAGGAGACTTCAGGTAAATCCAAGAAGGTGAAATTAAATGAAGTCAAGCACCTTTTTTTGATTCATGAATCTGCTGCACTACTTAGATGAGTCAACTGCACAGGCACGTAGAACTGTTACTATTCCAGCTGCTAATACTGCTGAATTACACACAGAGCGAGGAAATGGCTGCCTGCTGAACATCAGTGTCAGAATACACGCAGTGCCCCTTCCAGCTGTTAAGGGCTACGGTGTATTTTTTTTCCTCACACAGGTCAAAATTAAAGAACAGGATGGGTTTTTTGGAATAGGTCGATATTTTGGGAAATATGCCGATAGGTTTTTCTGGCTGTGAGTTAGAGAAGATCCCGCTCAGGGATAGCTGCTCAAGGTAGCTTAGAAGGCCTAACTGAAAACAGGAGGAAATGGTTAATCTGACTCTGTTAAATGGTAACAATGTCTGTCTGTCATCAAACGTAAAGCTCACTAATCAACATGTAATATCGCCTGTATTTTATATGTACAAAAAAACAAAGTGTGAAAATGCTGAATTGCGGTTTAAAGGGTGGACTTGTGGCAGACCAGTTGCCAGATAGATGGTATGTACTGAAAGAAGTTACTGCTCCCAGCCAAGAAATAGTCTGGTGAATTTTCATACATCAATTTTTGTTACTCAAAATGGCATATAATGTGTAATTTAGCAGATGCTTTAACCTTCAGACAGAGTCAAGCTAGCCGTTTCCCCCTGTTTGCACTCTTTGTGCTAAGCTAAGCTAACAGGCTGTAGTCCAACATTTAACACATATGTAAATGAGAGTAGCATTCAACTATTCATCTAACTGCCAGACAGCAACATTTCCCTAAATATCAAAATATTCCTTTAAATACATATTGTCATATTTATCTGGGGACACATGAACGTCTGATGCCCGCTGACTGAAAGTAATAAGCACTGTCAACTTAACATCACTTTGGGATACAAAAACCCATCTTCGGATATAAGAGTCCACCTGTTTGATCAGACAACAGGCTGGGTATAAAATCAGATACTGATGTGACTATAACTGATGGATATGAAGAAGGCTGGCACTTGAGTAAAGTGAGCAAACATGTGGGGGGGGGTTTGTCACATTGACTAGTTTTCAGTTCACAGCTCAGGGTCTGTGGATAACATTGGCACAAATGAGGAAGTAACACTTATCTATATGTTATCCACATACATCAGCAAATCACCCCCTCCCCCCCCGTCCCCTTCCCTTCCCTCCCCCCCACACACACCTCAACACTGTTATGCAATACATATCACATCCTACACACCTCAAAGTTATTCTCAGGCTAAAACTATAACTGTTATTTTTTTTTAACATTCGCTCAAAATGGATTCATTAATGCAAAGCCAGGTAGAAGCAGCTAAAACATTTTTTTTAAAAAGAAAAAAAAGGGTCACTAGAATCACGGTATGCCAAAGAGGGGTTTCATTGATAAGCTGATTGAACCTAAATAAATACTACAAACTGTACGGTAGTAGTAGTAGAAAGAGTTGTATAAAAAGTGATGTAAAACACTTTAAAAAGCAGTATGGAGCTGCGTGTGGTTGTGGAGGGTTTTTTTTGTAAGCATGCTTTTTAGTGTTCACTAGTATCAGAATGTGCTTCTATCGGGAAAAGAAAAATAATCAGCAATCATTCTTATTGATCAGTGTGTAAAAAGGAACAGTAAGAGGAAAACATTACTGTAGTCGACGCTAGCATTACCTTCTATTATGAATGGTATCGTAAGGCAGAATGGAGACACAATAGTGCCACATCTCACAGGAGCACAAACCCTCCTTTATCCAGCCCACATGGGTCAAATGTTTATATTTAGAGATAGGCACCTGAGACAGCTGATGGATAGGTCCAACTCACATACATTGTATTTTTTTTTTTCTTAATTAAACCTTTAAAGGAAAAATAATGGAAGATGCATGATGAGAGAATACTCAAAAATGAGGGATACCACCTCTATGGGTAAATAAGTCACATGTGCTCGATGGTTTACATTTGTACTACAGCTTATGAGTGCATGTCTAGCTCTCTACTAAGTGTACATTTCTGTCTACCAAGTGTACTTTCTTCACTAGCAATATTTAACAGTTCATAACATGTTTTTTGGTGAGGAAAGAAAAAAAATTGTGGAAAGTGTTAAACCCTTAAAAAAAAAAATCTTTTTTCTTTTTTTTTCTTCTTTTTTTACAGGCTTCTGGTGGTACTGGTGTGATTTTGGAGTGGCTAACATGATTTCAGTTCCATGCACTCACTCAGTTCACACTTTGCTGACGACGAAAAGGACTCATTGATCCTTCATTTAGGAAAAAAAAAACCCCAAGAAGATAAAAATGGCATGGTGAGCTCTGACAGACATCTTTCTCTCTCTCTTCATCTCTTCTTTAGTCCTCAGAGGCTGCTGACAGTCACTGCCATCGTTTATGGTCCTTTAATATCCTCAACACTCCGGCTGCTCTACCATTTGTCCATGCAGGCCTCAGTACCGATACAGGCTCACAGGTAGAAAATGGCTTCTGCCCTTCTCTCCATCAGCGTCATTTGTACGGGCAACTGGAGATGCTCGTCTTGGCTTTAAGGAAAAGAGTAGATTCTATAGGCCACAAGAGACGGGGACATTATGATGCAAAACCTCTGTTTTGGACCATTACTGGGTCATCCATCACATCACACAGCTGTTGATTTGTATGGATTAGTTGTGGTCTTCAGATATTTTTCTTACTCTAAAATTCATTGGTTTCTACTTTGGAGCTAAAGCTGAATCCAGACTAAAAACTTAAAAACACTGCATGTTGGTTTTGAAGCTTTCCCTACTATCACTACCACAGCAGTGTAACGGTTTACTTCCAAATGAAAAGAGGGGTGAGGAATGCCAGGGGTTGTGTTCAAAAAAGAAAAAAGAAACTACCATCATAGCCATCATTCACATGAACACAACATTTATAGATAGAGGATTTGTGAGTTATGCCTACTGGGTGTAACCATAATACACACACACATAGAGAAAAGAGGAAAGTACGTTTAGCTGGGCCAAATTACATTTGTTTTGTTTACTTGCTATATCCTCTTTTGTTGCTGAATGAGTGGGCTTGACCAAATCAGCAAGCACCAGAAATTTTAGAAAATCAAAGGAGACTTTTTAGGTCTCTGTCTAAATTGTCTGACACTGAATCTGGTACTCACACAGGATAAAAGTGTTTCTGGCATTATGTTGTGTAATAATGTGAATATGTACATTTGAAAAAAAACAACAACATAAAAACCCCAAAATCATAAAAAAAATGCAAGGGTGGGAAATGAACTACAAAAATATATACATACACATTATATATGCATATATGATGCATATATACACACATAATGCTATACATATATACTGTCTTTATATATACATTTACATATTACACACCAATGCTCATCTCCCTTGTTGTTGCTCATGGTAAAAGACGCTCTTAATCACCTACTAGAGAATTGGCATAAGGGCGAAATCTTCTATTTTTTTCCTTCAGTTTTTCATAACTCATCTCTTTTTTTAAATTTTTGATTGGACATCTCTACTGAAAAGTTCTTGGTTTTGTTTCTGCGTAATAACTGGGTGAAAAAAACGTCACTTGGAAAGGTAGAAAGAGTTGGTACTTTCTCACAGGTGGGCAGGTCGCCAGCAGAGAGGAGAACTGGGGATGACAAAGAGGATTTCAGTTGACCCAGTGTGCACCCCGCAGGTCCAGCCCAGCAGATGAGTTGGAATATGTAGGGTGGGGTTGCGGGGAGGGAAGTTGGCAGGCAGTGATTGAGTACAATAGGGACGAGGTTTGTTTAGTTCCAGATCCGGAGGAAACTGTCCCAAGAGCCGGTGGCCACCGCCATGCCGTCTTCTGTCACACCTAAGCAGCTCACTCGGTTGTCGTGGCCCGCTAGCACACCTGGAGGTCAAAAAAATAAACCAGGCACAAAGACTACTAAAAATCTGCAACTCAAAGTCAGTGAGAAAATAATCAGTGACATCAATGACAACACACCTCTTTTCAAATACAAACTTTGGCAGGACAGAAAAGTTTTAAGTGGTGAAATGCAAGTTATTTCATACCACATGGTACAGATACTGTAGTCCAAATCAAAACAAGAAAAAAAGGGACCACATGCAGATTTTGATTTTTCCTGAACAGGACATTTGAACAATTTGGGCTAATTTCATCTGGAGTGTATAATATTGTTTATTACTCAAAGTGCTGAAAGCTACACTGAAGTAATCAATCACAAGAGACACTGTTCAGTTATTAACTCAAGCTAAATCATTCTTTATACCAAGATAGTCTCCTCATCAGTCACCTAAAACGAACAAACAAAGAAAAACCCCAACCTCGGGCGTCTCTTACCTGCACGCTCGCCTTTCAGAGTGTCCCAGACGTTGCAGTTGAAATCATCGTAACCGGCCAGGAGCAGTCGGCCACTCTTAGAGAAAGCCACGGAGGTGATGCCACAGATGATGTTGTCGTGGCTGTACATCATTAGCTCCTGGTCGGCACGCAGGTCAAACAGCCTGCAGGTGGCATCATCTGAGCCGGTGCCAAAGGCATTACCATTGGGGAAAAACTGCAGGAGGAAAATCCATCAATCCTTTACTGTCTTTCTTCTTGTAGTGTGTGTATGTGTGTGTGTGTGTGTGTCTGTGTGTGAGACTGAAGTTTCGGTACTCACAGTGACGGCGTTGATGTCGGACACATGACCGGTGAAGGATTGCCTGCACATGCCATCGCGGATGTCCCAGAGCTTTGAGGTGGCATCACAGGCTCCTGACACAAAGGTTTTGTAGTCCGGGCTTAGAGACAAACTCATCACATCCCCTGTGTGGCCAGTGAAGGTGGTGGCCTGCTGGCCCGTCTCTATGTCCCACAATGCACTGTGAGACAGGAGGTAGTGGTTTGGTATGAGTAACAAAAGTGGGAACAGGTGGGGAGTCTGGAGCACAGGAAGATTGTGTGTGTGACAGGCAATAAATGCCTTTACATTAATGGCCACTTTACAGTATTAATGTATGAAGAATTTTCAGATTTATGTGGATTATTACTTATTATTTATTGCCACTAATAAATTACTTTTTCTATTTGTATCTTTATATACACCTCAGTAAAATTATGACCCTGTATGAGGACCAATGGCTGGTCTGCTTTGAGTATCTACTTCAATGTATTGGAGCTATAGAGATTAGAATGTGATATCCACACATAGGGCCTTCCACAGCAGCAACATGAGAGTAAGATTGTGAGAGTCAGAGGGGGGCAGAGGAGGAAAAAACTCTTGACATTTTTATCTAATATGGAATAGCATCTTCAGTCTATTGTGTAACATGGAAACAAGAATATCAATACAATATTTCAATCATGTAACCAGCTTAATTCTTTAGACTGGGCAGGTGAGAGTCGTAGCTCACCAGGTGGTGTCTCCGGAGCTGGTAAGTATCTGGTTGTCATCCAGGAAACGACAGCAGGACAAGTAGCCTGGAGATAAACAGAGGTTCAATGTCAGATATGGAGAGCTCTGCCCTGCCTGATGTTTTGCTGCCGTGCTAATCCTTCACAATGTTGCTTTATGGAAGCTTTAACAGGAGTGATGCCGTTTTCTGCAAGGAGAGACACCTGTGGATCACTGAACCAGCCAGCCAGTCAGTGTCACAGGTGCTAGACAAATCTGGCCTGCTGGAGTACTGCACTCTGGTCAACATGATATTTATTATTATTCATAATTATTTGATTATTTGTTTAGTTACCAACCAAAGATTTTATTTGTGTGATTTCTCGGCTCGCCCTGTGCCTACCTGTGTGACCGGGTAGCTCTCGGGTGACGCGCACATTGCCCTCGCGGGTCTTCAGGCTGTATATGGAGCAGATGTTGTCCAGGCCTCCGCAGGCCACATAGTTCCCAGAGGGGGCATAGGCACATGTCATCACCCAGGAAGAGCGCAGCGGGATGGCATGCATCTGAGGACGAGGAGAGTCATTTCTTTATTAGATTAGAGCTTTAAGGTTAACTGAGGTTCTATGTGCTAAATAAATAAAGATTTTTGTTAAATCAAGGCATGCATATTTAGTTTCCGTTATTTTTTGGAACGTGAGAAAAATCAGGATTGTTTAAAGCAATAAGGTTGAGTGATACTGTTTAGGCACTAAACAGATTTTTCTCAATATACAAGGGTTACATTAGCTTTAGTGGTTCACTATTTTACCAGCCAGATTTGTTTTGCAATAGTCGCCATTTGGATGGTAGCCTGTCGCAGGTCCCAGCAGTATTGTGTTTAAGAGTCTGTGAATTACTCTAAATACTCTAAAAGGAACATCTGGACAGTTCTTACCAGAATGTCAAATCACCTGTCCAATCCAAAAGAATGAGTAAAAACCTCTACATGTATGAGAACTCAAGTGGATTTTCTTGTACATATTATAGATTCTATCACTGATTCTCTATAATCTCACCTTATTTGTTGTGTAGCTGTCCCAGATGATTAGTTTTCCATCTTGCGAGGCACTGACAAGTAACCTGGAGACAAGTTAAGAAGAGCAACATGAGACTAGGCATACGTGTTGTAAAAACCCACACAATCCAAGGTACATGCACTTGGATCTTTAGAAGCAATGAGAGCAAGCCACCTTCCAGACTACTGTGCTGCACTGTCTGATTATGAGGTGCTCTGTCAACAACATACAGCATGAGCTCCCTACTCCTCTCTCCTCATCCCCCTCCTCTTGGAAGTCTCCTCATCCAGGAAAGCCACTTTTAATGTCCCACTCCATCTAATATTCATTACCCCAGTTATGTAAAAGTCCCTACTGTTCGGTGGGAGGTGGAAGCCTGAGGGCCCAGGAAAGTACTAGAAAGAAGCTGATGTGGGGCAGCAAGACGGGACAGCAAAAAGATAGACAAGGAGAAGAGGATGAAGTAGAAACAGTCAGTAAAGAGTGAGTTATAGGTGGTGCAGATGCAGAAACAGCTGGAACCCCTCCCTCCCATCCTGACTGGGTGTTTCCTCTTCTGCAAGACAGGAAGTAGTTTGACGGTGCTATGCTACAATCAAGAGGAGAACCATCACGCTGAAATGTCAGTGGCTGTATACAAAATAAACACTGGCCTCCTGCAGGGTCAACCAGAGGGTACACGGGTGTACACACACAGAATTATCAGGATTGGACCTATGCATTATCAGCTGCTGGAGGTAAGGCCAGTATTAAGCTTTGTAATCATACATAGTTAAGACTCAAACTCAGGTTTTAGCAGTGGGGAAAAAAAGAATTTGCTTAAACAGAATAGAAGTGCCTGATCTATGTTTTCTAAAAACACACAACAGAACAATTTTATGGATAAAGATCAGTGCACTGCATGCATACTATTAAGAAAATAAAATCTGACTGATAATTCTTGGTGCTTGTAACTGCAGCAAACTGTTAAAAAAGCAGTTAGTAAGTTTTAATTTAGGGGCAACTCAATGTGTGCATCCACAGTTTTAGTCCAATCTGGACACAGAGGAACTTTATTCACTGCTGAATTTTGAAACATGATTATTTGAGAAACTGTCAGAGATCTTACAAACTGCATCTTTAAGGAAATATTAAATAAGCTGTTTGTCTCTGTGCCCAGTGAATGTCATTACTGTGCTCATAGTGCGGGCGTAAAACAGTGCTAGCACTCAGACAGATGTATAGTAGTAGTGGAGGTGGCAGTAGTGACAGTCAATTATGGTGGTATTAGTCATATTAGTAGAATAGTAGTAGTAGTAGTAACAGTAGTAGTGGTACTGGTAGTAGTATAACCCCACACCTGGGACTGCCGTCACTGCCCCAGTGCATTGCATTGGGAGACAGATGGACAGAGAGAAAGACAAAGAGTGACACAGACATATTAAACACAGAGATATAAATTTGTTTAATAACAGTGATAAAAGCTGTGCAGAACACTATGTGCACTACATTTGTAGGTAACTGTACCAGTTTATATTTGTAGTGAGTGCTGTTGGCAGTTATGCTGCACTGCAGAGCCTAGATATTTATAGTCAAGTTGGTGTTATTACGCCAATACCAGACTGGTGATTTTCTAGTAAAATTTCTGCACTGTGGCTGAATGTGTGTCCATGTTTGGCTGGAACAGAAACCTGCAGACTGTCAGCACTTTATTGCCCATCTCTGGCATACCGTGGATCTTGACAGTTATAGCTGTAGTGCTAACAGTCACTATGCTGTGCTTATGGCAATCTAGATATTCAACAGTCTGGTAGCAGCAAAAGAAATTAACACTGTGTCAAGGGAAAAACAACCCTCAAAGTTGTTACAATTGTATTAAAATTAGAAAAGAAAATTAGCTAATCTGTGGTCAATAATATTAGCATCCCTTTGTGCTTGTTAAGCTGTTAGCATGTTTGTGACTTTTTTCCCTTGTTGGCAACAGTAGATAATTAATGTGAACTACAGAGCAGATATCATTTTTTGAATGATTCGATTTGTAAAAAGCCTCTTTTAAATAGAAACAACCAAGCAAACAAGCTAAAGCAGCAGAAGGAAACACCAAACCTGCACAAACCAAAACAGAAAATATGCTGAGAAAAATGAAAAACAAGTTGACAATGGACTGAGGGTGGAAAAACCACAGTACTCTCTTGTGTAAAGCCTCCCAAAACTTTAGAGAAATGAGGAAAAAAAGTTATCTTAAACTACAGATCGTCTATCTGCCGATTTACAGAGATGCCTCTAAAAAATAAAAACACAAAAAAACATAAATCAGACCAAGACAAATGGAACAAAAAGGTTCATTTCCTGCCCTGCTCTTAGCTAATAATTTTGTTGTTTGTAGAATACTACACTACCTGGAGTCGCTCCCCCAGTGCATTGCATAGATCTTGGCCAGGTGGCCCCTGAGAGTGCGCCGCGTCCGCATCTGTATCCGGCCCACTGAGTCCAGACCAGCTGTGATCTGCCAAAACACAGGAAGAAGCATTAGCAGTGACACTGGAGGCCCACACACACACACATCACTAGACGGTGGACTCTAGCTGGGACTGCAAAAACAGACCAAGCTAATCTGGCAAGAAAACACACTGATAATTTATTATAAACAATACAACATAAATTATATATTACATATGATAATAATGATCCGGTTCTAATAAATGATGAAATATGAATATAGGAGTTTGAATTCCCCCAATTTTCCCCCCAATGATGAAACATCAAAATTTGCATCCACTGTATTTATTCGAAATAGTACCACTGCTGTTGTTTTTTTTAACTATATACTTATTCCACATATTTGTAATTGTACACACACACAGGCAGAAGAGTAGCTGCTTCCTGCAGACCATTACAAAAGTCAATGGTCGTTTTAATTTCGGTGTTGCGGAAGAAGTGACGCCCCACTTATCCAGGAACGTGAAGTTTTACACTCTAAATTCATGATGATATTATAAAGATCAGCTGTGTGATTACAAAAGCAGAATTGCTTGTTGACCGGTGCAGAACGGCCTCTGGTGTGAACAGCCAGGCTACTGCTCAGTGAGTAGATTTTTCTTACAACTGTATTTAGGCTTCAGAACTGTGACTAAAACTATTATAGAACTGAATAGACCATGCTACTAATTGATGGAGAGCTGACTAAATCAGCTCACCCAAGTGCTTTGCCTTGTGAAAATCTGAAGACGTAGGTCATATTTTTAACTTTCAGGTTTGGCTGTTACCATGAAAATTTGCATAACTATGCAGGAAAATACACCCATAATTGTTTACAAAATATTTTATTAGTGGAGAGGAAGTCTTACCTGTGACAGAGTGGAGTCACTGCAGGCTTTCCTGGCATCCTGCACCGTGACAAAAACATTAATAATCATGTTGACCAGTGACAAATTTCAGCTTATTCAGTCAGTGCATAGGTAAAGGTAACATGATTTCTGCACAAACGCACAAAGATAAACCTTAAAAAAATAAATAACAAAAATTGCTTCTAAATGTGCCATAAGTTATTGCCAATCACAGAAAATCTCAGCGGTCACTGAATTATCACACAGCAGCAACTGACATTTATAGATCAATTTCTGTACGAGAATGGAAGTAGCTGATTGACAAGTTAAATTGTGTGAGTCACAGCTTGCAGTGAACAGACAGTGGCACACGTGTGATGTACAAACACATGTACAACACACACACTCATGCAGCCACAGCAAACACACAGACACACATGTCAACATAAACAAACACGTGCATACAAATTGTTGCCGTACCCGGATCTGATTGCGTAGTTGCTCGGCTTCCTGCCGCAACTGTTCCAGCTCGCTCATTGTCCCTCTGTGATGTGTTCAGGCCACACTTCTCTCCAAATACTGACTGGGCTGGAAAAACACACGTGCCTGCACGCACACACGCACGTACTCACTCTCTCACACACACACACACACACTCTCTCTCACACACCCACACACTCACTCACACATACATACATACGCACATACAAACATACACACTCTCTCTCACACACACACTCTACCAGCTGACACCTGCAAGACAGAGAGACAGAAATACTATGAGTGTAACAGGCGGACGGAGAGTGAAGGATGGGAACTTCCATCAGACAAACACAGGTATCCTGTATGGGTTCAGAGCAAAGGAGGGTGCTGTAAAGGGTGGGGCTGGGTGGGGGCCTGGAGGGTGGCCTCGCTCTTCAAACACCCCCAGTCTGGTTCAAAAGGCCATCTGAGCCAGGCTCTGACCTTTCCTGACTCAATCAGCCTTTTGTGCTGGTGCACTGCACTGTTTGCTCGGCCCGTCCCAACGAGCCCTGAACATGTGTGTGTGTGTGCGCTGTGTACTGTGGAAAGATTGATGGTTTAATAGACAATACGTCCAAATGAGAAAGAGAGCATTTGTTCATAAATTTATCTGTGTGTGTATGCAATGATATGAGAGCATTTATATAAATATGTGTCTTGGTGAAGTGTGTCAGATTGAGCATCTGCTACAAGAGAGAGAGAGAGAGAGAGAGAGAGAGGGAGAGAGAGAATGCATGTGCAAGTTGCCACTTTCTTTACCTTGGGGAGCCTGAATATGGGTCACAAAGCACTTAGACACTCCTTAGAAATGTTTGAACCCCCCTTCCCCCCACTCATTTTCCAGGCTGTTTTACAGTCTGCTGTCCAGAAGTCTAACCCTCTGAGATTAAATTTTCAGTTCCATTTTCTATAATTCAACAATTAGACCGAGTCCAGCCCTTCCTCTCCACAGGAAATCATGTTAATGTAAAGTGGAAGTTGTTTGTGCTTTATCTTCATTTTTGCAGAGGCTTTAAAACCACTGGGGCCCAGTCTTTTTTTACTCACCACAAAGTAAAATCCCATAATTACACAAACAGCATATATGAGACAATTTGTTGAGACAATGTTCATGCTGCTAAGATTGCCTTTTAATGATAATACAAGTATTTGGAAGCTATTCTTTTAGACTCCTAGGTCACTTGGTTTTGGCCACTGTGCCTCTGCTCTGCTAACACATGAGAGGATACCCTGGACTGCTCATCGTGATCTCTTGTCTCAGCCAAAGAGGTCTCTGACATTAACGAAGCATCAGGGATGGCGAGAGTTGCAATGCTTTCAGCTGCCCAGGAGTGATGTCACTCTCTCCTTCGGCTGACGCAACCCCCCTGAAGAGATGCTCTCAGCATCAGCTCGCCTGTGATGTGGTACTGCTCTATGACTGCCTTGGATCCATTATACTGTATAACTCTGCCACGTCACACACACAGCGCCTCATGGACTACCAATACACCCGATATGACCTTCTACACCCTGCTAAATATTTTCAATTGACGTTTTCAGCCTGAGGCTCATGACGCGAAAGGCAACAAAAGCACACCAGAGAGATGAGGTGGAAAATAACGCAGGTATGATGGAGGACGACACTGAGAAACGTGATGTGTTGGAGTTCTTTCTCATCACTTTGGACAAAACTTACAGCTCTGATTTTAGGCATGCCACAGCAGTGATTTGCCAAAATGCCACATGAACTGTCTTGTTCACATGTGGATACCAAAAATTAGTCATTTAGAAACCAAAACAGGCCACTCATTACTGTTTTAAAAAGTAACCACAAATCAACCACAGCCAAAAGAAGCTGTCACACAGAAAAATGTTCCCTACAAGAGGATTAGATAAAGTTTACCTTTAACAATTCATAGTTGTAAACCTCAGTGAGTGTGTGTCTTTTCTACAGTCGTGTGATTGGAGTCACGCAGACAGCCAGCCGGGCCAACGCAGGCCCAGAGCATGGCACATTATCAGGGGCCACAAAGGCAGAGCTGTGTGTTGGAGCTGGCTATTGTTTAGTATGTGGCTGCCAGCTACAGTAGATAGTGCTGCTTGGCACCATCTCAGTCAGGTCTCTGAGACTGGCCATGGGAGGCTATTGCCATTGCCCTTCTGACACCAACCAACCACCAATCCAAGGTGGTCAGCCTTGAAGCTCCCAGCACACCACAGGAGACCACTGAGTCTGAACTGGGAGCAAACAGCTGACATCTGCATAAAACTGTGTAGAATCATGACCAAGATGCACAAAGGCAGTAACAGGCAAGGCTGTGTGTAGACATAAGTCTCTTCTTATAATGTCAACAAGTAATTTGTCAGAAATGGATGTAAATACATCTGTGATCACCTGTTTGCATTTGGTCAATGAAAAGACAACATGCTATTTCACTTCATGTCTTTGCTGTGTTGGCATAGTCTTCAGAGGAGCTTATACATGACCTGACATGATATGATACATTACATATGGCTCTGGTTATCTTTAGTATCCATAGTGTCTTTAATTTAAAGAATTTATCTCTCTCTCCCTCGCTCTCTCTCACACACACACGCACACTCATCAACAGTTAGCAAAGTGCTTCACACAACAGAGGTTATATTGAACACATAAAATATCATAAAAGTCCTGTTTGAGAAAAATGCCCAAAGTTCACAGCTTCACAAATATGAATATTTGCTGCTATTTTGATAGTAAACCGAATATCTTTGGGTTTAAGACTAATGATCTGGCAAAACAAGCAAGTTGAAGACGTCACCTTGTGCTCTGGTTTTTCACTTTTGACTTTCTGTCATTTTAATTGATTAATCATGAAAATAATTCACAAGATTAGTTAATAGTGAAAATAATTGTTAATTGCAGCCTTTTTTTTATTAGAGAATAGTGTGAACATCTGGTTTAGCTCCCAATATGTTAGAGGCTGCTGTTGCATATTTTTATAACTGTATGACTGTAAAAATTACTGTGTTTATGACAGTTGCTTGAAACTTTCACTTTCATTTTTATACCACTCATAGACAAGGAGAAAGAGAGACACACAGAGGGATCTCCTTAGGTTCTCCATAGTACAGTTACTGTCAGTCACTACAATCTGTGGTTGACAATAATGAAACTTGGTCACAATTTATTTGTTACAGGAGACACAGTAACTTCAATATGCAACCCTGCTGACTCTGTGATAGTTCATTTTCAGCAGGAAATATACAACCTCAGATGAGAAACTGCATCAAGAGAGCATGTTCATCCAGAAACCGATCAAAGTGTTTCAGTTCATCAAAACTGGACAAGAGTCACATCAGATGGAAACATGATGCCATCATAATGCTCATTGGCATATGTTGTATTTAAATCAAATTTGTCAGTGAGACCTTCTGCTCCTTCTGGGTCACATACAGTAGAAAGCCAGTCACGTCTCACTCAATCATGAACAAATACTGATGAACAGAGCAGCAGGAGGCACAGGCAGTGCAGCTGCACCCAGAGCCACAGGAGCCCAACAACATGAAATGGTCAGGAAGTTAAGGAATTAACATTATGAGCAGCCAGATCTGAACAACTGTGAGCACCAGTGTTTCCAGTAAAGCTTTAATATTTGTCATTATCAAAATATTCTTATTTTCCGATGCAAAATTATCAGACTTTAGAAAACACATGTACTTTCTGTAGATATTTAGACATTTTGCTCCTCTATAATACATTTCGCTTACTTAAATAGTTGACTGGTTTAGATCAGCCCTACTGTCAAATCTTCATCAACTAATATATATTTTTAATTTATGACATAAACTGCTGGAAGAAGCTGAATATGCTCATTAAATGATTATGTTTCACTTTTAATAGACATCTTGCACACACAAAATTAACCCTAAACCTGATCTTGCCCTCCGTTTCTATCTGAGAGTCAATTTCAGGAGTCAGTGTGTGTGTACTGAATGGGCCTCATTGAAAATGAGCAGGAATCTCACGACAGTAAAAGTGAAAACTGGAAGCATCAGTGCAGCTCCACCAGGTGTAAACTTGTTCAGATAACCTACTGACTATTTCAAACATCCAGAGAATGGAGGAAATATCTGGTGAGATTCCAGTAAGGTAGAAAGCCACAATTCTTCCTTCTAGTCCTCTGAACACATCATATTATGTGTCATGAATTATGACAGCCACTGGAGCTACACTCCCATATGGTCTAGTGGTTAGGATTCCTGGTTTTCACCCAGGTGGCCCAGGTTCGACCGGTATGGGAACTACAGTTTGGGGGGCGGCAGTAGCTGGAAGCTGGAGTGGTGCCAGTTCACCTCCTGGGTAAGGTGACCTCAAGCAAAGCATCAAGGTGCTAACTGCTTAAAGTGCAGACTATCACTTTGTCATCTGTCCACTTAAGTCCACAGGTCCTGTTCGTGTATTTCAGGTCTATGCGTATAACAAAAATACAGAGTGTGAAAACTGATTTTCTTTTTCAGGACCACCATGGAGGTGGTTGGGCCACAGCAATATTAGAACAAGTTTGTTTTTGATGTTTATTACATGGAGCTGACAGGAACACAGTGAATGAATGTGTGATGACTGTATGACCTACTTTGATCACAGGTTTCACCCCACCTACATCAGGCAGTTACAGAATTACACATTATGCAATAACACATCATTCCTAATCAAAATTACAAGAACCCAACTGGACAAGGTCTGTTTGGACAAGACTGTTTCTAAGCGATATCCATAATCCAAAAAGAGAACCATGTTCCTTTTACGAAAAAGTTCAAGATTTCCTGTTAGTGTATAATGGGTCCAGGTAAATCACAGCTGGCATTTTGCTGTCACCACAGGTTAGTTTGTCTGAGGTGTGTATAGGTTTGGTAAAGCACAGGTGTACAATAAGGAGTTAAAATAAAACATAGAGCTCGGATGCAGTCCACCGGGGCTGGGCAGGATGGTTGAAATCAGTATGAATACTTTTCAGATAACAATATAATACATAATAATAATGCAACGAGGTTTCCCTCACTTTTTGGCTTTTAATACATGTAAAACTTTGGTAACTCCTTTTGTTAGTTGTCAATCACAATTTATTCAGAATCACTGACTTTGAGAAGAAAAAAAAGTTCACCACAGTATAATTCAAATGAAAGTCAATAATCATTATATTGATATATTGAATATTATATCAGCCCAGTCCTATGAACTCACACAACAGTATTATTGCGAGGACTATTAAAGGTATTCTCATTTTCAGATTACTGTAAAAGGCATTCAATGTCGTCTTTTCCTGGCTGTGACTGACAATTATTACCATTATTGATTCATTATGTTGCTGATAGTGAAATATGCCTGTTACAGTTTCACAGAAGCCAAGGTGACATCTTCAAACACACATATATTTAGTTTATAAAGAGAAAAGTGAGACATCTTCACATTTGAGAGGCTGAAACTGTTTGCATTTTCTATGGATTTAAGGGTTGTTTCTTTTTCTTTTTTTTTTTACTTAATCATTATACTAACAATTTTCCATCTGATTTAATAGGCCATTATATGAATGCCATACCAGTAAAAGCCAAGTCAGCTGCAGATTGATAATATACACGATCAAGTTTTACAAACTGGAACTTCAGACTGTTTATTGCACATCAACAACAACCCACTGTCCTGATATACTGACTGTCAGCAACAGAAAAGATAGGGAAACCATGAGCTACACCATATGGAGACTCTGGATGAAATTAACAAGCATTAACCATCTTGATCAATTGATGTTAGTGGAGATTTTTTTCTGACACGAGCAACAAATTGCATGACTCCCAGATGCGGCTCAGATGAAGAAGGACTTGCATGCATTTTTAATAGAAAAGAGGGGGGGAAGGCAAGCAGGGTGTCGTGCAAATGAGAAAAGCCATGTATGAAATGGGAACAGATGAATGTGTGATATTTAATGAAAGGTTTTGTCCCCGTAGTTCCGCCTGAGACTCATTTGACAGCCTGTAAAAAGGCCGCGTTTGGAAAGCAGTGAATTTACAACAGAGGAAAAGCTTATAGGGAAAAAACAGCATTGAGGTAATAGTAGCTTGTTAACAGTTATGTCAAGAGAAACAATACTGCTCAGAGTACTGGTAGCATTTCAAGCTAACTGTTGCATCTGTCCATCAACACAAAACAAAACACAACCGCCGACAGCAAAAGCAGGAAATAGCTTAAAAGCCAAATATCAAGAGTCCTTACCTGAAAGAGGCTTTGGCTTCCGTCCGTGCTTCCAAACCGAGTCACACCGATCCGTTTTCACACGACAACCATGGCCCCAGCTGTGAGAGAAACCGTAAAGGGAGACGTGTTGATTTTTTAAAGACAATTTAATCGGTTTAAAGGGGCAGAAGAGAAGCGCAACTCGGCTCGGATTAGACTAAAATTTTCACCAAGCGAGCTAATCACCACACCCATGAAAGTGGGAACATGGCAACAGCCTACGCTGAGGGGGGTGCGTTGATGAGCTAGTTGATATTTTTTATAATCGAATAAATATAACATGTTAAAAATATAAAATGCTCACTGGCATTACAAATATGAATGTAAATACTCCAAAATAATTAGTTCTAACATTTTTTAAGCTTGGGAAAATGTCTGAAAGTGGTTGTGCAACCTACGAGCGAAATGGTATCGTCCGCAAGCCCCCTCAACAAAAAGGAACCGAATGGGAAACAGGAAACGAATATTAGAGCTATAAAACCTGTAGTAATAGTTGTGATTCAAATGGCCTTCAGCTCAGGTTTGCAAAGTCAAAAACTTCACTCTATCATTTGCTCACATACAAAGACACAGAACAAACCAGTAGGGTCATGATTCTTAGTTTTAAAGCTGGTGAGGAAAGTACAGTATTTTTTTTTTTTAATTTACTCTATGAATGTAATCTATTACAAGTCGGGACTTTAACTTCTGACCAAAGACCGTATAACAATAACAGTTTGTTTGCAGGTCTATTTGCATTAAATTAGAGGTACATCTTTTCTTTGTTTAAATTGCATATAAAAACAGCTCACAAGAACAAACTACTTCAGTCCCTATATGTACAGGAATAGCCACAAACTCTAATGTGGTTATAATGCGGCTACTCAAAGACAAGTGTCAGCTGAGGAGCCTGTTATGAAACTGTAAAGGTGCAGTAAGTCTGCATGTAGTCATATGCTTTAGAAACCATTAGTCGATGGACTGATTGACAGAAGCAACAATTTTGACAATTCATTCATTCAATTAGTTTTCATTTGTTTATCAAACAATAATGGCAAACATTTTAGTCATTCATTCCAGCATCTCAGATATGAGGATTTCTTGGTTTCATATATCTTACTTGGCTTAAAGTAAAAATTGTGATGGCCATTTTCACTATTTTCTGACATCCTATAAACTAAACAATGAATTAGTAATAGATGAATCAATAACACAGCACAATATTGTCAGCTGACCTAAAATGCTTAGAAAAAAACATAGAACTGCAAAGATTAGCCAGTATATCACTTAACTGATTAGTAGATTTTTAATAAGGATTTTATTTTAAAGTCATTTTGTAGGCAAAAGCTTCTCAGAAGTACACATTTTCTGCTTTTCTTTGTCTTCTATGATAGCAAGTAGTACAACAAAATAAAATATTTGAGGACATTACTGTTACTGTGTTGTTCTGGGAACTTGATAGGCATTTCACTATTTATAATAAATTAATGAAGTCCTTATTAGCTGCAGGACTGACATGTTTCTAATCTTATTGTACCAAGTGACATGAAGATGGAATTTATTTTTTTCTGTTGCTACTCAACTGAATCTTAGAATATAAAAAAGTGAGGATAAATCCATTTTATTACCACCGCAAAAAAGCACCCAAAATCAAAATTTTAATCTGTAAGGTTTGGACTGTGCCAGGAGACAGCTGTGCCAAGTCTCACCCCAGCACACCACAGTTGGCCTGCAGTGGGCTCATTGAAAAGGATCTCTCTCCATTAGGACAGGATGAATTTTTAATAGGGCCAATGAAAGGGAGCAGTGGGATAGGCTTTTCCATATCTCTGCACGAGCCACAATCAATGGAGGCAAGATGAAAGTTGCCAAGCCCTTGGTTTCCTTTCGGAGTGGCATGGGGTCAGATTAAGTCTAATTGAATTCACACACACAGCAGTAGTTTAGGTGTGTCAAACCAATTTCCCCCTAAACACATTGTGAGGATTAGGATTAGCATGATAGCAGAAACATATGTCGTGGTTGATTTGTCATAAGTGCAGTCTGGAAATAGGCTATTATTCATATATAATACATTAATAAATAGACAAATGTACAGTATAGGTTACTCAGTTATTTTTACTATTGTTTTCAAAATGAGAAATAATTGATCAAATCCTCTAGACTACCATATAATGGACTGCACATGGCTGAATATCCTCTCATATATTATAGAGAAGTTAGATGATTTACCAAATCATGACAAAAAATCTGCCCCTATATAAATACTCCTGACATCCTCACAATAATCATGATGTCTGAAATTAAATATATAGCATGGCAAGATGAGCAATGATACACTAACACGTTTTTGCCATAACTTGCATGATGACATAATCCTCAGTCATTTCAAGCTTTCTGTCCTGTCATGTCTGAAGTTGCTCAACAAATGAATTCATGACTGCTCAAAGGTAGATACAAATCGTGCAACTGAAATGCAACTACAATTCAACTCTAGCCATAAAAAGTCAGTTTATTAATGCAATATTGTTTTAACCTTTTTGGACCAGAGACTAGAATCAACTCTTCTGCTCTGTGGCTCTAGTGAGCAAAAAGACAGAATTCATTAGACAGCTGAGAATCAGAGTCAA
Source organism: Centropyge bicolor (assembly GCA_037975185.1). Lineage (NCBI taxonomy): Eukaryota > Metazoa > Chordata > Actinopteri > Pomacanthidae > Centropyge > Centropyge bicolor. Next base: position 6,041,167 of record JBBMOC010000008.1, on the reverse strand, counting down.
GGTGTCCAAAAGCACATCCTTGGCCAATCAGGTTCCTTGGCCCATTGCTTGGCAACCAAAAGGAGAACGAGGGAGCAAATTGACACTGTAAAAATAGCACATCAATAGCCTGGTGTCTGAAAAAAAAGGAAAGACACACATGTTGGTGAGGCTATAAATAGCTTCCAGGAGCCTGGAACGGGTATCGCGTACAGTATCTCAATGGTTGCCCACGAATGAGACATTTTTGCATTGATGCAAATTCAGCATGGGTTGTGCACAAGTAACAGAGCTCAAAGTACAGTTGCAGTAAGGTAGCTGAAAGAAATCATTTGAATGTAAGGGTGGTTTTAGGGCTTCGGAGGAAAAACAGGAGCTGACAACACAACCCCTTTATTAAAGTGGGAAAAAAAAAGCTCATATCTAACAACAGGTTGATATTTGTAGGCAGCAGTTTTCTTCATCCTGCGATTTGCTTGCTGATGTTTTGCATAGACATAAAATTCCGACAGTCTTTGCTGCAATAGTAAATTTGAATGTACTATAACAAAAAAGAATTTGCCTGGACAGGTTTGCATAAAGGGGATTTATGGTGTAATGGCTTACATGAATAACTTGGATGATCTTTAATCTTTTCATACTATCTAATTACGTTTGCATATCATTCAGAGGCATCATGGTGAGCTGCATGGTGAATGTAGTCTTTACATACTATCTCATCACTGCAATAAAACATCAAAATGGGTCGTACACAAGTCCTTCTGTAACCAGTGGCACAATGTGGCCAAAATGCATTCATCATATCCAATTCAGGTTCACAGACATGAAATGAGCCCTATACAGGGGTTATCAAATCAAATGGAGATAATGGGGCGTCAATCTAAAGCAGCTTCTCAATGCCTATTTTTATCTGCACGTTCTCATTTTTTTCCCACATGTGGCAACGCCCCCCAATGACTTCCATGTAATATTTCCAGTGTATCAAAGGCAATTAAAAGGTGTAGCAACAGTAGAACCTTAAAAGGCTTTATCAGGGCCGTCTTATCCATCAGACATCTCCCGGGGAGGCTGGCCGTTGCCAGGGTAACCCTCACAAATGGCAACTGACGTCAAGAAGGTAGGAGAAATACCAGGGAGAGCCAGAGCTGCTATGCATAATGGATTATTGAAAAAAGGGCCCTCTTGAAGAGTGCAAAGTGACTTAAAATATGCGTGCCTTGCTGGGCTCGCCACCCCTTCTCTCTCTCTCTCTCTCTCCCTGTGTGTGTGTGTGTGATGAGGAAAATAGATGTTTACAGTTTCAGGGTTTTACTTGCTGAGTGGGACAGCTTGGGCTTGACTGGCCCAATTTAAATTATCCACGTTGAGTCAAACGCCGATTAACTATCTCTTGAAAGGACGCATAATGGTCCCCAGATTGGGTCATTTTAACGCCATTTGTAAATATAAGTACTCTTGTCCTATATGCTGGAGTATGTGTGCTGCTCTGGTGGGATGTGAACACCCCACACATGTTCTGCTATGAAGTTTCCACAAAGCAAAGCCTTCCTCTACTGTATATAAATCAGGATGAATGGCTACCTGCACTGTATTTTACCCAATCTAAAGTAAAGAAAGAGTGATCTGGGACATCATCTGTTACCACCCACAGCAGATCATTTGCTGGTCATGTAACAAGGATCCACAGCGAGATTCATGCATAGGTTCATGGAAGTGATTACTTCAGATCATGTGTAAATCCAGAGAGGAACTAGCAGCAGTTTACTCTGTCAGGTTCTTGTCTAATCTCAGTGCTGTTGTTGGCCCATGAGAGACTGTCACAGCCGCAGCTTACTTAAGAGCCCTCATCGTTTCTCTGATAGTGCCTCTCGTGTCGTGTTGGAGTCACACTGTCGACAAACGGGACACCGATTGCGGAGTCAGGTTTGCTGATGACAAAGGCCAAGCACAGCAGGACAGAAGCATGAAAATGCAATGGAGAATGAAGTTCATTCTTAGGTATATGTGGAATATATTATTATACTATTATAATATTACAGCAAAACTTTCAGTATCAGTATGCTATCACATTATGGTTTCATATTATGTGATTAGCCCAAATTCCTGTTCACTTAAAGAATAGGATAAAATAGATATAAATATATAATTTTAGAATTATTAATATTTTGAATTATTATCCACCAAAGTGGAAGGATCTTTGCACATAAAATCAGCACGAAAACATATATAACAGAACAAATAATAGGAATAGATTATAAGGGATAACATGAAATAATTGGTGATATAAAATATAATTAGTGACATGCATGTTAAAATAAATATTAAAATGCATATGTATATAAAAGATATTCAAAAGGTCAAGAATATCCCAAAAACAATCCTGTGACTGAAATTTCATGTTCTAAAAATGCAACATGTCAAATGCCTGTATCATAAGTTGCTTCAAGTAAACGTAGCTGTTACATGTGTAAAGTAATACATGAAGGAGTCAATGAGCACCAGAATGAGTGGGCCTGATGCTTGTAGCTTTTGTTTCAGGGAGAAGCTGCAGAGGAAATGTGCAAAGAGAAGAAGTGAGAGTGTTTCAGTCCAGGGGAATCCCAGACACTTCTGTAAATCAGGGGTGCAACAAGCAACGCAAAGCATGAACTAACATGCTCTGAGTTTCCGAAGAAGTGAATCACACAAGCCGTGCATGGGAGAAAAAAAAATTAAAGGAAGTGAGGAACAACCCTGATGTGCTAATGCCACCCTTTTTCAAATGGCTCCCATTACAGCTGCAACACTATGATACCAGACGGTCATTAATTTACCACGAGCCTTCAGTTACTTTGACTTGACATTTTGGTGCACCACAGGCCCACAAGACGAAATAAAACAAAGGATTCATGGTTGCCTGAAAACCAACTACAGATTAGTTTGATGAACTCATGACCAAAATACCAGTCACCAGTGTTTCTTGCGTTAATTCTGTAGTGGGGGATTTAATGTTAGTGCTCCACACCCATCTCTGTTTTAATTCAAATGAAGCTTCTGGTGCAGATTTCAAACCTCCTTTCAGTGCTTTATTAAAATAAAAATATTATTCCAACTTGCAGGTATGTTTCTTTGTGTTTTACACTTTACCAAAACATACAATTTCAGACTTACCCTGGCAGTGATTTTACTGTGACAGTGGATCACAGATGAATGAATCCAAGGGAAACACCAGACAATGTGTACAAAAAAGCACACCAAAAAACTCTTTACATTTATAAAAATAATTAAAGCTTTTCTACCTTTTTCCAGTGCAGAGGAAGTGGGCGTTTTCTACATACGTCCTAAATGGCATGGATTATGAGTCGCACAGATCGCCGTTGTTTCAGTTCTTCCTTTCAGCTGCGAGTGTAGATGCTGCTGGGAGGAGCAGTAAATGGAGAGAGAGAGACAGAGCTGGAATATGAGGTAGCAAGCTGCTGAGTGGGAGGGTGAGCATATGGGGGGCATGGAGGATGGGAGATGGAGTAGTATTTCTATTAAAGGGACAGTGTTTATATCTTAAATGCTATAGTTAAAAGACATCATAGGATAAGTTCCAGAAATTCTGTTATTTATGGCAAACGATGTTGCGATGTTGCGATACTGGCTTCCGGGATGATTCATTGTGATCTACAGTACATGTACATCCCTCTGACTGTTTGTATAGTTTATTAGAGGAACTTCTTATATTAAGGAAGATTCATTGATTTAGGGTGAAGAGGAGCTGCAACATATGTCAGCATGTACTGGGTGGAGGTCAAGGAAAGAGGGTGGATCTGAGATGAGGTTAACTGTTGGTCATTTACAAGAAATGCTGAGAAATGTAGAATAAGTGTCAGTCAGTCTTTTTACAGGACAGGGTCTAGTGCCACAGAACTGAGATTTTCTTTTTACCTGTTATTTAAAGTCATCAGTTATCACGTTCTTTTTGTTGCCAGGATGGCTGGGTAATTTCATAATCACACTTGCAGTTTCTGTGGGCTTCACAAGCTTTGGAGGATAGAGGGTTCCTTTAATAATGTACTGTATAACTCAAGCTTTACATCAGAATGAGTATAAACATTAGAATAATTTCTTCTTCTCTTCAAAAATGACCCAATAATATGTTACTTTTAACCAAAACGAGGCTCTTTGTGGTTACCTGAGGAGATAGCTAACTGGTAGTAATCTTACAAACAGATGGAGTTAGTCTTTGCTTTTAAGATACAAGCATTAACAGAGGATTTCAAGTGTCATTTTCAAAACAGAGAACAAAGCTGCATCAGAAATGTATTGGAGCTGATATTTCACTCCACACAGCGCGACACAAAATGCAAACACACGTATTTTTCCCTCACCTATCAACATAATCACAGTATTTATTGTTTTTTTGTTTGTCCACATCATTGACTTTGATACTCAAGCGCATAGGAAAATTAAGGATCATAAAAAGGGCCAAACTGCAATGAAACAGCAGGCAAGCCTAAATGTGCTGAAGTTCATGTCTTATTGGTCTTTAGGGACCAGTGTTGCTTCTAACCCTCCCTCTAAACACGTACAAGAATAGGTCGAATAAGTCCACAGGTCAACATTAAGTGTTTTATTTTTTTTATTATCAGGAAATGACACTGTAACACTTTCTTAAAGGGTGCTATAGATGCAAAGACGGGTATATTAATGCTGTAAAGAAGGTGCAAACAATCTGTGTTTTAATGGCTACTTTATATTAACCTTACAAAGCTTGACAAGATTTTTAAGCAGTCTGTGGTGAAATGCTATGGTAGGTAGGTAGGTAGATACTTTATTCAATTGGGGAAATTCGCGAAATATTTGTACTACAATAATTTAATCTACACATTAATAATGTCCACTCCAGTTTTTCTTCCAAAATAAAGGTAAGATTTATTTTTCTTTTACACAGTATAAAGTATCTGGTACAATTATCCAGCACTCAAACTCACTTTCTAAGTGCTTGTAGAAAAGTGCACACCATCTGATGGAACAGTATTTGACCTATCACACAAAAGTATTTTCAAAAGCTTATGTCAAAACCAGGATTTATATGTAATGCAAGAACCACTGACATAGACTTGATATAAGAAAAATCAAACTGATCCAAAATGAAATCAAATCGTTGTTAAAATTCAAACTTACCTAACTGAATGCAAAAATGCAATCACAAACGTCTAGCATTTGTTAGGCAACACTCTGCCACTAAATCATTTAGTGTTGTCCATTTGGGCTCATCAGAGAACAACAAACCACCCGAAGGCTTCACTCAAACTTGATTCCTTGGGCCAGGGGAAGATCCTTGCTGTAGTTTATTGTGCAGGTTGAACGCCTCATGTACTGCTTCCATGAGTCGCTGCCAGACTCTCTTCCACCTCCTGTGTGTTTCTCTCCACCGAAGGCTCCTCCGATCTCAGCTCCGCTTGTAGGAATGTTGACATTCACGATGCCGCAGTCGGATCCTTTAGGCCCCAGCCAGCGGAAAACCCGGCCCATATCTTTGGTGAAGATGCTGCTGGACAGACCCTGCTGGACCTCGTTGTTCCAGGCAAATGCCTCCTCTTCTGTCTTGAACTTGAGGACATACAGTATGGGGACGAAGGTTTCGGTGTGGACAATGGGAGCGTTGTGAGCCAGCCCTGTGATGATGGTGGGCTCCACGTAGTTTCCAGGGCGGTCCATCACCTTTCCTCCACAGACCAGAGTGCCACCCTGCTGCTTGGCCTGCTCAATAGCTGCCAGATACTGGTCTACAGCTTGTTTGGTGTGCAGGGGCCCATACAGGGTGCTGGGATCCCAGGGGTCTCCGATGCGGACTTGTTTGTAGGCCTTGGTGATTCTCTCAACCACTGTGTCGTGAACACTCTCGTGCAGCATCAGCCTCCTGGTTGTGGTGCAGCGCTGGCCAGCGGTTCCCACAGATGCAAAGACAGCGGACGGCACCACAAGATTGAGGTCAGCATCCTCAAACACGATGATAGCATTGTTTCCACCAAGCTCCAGCAGCTTGCGGCCAAACCGCTCCTGCACCATCATGGCCACCATCTTGCCGACATGGGTGCTGCCTGTGAAAGACAGCAGATCCACACGCTCATCCTTTGCCATGGCTGTGCCGATATCAGCACCTCCGCAGGTCATGGAGCAGATAGCTCCAGGCAGGTTGTTCTGCTCCAGCACCTCAGCTACAATCCTGGTAACTGCAACACTTGTGAGAGGTGTGGTTGGAGCTCCTTTCCAGAGGCAGACGTTGCCGCAGGTCAGAGCGATGGCGTTGTTCCAACCATAGACAGCCACAGGGAAGTTAAAGGCTGTGATGATACCGACAAGACCAACTGGGTTCCACTGTTCGATGAGGGCATGACCTGGTCTTTCTGAAGGCAGGATGGGCCCACCAATCATTCTAGACAGACCAACAGCATAATCGCAGACATCAACATACTCCTGAACCTCTCCCACTCCCTCAACGTAGATCTTGCCCATTTCTAGAGACACCAGGCTCCCGAGGACTTTAATCTTCTTTCTAAGTGCATCTCCAATCTGCCTCACAATTTCCCCTCTTTTAGGAGCTGGAATATCTGCCCACATCTTCCAAGCCTCCCTTGTCTTCTGGACAGTTTCTTCATACTCAGCCATAGTTGCCTGGGTTACTCTCGCAATCGGCTCATTGTTGGCTGGGCAGTATGACGTGATGACCTCTCCGCTGCCTCCCCAGCTCCCGTTGTAAACACCAGGGTTGTCCTCAGACAGGCCTAGCTCTTTCAGCCAGGAGTATTTGGGCTGGTTGATGAGGAGACCTGACATGGCTGCTGACTGCTGGCAGCGGACAAATGCTAATTTATTTCTCAAGAGGAGCCTGCTGTGCCGGGCAAGGGTCAGAGTGAGGCAGTGCTGCATGGGTGCTGGAAACAAACCAAGTTAAAAATTAATTTTTTACAGGTTTAAAAATGTTGGAGGAACATATCTGCAGACAGAACTATTGCACCATAAGGATCTGATAAGCCTGTTCTGTCTAGGTCTGCTGATAAGATATACTGAGTAATTGTTTATTGGATAAAAACATGAAAAAAGCCGATCACAGCCTGTTTGGCCCTGTTTGGCACAGTCTAAAATTTAAAGATAATCAGTTGACAATAATATATAAAATTGACAAAAATCAACATTTGAGAAGCCGTAAGTTTCTTTAATCAACAATTATCAGAAATTACAGTATTAATTTCATGTCAATCAACTAAGGAATTACTTGACTAATTATTTCAGCTCTGATTCTGTCAACTGCTGTTTCCAAGGTCAAAAATAAGTATTTGCAGGCAGGATACAGTGAACATGTGCTAAAGGGAATGTGAAGCGTCAACAGGTGTTGACCAGAGACTGCTGGTATAAAAATAGGAGCTTTTTGTTATACTTTCTTCACTTTGTTTATATAGAGTAAGCATACTGTAAGAGACTTATTTAAGCTGAAAAGATTAGCCAATTAATCATTAATCGATTTTTATGGTCTATCAATGTTTACATTATTAAGCAAAACAGGGTAAAAGATTATGTGGGCCCAGCTCCTATAGTGTGAACATTTTTATTTTTTCTTTGGTATGAAAATAAATTTTTTCCACTGTGTTTCTGATATTTAATGAAAACTAGTGAAAATGCCTGATATCATCACAACTTAATATAAAAATACATAAACCACAAGGTAAATAAAACAGGGGGCAGAAATTAAACAATATGTAACAGACTGTAACTTGTTTTGAATTAAAAATTGCCTCTGAGTTATATAACTACAGCTTTTCTCAGACTTATTGACTATTTAGCCAGCAAGTAACTCAAGCAGAGCCACACTACGCGCATGCGTCTTTGATCCAACTTTAGACAACCACGAGGCTGTCGAAACATATTTATGATACAGAAATAAGACAATTAACGTGGAAATATCACTGAGTGTAAACAAAAAGGATAGTAACAAATTTGCATTTAAATTCTGCATGTCAGTGTTGCTACTTTTACAGCCTGACGTGACATGGTCGCCGAGATCAGCCTCAATCTTACTGAGTCTAAACGACCGTGGCTCAAGGTCCTGCAGTTTACGCTCATTAACATCACCGTGCTGTCATAAAGCTTGCACGTACACTATCAGCGCGTAAGCTTTTAATGATTTAAAGTCAGTTTATCTTAGTTTTAATCAGTTTGTCACTCACGTTGATATGAAGCTCACAGGGCCACGTCCACTCCAGTACACGGAAGAACTTGTCGTCTATTGATATTACGTCACAGCTGAAACGGAAGTACTGATTCTGTGCTGCATTCTGATTGGACGGTTGTCACTACGGTGTGTGGCGCCTGCTGGTTAGATTGATCCATGCTAACAAATTTCCTTTGTTGTGATTTACCGTTTAGCGGTTGTGATTCTGCTGTAATAATTTATATTAAGAAGGTTGCTGTTCAGATAATTTAGACAATGAGTGGCGGAGTCTATGGAGGCGGTGAGTGGGGTCTAATGGTTAAAATACAACAAAACTGTTGTACACGTTGTGCCGTTCTGTAGCTTTAGCCAGCTTTGTAGTTAGCTTGCTATGTTAGCTGTGCTAACGTTTAACTTGCTTGTTTGTATATTAAAGCAATATTCTTGCTAGAATCTTAAATCGCCACGCGTTTAGGAGTTTATGGACTTTAACAACAACAAGACAACTTTAAGTGCATTTTGTAGTGGCTTTATATGAGTTTGTTTATGCAACAGCAATGCAAATCAACCGCTGCCGTTAGCTAACTAGCAAGGAAATGAATGAAAAGTGGGTTTGCCGAACGCATGAACATATCTCGGTCTGTTTGTGTAACGTTAACGTAAAATGTAGCTTTATTAGAAAAGCGATCAACTTTACATTTAATATATTTACATTTTGCCTTTCTGCTACATATCGAAGAGGAAAATTCACTGGTGTCTTTTCTGCACTAATTAACTTCTTTATTAAGTGATCTGGACAACTATACCCTGGAATTTAAAATTTAAATGAATGTTTGGGTCAGTTACATTCAGCAGCGGGATCCTTGTGCAAGTTATAAAAAGCTTTATTACATTATCATGACATTATAACATATTTAGTTTAAGTTACTGATCTGACAGATCCAGAAGAACAGCCTGTGCGGTGAATTGATGAAATTTAAGCGGAAAAGTTGTTCTTTCAAGTAACATTTTAGTAGATACACCATTCAAATAGAAATGTAACAGATGCCACTTATCAGATCACATACTTTAGTTTCTACTTTGTCTTCTAAGACAAAGTAGTTGAGGAGTATGAAATGGATAATTCTGGAGCTTTGACATTGGCATTTCTCTGATATTTAAAGTCATAATTGATTAATTTAGTGTTTGTCACCTAATATTTATTGACTGATTATTTCAGCACTAAGAGTTAGCATTCTGTTTTTTTATTTTAATACATTTAATAAATTTTAGTTGGTGAGGCACTGATATCAACCAATGCCAACAAAAGCTGATGAGTACAGATACATGTGCATTACAGGATAAACTAAATATATCTTTGTCTTTTGAGACCTTTCTTTTGTTGGTACAAAAGGTCATAGCTAGCCATTTATGGTGATGGAAAGATCCCAACAAATGGTAATACTCCATGACATTAAGAGTGATACTAGAAAAATATCAGAATAGCTTTCTTAAGCTGGCATTAGCAGTAAAAGTGGAAAAATGGGGATGTTTAAAGTTTGTTAATGATAAAATATAGTTTAGGGAACTGCTCTTTATGTACTAAATTTAGTGAGATTAATTGCAAAAAGTAAAATGCCATTTGTAATCTGAGAGATCTAACTGAAACACAGTATATGAAAATTATTGTTAAATTCTCAGTTTAAATCAAATTCACAGCCCTTCTCTCATTTCTGCAGACGAGGTGGGAGCTTTGGTGTTCGACATTGGCTCATACTCTGTAAGAGCTGGCTATGCAGGAGAAGACTGTCCCAAGGTAAGTGGATCACTCCTGACCTGATTAACTATGTGTCTTTTCTTCCTCTGTCGTCTTCATCTTTTCCCTTGGGGGTACGGCAATGTCGAGAAATGAGGGCTGTCACCCCTGAGACAGGCGGCATAAATTGAGTTCAGATCATTCTAGCACTTGGTTGGTTTTGATTTATCTGTGCTTTAGGGGGAGATCTTGTTTGTGTAAATATCAGTTTGATAAGAGAAGTGGCAGAGATGCTGATTGGCCATACTCTCAGTAATCTATGTAATATTGCTCTTGTGCAAATGCAACAGTATCATATGCCCGGGTCATCATCTGTAGTGAGAATCAGATCACTTTTATACTTTGTGCCCTTCAATGGAAAATCTGCCATGATTTTCTGATATCAATAGCAGAGCTGTTTAAACGACTCATTGTTTCAACTCAGTTTTAATGTTTAACATTCCCAATAGAAGTCAACATAAGAACATGTAAAAAAAAAACTGACTGAGTTGCAAAGTACAAACATTGTTTTTGCAAGATGAATTAGTCAGTACAAGCCAAGTCATTACACAATTAAATCAGGTGCTTTTGAGTATTTCAAAACAGCCATAGTCTTTGTCTTTATAAGTCAGTAGAGCATTGCCTCACCTTCTCAGTTTCACAAAAATGGGAAATCTTTTGTTCATTGCTTGGGATGGGGTTGATCTTCTGATAGCGCTCTCATTGAATTTTTGCTGTAATGATTGATATTCTTGAACCTGAGTGAATGTCTTAACCTGTATTGTGTCCTGTTTTGTTTTGCTTGACTCAGGCGGACTTCCCCACGGTGATAGGTGTGACCCTTGACCGAGAGGATGGCAGCACGCCCATGGAGACGGATGGTGACAAGGGCAAGCAGAGTGGAACCACCTACTATATTGATACCAACCAGCTGAGGGTCCCCAGGGAGAACATGGAGGTCATGTCTCCACTCAAGAATGGCATGAGTGAGTGGTCACTCATAACATGTGATTTTTTTTTTTTCATATATCAAAATCTAAAGAACATTAGTTTAGTTTAGTTAGTTTTTAACTACCATATTCTTGGTTGTGGTAAATAATGAGAGGACATTAATATGACATACTATTAACATAATATCACAAAGGTTTGTAATCCAAGTGCAATGGATTGAGCAGGTTGTTTCAAAATCTTCAAAGAAGTTAGAGAATTTGTGACCCATATGAACATACATGGGGTGTGGATTGATAGCTGGATGGATAGATATACTTTATTCATCCCAAACTGGGTAGTTGTTGTGTGTATGTTTATGGGAGTTTCTGCCATGATCTGTGACATAAAGTATTTAATGCACATTTATAATCCTGTCTACTCCATATCCATAATTAGACTGTTTTGGTTTTAGAGCTGACTTTGTAGATGAACGCGTCACAGCTCTGACTGACCTATAGACAACTGCTGTTCGTTATGAATATTAATGAGATTATTTGAAGAATATCTTAATGGAAGGCAAACCCCTTTCTGTCTTGGGTTTACCGCCATGTCTGCCTGACAGTGATCATATTTTTCCATCCTGATTGGTTCTTGTCTAAAGCATGGATGTGGGTCGCATGTCCAGAGCTGTCCTTGGTGCTAAACTAGATATGAACTAAAAATAAATCACTGTTGGATCTTGGATTATTTTCCCATGCTTTGGTCTGAAGCTCAGTTTCGGTCTCAGATTTCCTAATTTGTTTTTCTCCTTGGGTTTCTCTTCGTTATTCAGCTAAAACCAGATTTTTTCCCCTCCAATTTGACAACTGTTATTCGAAACTAGGCTGCAACTGATGATTGTTTTCATTATTGACTAATCTTTTACTATTCTTTTGAACCAATTGTTGAGTCAATAAAATGTCAAAGAACAGTGAAATAGTGAAAATGCTTATAATAATTTCCCAGAGCCCACAGTGAGATTTTCAAAGTACAGTACCTTAATTTTGCAGTGATAATAAAAGCCTAAAATAGGTAAATCTTGAACCAGTGAATGTTCACCTTTATTTTAATAAATGTTTCAAATGTCAATTAGTTAGTAAGATTATTATTGCTAATTAAATTTCTGTCTATTGACCAGTCAGGTAATTGACAAATCATTTCTGCTCTGTCCAAAAAATTTACAGCAAAGTCAAAATTCTCATCTACAACTGCTACATTTTGTGTTTGGACTCTGTCACCTGAGGAATATCAGTGACTTGTGGATATGAAACAGGTGCTCCGGTGCACTGACCTAGCCGATGATGCTCATCAGGATCTGGTCCAGTGGAGTTTGACTGTGAGGCTATTTAGAGAAGAGTGTGACACCAATCTTAATTGCAGCAGAACAGCACTGCGGGACCACAGGCTCCCTCAGAGGGCTGACCTGGAACATTGGAGACTGGTGCTCAAATTATTATCTAAAAAAGCTCCTCATCGCTCTATTTTCTCCACCATCTGACCCAGCAATGATGATGAAAGATACACGTTTTTTGTGATGTTGATTTTTTTTCTTTTTTGTAGGCCTTGAGCCACAAATAAAGTTAAGACATACCTTGAGAATGGGTGCTATGTGCTCAAGGTTTTTGTGTATAAGACTTAAGGCCTGAATATACGCTTACGCAGATGCATACACAGACTGCTACAGAGACATAGTAATTCTGTTTACACTACTTTCAGGAGTCTGCTTGGAGGATGTGTTCCACACATGCATAGACATATTGTGTAGAAATATGTGCACAGAACACCTAGACTATGCATACCTCCTCTGATGACAAAATTCAATCACACTGACCCTCACACACTTTCGGACGTGGAAAGTATAGTTTTGGCTTTACATCAACATATGTAAAGAAAATATTTGAATCGTTCTCTGTATAAACACCTACATTTTTTTCCACCAATAACTCCACGCTGTTTACCAAAACTACACATGGAATATGAACAACTTTGGTCATCTCATGTTGAGCACAGATCATTGTTTGTCCTTTGTTCTCACATGTATAATAACAAAAAGTAGTAAATTGGCAGTAATTTTACAGTGAATTGACGTTTAACAAGCTCTGCCCTTGTTTTCTTCTCTGCTTCATTTACAGTTGAGGACTGGGACAGTTTCCAGGCCATTTTGGACCATACCTACAAGATGCACTTCAAGTCTGAACCCAGCCTGCATCCTGTGCTCATGTCAGAGGCATCGGTGAGTTCGCATTTGTTATGAGGCACAGTTTGAACAACACTGGCTACTTAATCTGTGATGGTATCGAGGGCAGACAATATTCATATATTTTGACTTAATTAGCCAACAGTGAAAGGCTGGCAGATTTGAGTCCTCTAATGTCAGTATTTGAAAGTCCTGTTGTTTCTTAAAATACTACATTGTAGCCTCATAATAGCTGTTCACAAACGAAAATTAATAAAGTCTCATAAATGGCCTGTTTTCTGTTTTTGTCTGCAGTGGAACACACGAGCAAAACGAGAAAAACTAACAGAGCTGATGTTTGAACATTACAACATTCCTGCCTTCTTCCTCTGCAAATCTGCTGTACTATCTGCGTATCCTTTACTGTTTCACTTCATCAAGAAAAGGACGGGACAGAGCTAGTAATTTCATTGTCCCTTTAATGTTTGATCATGGTCTCCAACTACCATTTCTCTTATGACACTTCTGTTGAACTGATGCTGTATCTGCTATATGTAGAACTGTGTTACATTTCCTTTACTCCGAATATTGTAGCTTTGCCAACGGGCGGTCTACAGGCTTGGTCCTAGACAGTGGAGCCACACACACCACAGCAATTCCAGTGCATGATGGCTACGTCCTGCAGCAAGGTGACCAGTTATCATAAGTTGACAATCTGCCTGCAGATTTTACTTGATCCACTTATAAACCATGGAGGGGATTCATCACATAAGAGGATTCATGTACATTATATCGTCCTCAGTGTTCCATTGGTGCGTTTGCTTATCTTCTATGATTTATGGTGCCATCTGCTGGTTGATGATTGCATCTCAGCCTTGATAATCAAGCCAGCTGTTCCTATAAATGTTCGGTTATTACAAGCTTCTGTTACCGTTATAAACTCTTGTTGGACAAGGGTACTTTTCAGTCAGTCATCAGGTTTGCAAATCTCTTGTGATTCCCTCCATGTAAATGGTGCCTGGTTTAAATGAGAGAACTTAAAAATTATCTGGTAGAACCGTAATATCATGCCTTGCAAGACAAAGCTGTTTGAACTGGAGCTGCAATGAAACAAATGAGAAGATTGAGTCTGCAGATTGCTAATCTAAATTAGAAGTCATTAAGGTCACGTTATGCTCATAGTGATATATCAAGTTTAAACAGAGTGTGTAGCTGTTGTATTTTATGTAAACATGGTCGAGATTTACTGTGTTCCTTCCAGTCATCTATTATTTCTTCTCTTTGACAGGAATTGTCAAATCGCCTCTGGCTGGAGACTTCATGAGCATGCAGTGCAGGGAGCTTTTTCAAGAATTAAGTTGTGAAATAATCCCCCCTTACATGATTGCATCAAAGGTAAGAGTTTTGTGTGGAAACCTTTTTTTTTAAAGAATCACATTTCAGTGTTTCACAGGTGGAATTGTACATTTTTAAATAATCTAGTAGAAGTGGCATTTTTTTTGCTCCAGCCTGAAACTTGCTATTTTAACCAGTTTTGTATTGCACCTGCAAGGAGTATTCGAGCAGCTATTGACTTGGATTAAACAGTAGCTGGAAAAGATACTGGTGTAAATTTGACACTGGCCTATCATTTGCCTGTAAATTTCATTAACTGTCCTTTTGTTTTACCAGACAATGTCAGCCACAGTGTTTCTCATTACAGGATGCAGTGCGGGAGGGATCGCCAGCCAGCTGGAAGAAAAAGGAGAAACTACCTCAAGTCACCCGCTCATGGCACAACTACATGTGTAATGTAAGCAGCACATGCTTAAACTCCTGCTACGATTTGGTTGTGATTGTATTGTGCTTTGCTGAATCTGTATCAACTTGCCTTCTCTTAATGTTTGCAGTGTGTGATCCAGGACTTCCAGGCTTCTGTGCTGCAGGTGTCAGACTCGCCATATGATGAACAGTAAGAGCATTATTTGCACCTGAATATAAATCTGTTCATAATGTGGGCATATGTTTTACTCCAGTGTGACAGACAGAAAAGACAGTTGCCCAGAGCCAGCACACTAGCTCCAGACAGGGCTTTGTACAAACACCAGATAACCTCCTCCTCTTTTATCAGGGTTGCTGCACAGATGCCCACTGTGCACTATGAGCTGCCCAATGGATACAACTGTGACTTTGGGGCTGAGAGGCTCAAGATCCCAGAGGGGCTGTTTGACCCCTCGAATGCCAAGGTGTGTGTGTTTAGAATGCTTCATTAGTTTAATTGTGGAGGTAACAGAGCAACCAATATAGCTAAACACGCTACATCACATAATATTGCCCTAAATAAAGAAAGCTACGTTATGAAAAGTTGTCCAAATGTGTTTTAATTTTGTTTGTTCTGAACACTTCAGGGCCTATCTGGAAACACCATGTTGGGAGTCGGCCACGTGGTGACGACCAGCGTGGGAATGTGTGACATCGACATCCGGCCGGTGATTATCTAGATGTTTAAATCATGGGCTTTTTTTTCTTAGCTGAAATAGCTTTCCTGTGTTTTTATCCTTCCTTTTATTCACCCAAATGATACTTTTCATTAGAGTCAATTTCAAATCACTTAACGTGTAGAGGGATGTCTTGCTCTGACCTTTTTGTTGAAGATAAATTTTGCCTTGTCTGGAATGTGGATGAATCATGTAAGGTGAATTTTAGGCTCACCTGCAGCTTCAGCTGTTAACGCTGCCTCACAGTTTCATTCTTTTGTTCCGTTCAAGACATTTAGCCTATAGTTGCTGAATGAAACACTTTTTGGAGGGAGGATATCAACAAATTTTGAAATACAGGAAATCACTTTCTGAAATTGGCCAAAAGTACATACATTATCCAATTACAACTGGACTTGAGACATTGTCACTCTTTGAGATCCAGTGATGTGCGGTTATCAGAGAATTTGTCCAGTGTTTGATAAGAGGCAGTGAATGTGTCTGAATGTAAGTTTTTGCTTATAAATCTTCAGCCTGGCTTTTATAAACAGAAACTCTTATTTGCTGACATTTGGACATGTGTCTCAGGGTCTGTATGGCAGTGTGGTGGTGACTGGAGGAAACACGCTCATTCAGGGCTTCACAGACCGACTGAACAGAGAGCTTTCCCAGAAAACCCCTCCGGTAAGTTATTACCACTACTTCCTCACATATTCTGATTTATGTTCTGATCTTAGGCTCTCGTTAACGATGGACTGCAAATTCTAAATAAAGTGCTGCTTGTTGTTGCCATCATCTGAAAAAGACATTGCTCACAGCATACGCTTTCATTTATGCGCAATTAATGAGGTGTGATCTTTTAAATACATCACTGAACACTGCACTATTCCCTGAGTTTGACATGTTTGTCTGTGATTTGCAGAGCATGAGGCTGAAGCTGATAGCCAACAACACTACAGTGGAGCGCCGATTCAGTGCCTGGATAGGAGGATCCATCCTGGCATCACTTGTAAGAACACACAGCGGCTAAAATTGGACTATAAGAATATATCAACATTTCAGAAAAGGGTTTTATGACTCAAGAGATATTTAAGGGCATTTTTCCATCCATTTGTGGATAATCATGGAAATTAAATTCATGTACGTGTGCCTGTTTCCACAATGAGATTTATGAAATAGAATCAGGTGAACACACAGCTTTATGAATCTGATTTAAAGCATGTATATTTTGTGTGAACACACAGTTTTAGTTGTGAATCTATGCAGAGTTTTGGCTCTTGGACCATCAGGCTACCACTAGCTGACATTTTTCATAATACTATTTAAAAAAAACTTTTGTTTAAACTTGTTTTGTTTGATTAAACCCGTAGTGGCTTTAATTTGGTAAAAATAGTGCCAAAATGAGTGAGAGCTGTACCACACAGCTCAACAGCTGTGTATACTTGTTTTTAATCCTGATATATTCAAACTAAACTTGTTTTCTCTGTCTACCAGGGAACCTTCCAGCAGATGTGGATATCCAAACAGGAGTACGAAGAGGGAGGAAAGCAGTGTGTGGACAGGAAGTGCCCTTGATTTTGACACCCAACCACCGCCATCCTCCTCGTCGCTGTCTTTGCTCAACAACATGAGTCGTTCAACTCTGACCCTGGACTCAGGAACACCTACAGATGATCACTCTTGTTTTGTATGATTTGTTTTTAAAAAAATAATTGAGTTTGTCCATGCGCCGCCTGTCTGGGATTTATTGTGAAAGTCACGTATACACACCTACAAAGTAAACTGTCGCTGAAATAAGGTTAAAGTTCCTTTGTTTAACAGTCTGTTGCCTTATCTTTAGGGTTGTTGGTATTTTGTTGAAACCTTACAGCTTCAAAAAGTGTTTTTCTGGAATTTGACAAGCTTGATCTTACTTGTCCATGCCTTTCCCCCACTTTAGACAAAATCGAACATGGCCGATGGGCCATAAATATCAGCATGTAGGTTCTAAGTCAAGTTTATGATCATGCTGGGGAAAACGCAACATGAGGAACACAAAATTCTTGTTCAAGGTTTCTGCAGAATACTGATAATGTCAGATTTGGTTGATGTGTATTTGGAGGAACAACCTTATAGTTTGGGGTGAATGTCTTTTGTCCATAAGCCTTTATCACTTGTGTAGTAACTAAGCTCATCATAGGCAAAGGCCAGTTCACGCCTGCGCTTATCAGAGTGTCAACTCAAATCTGTATTTAATGTTCACTTTGCTTATCATTGGCTACTAATGGGCTTTTAAAAATAAAGTCCTTTTTTGTTAAATGATTTCTTTGAATGAGTTTGTCATAAAAGCCCATAATCATAATAGCCCATGTTTACATGCACATGATTATTTTAATTCTATTGAGGGTGTCTTGTATTAATTGCTTATTAGACCAGCTTGTGCTTGTTTGACGTGAAACACAGCAGGTAGGTAGATTAGGTACCAGTATCAATTATTACTGTAAATTTGGATCAACACATTCTTAAACATTCTACAGACTCACATGAGCTCCATACCCTTAATATTCATCTCATGGGCAAAAACAAAGGGAACTCAATGCATGAGGTGTGTTTTAATTTTAAGTATGAAAAAAGAGACCAAAATATTTCAAGCTGATGTAACATAATTTATCTTACAGGATGGAGAAATACACTCAACACTGGACAATAATTTTTAGACCACCTTCAGTTATTTGACATGATCTGATTCAGATATTTTAAACTCAGCAGATAAAATGTGGAGAAGACCTTGTGTCAGGACAGATATCAAAAACAACTGCTAAATGTGTGATTGGAATTTCACGATGCAGAAACTTTCATGTGAGGAAACTTCTCTTTGAGTTTGGCCTGAGTTTCCTTCTCCAAGTTGGCTTTCCTGGCCTTTGCTCGAAGATGCTTCTCTATGCGTAGCCTGCAAGACAGAATAGTATGAAGAAAAAAAAAATCAAGTTGGATTTTTGTCAGAGAATAGGAATATCGCATATCACAACACCTCACATAAACCTTTAACATCGACTGAAACAGCACAATATTGCACATGTGACATATCTTACCTGATGTGTGGTTGGACAAACTGGGGTGTGTAGAACTGCTTTCGCTGGTACCTTTTATTCATGTACCAAGGAATAGCATACTCTTTGAAACGATACCTGTGAGAAAGAAAACATGCACATGAGTGAAGCCATTTCTAACATTTCATTTTCCAAAGCCTGGCCCTACCTGATGACAGACCACCTGCAGAAAGTCTTTGATCAACTTGACCTCCACTTTAGAAATTCTGTTGAAATTGAGACTGGGAATTATGGAATTTTGGTTTAATGTTTGAATAGCAATTTGACTCAAATCTGACAAGTGTGTTGTGGTGATCTCAACTCATGAGATGTACACCTTTCAGGATCCACTCAGACCCTCAAAATAACCCCAGTCTCCCAGGATTTTAATGGTTAATGGGTTTAAAGGTTCTCTGTGGAGGTTTCTTATAAACAAACAAAAGTTAATTTACTATTGGTGTTACTCACCAAAACACACTGTTTATACACTTTTGCTCAACCAAAAGTATAAAATGCTGTTTCCTCATGAAACATTTGCAAAGCTGTTTTTAAAAATATTTTAAATCCATGTGAAACCATTGGCAGGAATGTATATCATGAACACACACATTGAAAAACAGCTCCTTAGCGATACTAGAGGTCATATATTCCACATGGAACCTTCATAGTGTTAATAAAGTGCTACATTTCTCCATGCGTATCTGTGACATACTGTATAGACTCTGCCCTCACCAGTAGACGTAGCCAAATCTGTTCCTCCTCCAGGCTCCTGGTCTGCCTTTCTCCTGTCCTGTCTGCAGAAGGCGCAGTGCAGTCTCTCTCTCATTCACCACCGTCTCCAGTCTGATTAGCGAACGGTTAACCTGGGAGGAAGACAACTAGATTTATCTTTGCCAGGGCTCCCACTCAACACAAACAACATCCACAATACTGCAAATACAAACCCTGTCTCCCACCTAGCTCTGTCAAAGTTGATCTGTCAAATGTAATTCCTACAGTAATGGTGGAAATGTCAATTGAGCACCGTACAGTACCAACCTTCTTTAATCTTTCTGGGCTCGGCATCGGAACCCTTTGCCTTTTTGATTCCTGCTCGAGTGTGAGCAGCATGTTCTTCTCTTTTAGCAGCACATACCTAAGATAGAATAACAGCGTTACACACAGTTTATAAATGTCCATACACTGCGTAGCACCAGTATAATCTCAACAGTGCTTACCAGAGTTTGTGTAAATCTTCATTGCTCTTTGCTCGCAGTTGTTTGGCGGACCATGGTGCACCTACAAAATTATGACAAACCAAATAAGTGAGAAATGCTGCCATCATTCCAAGTGGGAATATTTGTGCTACAGCCACATAACACATATAATACTTCAGCGTTTTACCTGACTTCACATTGGACTCTCCCCAGTTCTCAGGGAGGTCAAAGAAGTCTTCCAGCCCTCGTCTGCTGATGGTTGTGTGCAGGGCTCGATACTGACCCACAAAGTTGGTGGGTACAATCCAAGATGGGGCAAACAATGAAGACTTTTCCCTAGTAGGTGAAAAAGAAATTCACATATTAGTCTTAAAAGAGGATAATCCACCTTAAGATTGCGCCTTCAGCGAGCAGCAATACACAAATCCTAAAGCAAGTACATTATGCTTCTCTTTCCTTCTTCTTTTGCTACCTCCTTCTTCCTGACCCAGAAACTAAATTTAATGGTTGTTAATTGGTTTGTTTATTTATTTGCACAACACCAAATGGAATATAAATCAGCTGTCAGCTGTACAAATTTAATCCAATCTACAGTTCTGTTACAGATGCAAAGTCAAAATAAGATACCAGCAGTATGATATTGGGACTTTCTCAACACTTTTTTCAAAAAACTTGAGGGAAACGTTTACAAATTGAGAGAGCATTGGTCTCTGTCTTTACATTAAATATGTCCGTATAACAAGACCAAACTGTAAGTGAAAACAGAATAATATAAACCTAAGACTGTTATATTCATAGTCAACCCATGGCATTAACCTAATGTGAACGGATTAACTCAGCAAACGTCCTCAGGTCGATTCATAAATTTAAGACACAAACCGTCATTGAGGATCTGCGACAGTGTCACAAATAGGAACACGTTGATTTTAACATCGTTTTAAAATCATGTTTACACACCGCAAAGCTTCTTACCTGTAAAGACCAGACTGGTATTTGGTTATATTAGCAGTGCAGTGCTGAATATTTTTCGCTGAAGATATCCTAAAGACATTTTGAAACTGTTTGCACAGAGTCAAAACGCGTCCTGCTGATGAGGACGCCGCCATCTTGGCCGAAAGCCTTCCCACATTACCCGTCATGCTTTTAAAAAAAAAATATATATATATACATTTAATTGTTTAACTTTAACTCTTGGTTATTATTATATATTTATGTTATTACTTTAAATGCTATACCTACACAATAATAGCACTAAACTATTTGTAAAAATCAGCATATCCGCCCATATCAAATATGGCGATTTCCGCTTCGTTCTTTCATCAACGAATCAGAGAGCGTGTTGTTGAACCGTCGGCCCACAGTAGCGATGGTGGGAATGAGCGTTCTCAGGTCTGCTGCTGCGTTTGCAGCCAGACTGAGTCCTCTGAAGTCTGGAAATAATGCGGTAAATCTGCTCACCCGAACCATCCCGCGGACAGATAAAGGTAAGAGATACTGTGGTCGTTTGAAGAGGGACACGTTTGACCGTAGAGGTGTCCGTCTCTTCTTTTGACCTTGCGCCGGGGCTTGTTAGCTTGCTAACGTTAGCTAGCTGGTAACGTTTGTCCTGCTGTCAATTAGAACTAAAAAGTGGGGTTATTAGTTACAGGTTTACAGGTAGCTGCTCAGTCGGCTTTGTTAGCGAATGACTCTTATAAACTGCCCTTTTTTCATTAGAGTAAAATGTATTTGCTTGCTGCCGTAATAGTGGTTTTATGGCGTTAGAATGACAGTTTATCATGTGCCCCCCTTCATCATGATCATGTCAATATCACACACACACACACATATACCTTAATATGTGCGTTTGTATTTTGAAAGACTGCATTTTGACAAAACGCTATAAATGCCATTTGACTAAGTGGGAAGCACATTAAACATTTTGCCACATTATTTTGTAATCTTTTGTAAATGCCACAACATAATGATATCAAGATTAAGCTGTGGTAATTATAATCATAGTGATTTTTGTAACTTTGCCACCTCTGATTTCAGACACATTTGAGGAATGATCATCAGTAATGTGGATATAACGAGGCACTGATTATTCAGTATAATCAGATATTATGATCTTGATACTATGTCGTTAAAGCACACAGCTTTACTTGGGATGTACATGGTCATGACAGTATCCCCTGTCTTGTTTTGCAGTGGCCGTTCGTTGGGGTCATGGAAAGAAACTGTTTGTCGTCAAACCCTCTGACTTCTATGACAGAAGATTTCTTTTCTTATTGGTGAGTGCTGTAACACATTTTCATTCATTGACATTAAATTCATTTGTTCATCATTGAGGGATCTGATCCAAATTTGAGAACTGCAGTTAGTAGTCAACAGGTTAGATGCCAGTAGCAGTCAGTCTTCTTAAAAGGCTGCTTGTTGATAGCCTTGAACACCAAAGTGAAGCCCTGCTGCACCTGCTTTTTTGAAGTTTGAACAAGGATACTAAAACCTGTAGTGCAGTTTTACTCAAGTTCAACCTCAGTGACAGTCTTGGCATTGGTATTACATTATTGTTTATAACTGGAGGAATTTACTTATTGAATCCCCAATATAAGTAACATGCACATTATCACTTTTATTTGAGAGGATGTTTTGTTTGTATTTGTATTTCACAAATCAAACCAACATCAAACCAAAAATAGATAGAAGTTCTGTAGTTCCTGTAGTTTCTATGATATTGAGTTGGCACATAATGAAATAAAAGTCCTGCATAAAATGTCAACTATTTTTATACAAAAGTAACATCTGTTCCTGATGGCTTGTTTAGACATCCAGGCTAGATCACGCCTCAAATGGAACAACATTGGAGTTGTCAGTATTTCATTTTTCTTCTCATTTTTTTTCCTCAGCGTAACTATATCCTGCTGACCGGCATTCCTGTGGCTGTCATTGTCACACTTGTAAATGTCTTTATTGGTAAGTGAGCTTATGTCTTGAAGTTGTTCATGAGCTTAAGTGCTTTATTTGGTCAATTAAAGATGTGATTGAATGAGTAAATGTAAAGAAATTTCTTTGAGTTGACCTTGAGTGTGATTGTGTTGTGAAGGTGAGGCAGAGCTGGTTGAAACTCCAGAGAACTATGAACCTGAGCACTGGGAGTACTACAAGGTATGTAGCTACTGTGATATCTCATTTGCTCTTTCAAAACTTTTTCTGTCACTGATCTGAACCCTGATTTGGGGAAGAATGTGCTCAAGTGTGCTTTAAATCTGGAAATCTTGTCACATCTTGTGCATACCACGATCATCCTTGTCATCATGAAGCTTTTGCTGCAGTGCCAACCTTTGAAGCAGCTGTGTTTCCCTCTAGTTAAAGGTTTTATGCTCATGCAATATTCAGACCACAGATATCTTCAAGTGCTATTGGACCCAAACAGACCTGTATAATTTTACAGTAGAAATTTCAGAGAAGAGCATGGATACAGTTCTCCTTTCAATCATGTGGTAATATTGACATGAATAACATGAAATGGGATAATCTAATATACTTACAGTAATTCTTCAACTAAATTATTACATTTAATCATCATTTACGTTTGCATCATTTAACTGAAAAATCAATGACCATTTGAATCAAGGACATTTGCAGTCATTACAAATGCTTGTGTCTTGCTTGTCATTTCAGCACCCCATCACCAGATGGATTGCTCGGAACTTGCTTGATTCCCCAGTGAAGGACTATGAAAAGATGATGGCTGCAATCCAAATGGAGAAAGAAAAGGCAGACATGAGGTGAGTGTCAGTACTGGTGTTTTATGTTGTAGCTTCTGTAACCAAATACTGTCACGTGTAAAGGTCAGAAAGCTGTTGTGATACAGTGGCATATAAACATTTTCTATTGTACTTTGAATTACTTGAATTCAACAGTCTCTGAAATTAATTTGTAGTATCTAGAAACAAGGATCTTGGTTCTTTTTTTTAAAAAAAGTTAATAGCAAAAAATTATGCATTGCAAAGTTGCATATCAACAGCGAAACATGTGCTTTTGTTGCATGTTGTCCAACATTACTGCACTACAGCTAAGAGTTTGATACTTCATGGAGCAAACGCAGTGGTGCTTTTGCTTTGCTTGGATTAATTCTCAGGTTTGAATTCTTTGAGCGAACAGCTTCCCATCAGTTATACACATATGAGCCAGATTCCTGTGTATGTTTGATTGAATTTAATTCAGTCATCTAATATCTGACTCAATGCAACAGATTTCATGTTGTTGAAATGCTTGTTTGTTGGCAGACCCTTCACAAATCTGCTCTGTATTTAACTGATGATGCTGAAGAGGAAGTTTTATCTGTGGCTGTTAGAGGAGCTGCCACAGCCATTTTTTCAGTCATAACACTGCAACTTATTGGTCCAGTGTTAAATAATAATTCAGAATATATCTTACCAAACTAAAATGGATTGTTTGTTACACACAAAACATACAGCACATTTGTAGGTTTGCATGCTTATTAGGACTGAAAAATAATATATGATATAAAGGGAATGTTTCTTGTCAAGCATATCTTTGGTCAAAGACACCATTAATTTAAAGAGTCTCACACAGAGGGACATTAGAGGAGCACAGAGGAAGCACTGGCCTCTTGACGCATGTCCCGGGAAAAACTGCCACCACGAAACTCAATATCAGTAATCAGCAGCTGGTTTTATTTTCTTCATAATTCAGCCAATAATTGTGGCAGTGTCTGTTTCTGTATGTTGACACCAAAGTGGGGCCATGACAGTGCAGTTAAAGGAATCCCTCAGATCCTGTCTATTGACACCTTTCTGTGTGGGATTAAGTCTAATTCAATCACACATGCATGTTAATGGGATACAGTGTACAAAGGAAGGTTGGGTTTTTTTTATCCTGGCTTTGTAAAAAATCAGTGAAGGGATTTGTAGCACTAACACTAACTTGCCCTGGTTTTCCATATCTGAACGGAGATTTTATGTATTTGCTCCCTGTTTGTCGCCAACAGACTGACACACCTGGAGGTGAGTCGACAGATGAGGCAGAAGGGAGACGGCCCCTGGTTCCAGATACAGACCATCAGCAAGGAGCTAATTGACAACAGCCCCAAGTCATCACCTGACAATTAAACGAGATATGTCTGCCATCAGTACATCGTTCAGATCAATCTCACTGTTTGTACATTTTTCCCCTTTCTGCGTAAATAAAAAAAATCTATATGTACTCTGACATTTTTGTCCTCCAGTGTCTTTTTGATGTGATGCTTTCTTTGTAGATCAGGTTACATTGCTGGGTCAGTGTATAGCATGCTGGCTATATCCATCCATCCATTATCTACCGCTTACTCCTTTGCAGGGTCGCCGGGGGGGGGGGGCTGGAGCCTTTCCCAGCTGACTTCGGGCGAAGGCAGGGGACACCCTGGACAGGTCGCCAGTCTGTCGTAGGGCCATGCTGGCTATATATATATATATATATGTATATATATATATATATATATATATATATATATATGAATTCAAGGTTTAAATCCACCACTGAGCTAAAGTCTTGCTGTGTAGTCTTCAGTAGCAGGGGTTTCTTCTGTGTCCTCTAACAGTCTAACAATATTCAGAAAGAACGAAGTAGACATTGTCTAATTAGCTGTCTATTTGCATGTGTTGGCCCTCTGATAGGCTATAGGTAATGGTTGGGTTTCATTGCTCTAAGTCCTGAAACAACAATATGAGTTTGCCATGGATCAGCTGGTTGCATATGTATGTGTACCTGTGCGTAAACACAAACACTATATGCCTGTACACACTCATGTACAGTACACACACATATGCATATGGGTATGGTCAGTTATCTGTTCTGTTTTTTATGCATTGGTTTTCCCCTTGAGAGCTTAAGCAGGACTGGAGATTACAAATGAATGGAGTGCATTTATGTTTTGTCCAAAGTACTTTTTACAAATTCAAATAGGGTATTTCATCTCAGCTAGCACGCCATATACGTTACATCTGTTGCATTTCTCTGTAGTACTGTTTATCTGGACTGTAGAATAAACATACAAGTCACGTCAAATGGAATTACATATTTAGATGGAGCCTTTAAATACTATCAAGCATGTACCACAAGGAAGTCAGTAGACAACACATTGGTCTATTGCAATTACCAAGAACATCCACCTGGGGGCAGACATGCGCAGATTGTGCCTGATGGACAAAGGGCCTTATGATTGTAGAAATAACACCTTGATGGTAAATTGCAAGGTGCACTAAATTTGCAGTCTCTCTTTGTAAATACGACTTCAAGCATTTATTTACTTATTATAAATGCAAAAATGCAACAAAGAGATTTTAACAATGTTAACAAAAGCTGGATGATTAGAGACCGATGGAGTCTATTGATGGGCTTAAAAACCCAAAGTGCATGTTACAAAGGTGCACATTTTGCAGGATCGTGGATGGGGGAAACATGCTGTAGTAAGTGCAGGCTGCTTTATGAATCATCCTCAGATGTGGGAGGGGCCCTTCTGGTAATATCACCCTGTGTGCACGGAGCGTCACAGGCACAGTCAACAATAGTGGTGGTGTAATATCTGCGCAGGTCACAGCTTTTTGTTTTTTTTTCTGCGTGCAAGAACAACACATGCATGGGCTGAGGTGTGCAGCCCCTCAGCACCAGCAGCAGCAGCAGCCCACCCACCCCTCCGTCTCTGGGGCTGCAGGAATGTAGAGACGGAGCGCTTTAAAAATAGCATCGTGCGCTCTGACAGCGGCGCTCCGGAGGCTCCGCAACACTGTGCTCCGACAGGGAGGAATGCGAAGATGGCTACAGACCTCGGAGAGCTGCTGGTCCCGTACATGCCCACGATCAGAGTGCCCAGGACCGGAGACAGGGTGTTTAAGAGCGAGTGCGCCTTCTCCTTCGACTCCCCGGTGAGTGACGCACGGCGAGGGGCGCGAGCGGCTTGTTTGCGGGAAGGATGTGTGTGTGTGTGTGTCTCAGGCGGGTTCGCAGTCCTGATGTGAGCGCACGTGAATCTGGTGTGTGTGCGTACGTGTGTGTATCTTCCTGCTCAACTTGAGATAATTAAATAAATAAATGTTGTTTACATGTCAAGCCAGAGGGACCGAGCAGGGGGGTGGGGGGTTCCCTTTGTGCAGGAAGAGTCAGTCTGACTTCAGGCCACATTATCAGCCAGTGAAACCAGTAAACACACCAGTTCACACACACCTGCCTTCAGCTCTCAATCCATCTCCACAGCTTCAGCAGCCATGTCAGTTTGAAGGAAACAGATTTGTGTGTGTGAGCTTGCAGCCACCTCATGGTGTGTTTGTCATTTTTATTCAGACTAAATGATGTTCAGCTCTGCCAGTGACACTTTTCTACAATATTTCCATCATTGTATCCTCAAAACAGTCTATGATAGCCCCTAAAAAGCAATTCATGGTTTGATGCACAGTTAAAATTCACTACTGTATTCATGACCAAGCAATAAATTCATGCTCTCCTGGTGGTATTGTACTACTCATGTTGACCTAAAGTAAGTTTTTATTCTCCATTAGTGAGTCCATTTGTTTGTTATTGTGTCACTAGAGAGTTCATGGAAAATTTCCTGCATGTTTTCATTTATTTTGTCATTTTATTTCCTGTCTCGATGATTAATAGTGACAGAAAGTCAAAACATTTTTGGTTCATTACATTTTTCAGTTTTGGATGCAGAGTTAAACATCTCCTGTATTTGTAAAGCATTGTAACACATTTCTACATCCAACCAAAAAAAAGCTACTGTCTTGTCTGAAACTGTTTTTAAAGGTGACTCAGCTGTCTGGAGTTCATCATGTTGGCCCAAGGACTGGTTTATTTTTATCCTTGCACTGTTGAAGCTCATATGTCACTCTGGGCCACTTAAAGGTTTATCACAGGGGTTTATAGGGCCCACACTGATTGCAGATTTAGGTTGCTTTTGAGGGGGTATTCTTCACGTATTCATGTCTCTAAAATGTGTGTCACTGGTCACATTCAGCTCTTTCGAATGTGACAAAATGATCAGATCTTTATATTGTAATAAGAAGTTGTTTTAGATGAAGTAAGTCAGCTTAAGATGTGACACGTGTGGGGCTCAGCCCACAGACACTCATCAGCAGTTTTGTGAGGAATAAGGTTTCTGTGTTTTTAATCTGGAGCAAAACCTGCAGATCCTCAGTGCACCTACAAGCAGAGAAAGTCTACTTTGTCAGTGAAATGAATTCTGTGTAGCTGCATGTGACATTAGCAGCAACAACAGCAACAAAATTTCGTCAAAATGTCCGAGATTGATTTCAATTTTTAGGACATTTTGGGAAGAAATAAAAAGTAAAAGGTGACTGTGATTTTGTAGATTTGTAGTAAAGACCAAGCTTTTCAGCACCAGGCATTTTCTTGATAAAAAATGATTTTTTTTTCTGCTGTACAAGAGTGCTGGAACAGATTTTTGGCTGTTTGACAAAATGCAAGACGGCCTTTTTGAAAATGTGCTCGCAGAATCACTGGCACACATCTCTCACTTGCATTTCCACTGGGACCTGTATGTTGTGTTAAATTTTTATAACTAGCGCCAGGTAGTGTGGAACAAAGTGCACTGTTTTTGTCATGGCAGTCATTTGCTTTCACTGAAATGATTATGCTTGTCCTATTTTGCCTGTGTGTTAGACAAAGGCATTGTTAGAAAGAATACTTGTGGGAGGATATATATAACATACTCTAAATGATATAACCCTGCCTCCTAGCTACTGTTAAATTGAACAAAATACTAATTCTAAGACCTAGAATATGCTGGAATGTATTTTTGGTGTAATGTGCACTTTTCAAGGTTTTCAATGTGTTAAATGTGCAGTTGTGTTGCTGGTCGTCCACCTTGTGCTGCTGTTCACTGCTGCTGTTTGTTTTGGTCTGCAGGAGTCTGAGGGAGGCCTGTATGTGTGTATGAACACATTCCTGGGCTTTGGACGAGAACATGTGGAGAGACACTATCGCAAAACAGGACAGAGTGTTTACATGCACCTCAAGCGACATGTCAAAGAGGTAAGTTTCACACCTGCTATGTATTTATTGTTGTTGGGTGCTGATTTTTTAATGGCACCTCATTTTAGGATGATACAGATCAGCTTCGGACAGGTTGTCATACAATTGAATATATGGGCTGATAGCACTTTATTTTAACTTCCTTTTTCACAATTATGAGCACTATATATTTAATAAATAAACACACTCTAATGTAGCTGTAAACATGTTTATATATTTATCAACAACTATAACTCCTCCTGTAAGGTAAGACTGATGTATAAATAAATAATAATATAATATAATACAATGATGATATGATAATATAATACAACACTTTTGCAGTAATATAAAATATTTCTTAAATTAATTAAATGTTGATGTACAGTTTATAAATGATAAATAGGTGGACTGATTCCACACTTAAAGACTCACTTCTCTGTATGTGTATTTCAGTAAGTAGACCATGTCATTAATGCTGTCAGGATGACTGTGGTGAGTGATGATGCAGACAGATGCAATACTGTGAGGTGCTTTAGATAAAAATGTACACTGTGTGACCTGAATTGCTGATATCATGATGCCCTTATTGTTCATCTCTGTATCTGTCTATGTGTACTCTCCATATCACAGCCACTGACTTTCACATTATTGTCTTTGTAGCTATATTGCGTTATTTTCTGGCTCCCTCATTCATGATACTTTCCTATGAAGTTGTACAAAGTTTATGTTATGAAAACTTAAAAGTCAGCTGAACTTCAAAAATGTGAAACTTGTTTCAATACAGAAAGATGCTAAAGTTTCCAATCATAAATGAAAGGGTTTCTTTGAAGATAATTCTTTGAAGATAATTTTCTCTAGAATTAGTACCAATTTGTTCATTTCCAAAAAATGTCCTTGGAGATAATCAGGCAAATATTCTGAAAATACAGAGCCATGAAATAAACTGTCACTGCTATATTGAAGGTTCTGAAAAGTTACATCTGAAATTCAAATAATAGCATTAAGCTGAATGCAATAACACAACACAACATTTTAAGTAAGTGTATCTGTTTGAAATAAATAATAACAATATGAAGGAATTTAAATCAGCAAACTGGCAACAAATATTTTCAAAGATTGTTGAACTGTTGTTGAGACAGCTCTCGGTTCAACTCTGGTTACTTTTTGTGATGGTGTTGCATTGGATTGTATGATATTGCAAGGTGTCTCCGTTATTTTGTCCATCCCTCTATGTTTAAGAAAATTCACATCAAACCACTCGTGGAGCCAAAACGAGTCCTCTTTTCAAAAGTTGAAGGTAAACAACAAAGGCCTTAGCTGCTGCCGTGTTTTCTCACTGGCTCTAATTGCCCTCAGATAAGCTCTGCTTTGTAAAGAGCTGCTGCTATTTCCATGCCCGGATCTGGCCAGAAACAGCTGCTCACATTCTGCAGGCTCCCGTGTCTGCTGTTTTTTTTTCCCATGAGTCCACTTGGTCTCGAATGTGTCAGCATTCTCTGTCTTTCTGTCTGTCTGTGTCCTCCTCCTCCCGGCCCAGTGAACGGGAAGCAGTCACCTGAACCTGAGAGGATTCATATCAAGCCAGGCGGTGGCACAGGGTTGTTTTGCTGCCAGCAGATTCAAGTTGTAATGAAGTGTTTTTTGAAATGGCGTCATTAATAATAGTTTGTTAAAGATTGATTATTTATATGTTTTAGTTATTGACTCCCTCTGGACAGTATGAATTGGAGGAAAGAGAGAAAGACGATGACACACTCTGCAGGCAAAGACAGGCCCAAACACATGACGTCTAACATACTGTAAATGGTATCTGCCAAAGTCCACAAATCAAACTGTGCAACTGAGACAGTTTCATTTATCATTCTTTAATTTTGACCATGACATGAAGGGGCTGGTTTTTCCCCTTGCCCTGTAACCTGACCTGGCAACTGGAACATCAAGCATCTATTTCTAACAAATGACAACCATCTGGAAGTTCGGTCACAGCGAAGCATAATGGCATTTTACAGCATTTTACAAAGAGAATCATCAAAAGTGTTTAAAGGTGTATTTAATGTAATGAGGGTTCTTTGATCCAGCTTAATCTCTTCCTTCCTGTTTCCCACAGAAAGCCACAGGAGCCGCAGGAGGCGCCATCCCCAGACGAAGAAATGGAAAAGTGTTTCTAGGTGAGTTAGGTTTGCACGTCAGTTAGAGGCAGCGATGGAAGAAGAACTCTTTTACTCAAGTACAAGTATCAGTTCCACTATACAGAAATGCTACATTACAAGTAAAAGTCCTGCATTAAAATTCTAAATTCTTATCAGCAAAACGTACTTAAAGTATGAAAATTGAAAGTACTCGTGTAGAAAAATGGCCCCTGTCACTGATATTTTATTATGTTTATATAAAGTTACTTAGTTTAGTCCAGTCGTTCCCAACCTCTGAAGGGTTACAACATAAATCTGAGGTGTTAACTGAAGCTTAAAAGAAGAGAAAAGTTCTGCTGCACAATTATGTTTCTGGCCAATTTTTAATCCAAGAAATATTGCAGCATTTTACCCCTTCAGGTCTTGAAAAGTGTCTTTCTAGTGGAACTGCTGACAACTTGGACATGACAAGGTTAAGAACTGTCGGTTTAATCTTCAAGGATACTTTGTACTTGATGAAATTATTAAACTACTTTTATGTAATAAAATGTAATTAATTTGTAAAAACCCATAGTTGTAGTAGAGTAAGAAGTGTAATATTTGTATAGTGTAGATGTATAAAGTGGCATATATTGAAAGCTAATGTACAAATACTTCAACATTTTAATGTATGTAATGAAATGCATAATGAATGTACTCATATGCTTCTTGTGGTTAGAGGCTGGACTCTTGGTTGGTCTCCCTTTCACAGCTGGAGACAAAATGAAGCTTGTTAGTGATTGAAACAAAAGCTGCAGCTCTGGATTAAATTCGCGTTTTGCAATGAGTTGGTGTTTTACTATTAAAGTAATTTATTGTCAACGTGATTGTTTTAGTCAGAAACACCTCTCTCCTGTCAGAGACCCCCCTCCACTAAAGGCTGGTGTTGTTGTTTGTTACACTGTGGCGACCCACCAGCTGCCCCTCTAGCCGGCCTTTGCCCAAAGCGTCAGATATTTCCCAGGATGAGACCTCCCCCTCCTCCTCCTGTGCTCCAAATATAGCCCATTTATTTGTATATGTGGTTGGTAACTGTTCTAAATCAAAGCCTGGCCCCCCCCTCCTCCTTCTCTTTCTTGATGTGGAGGGGGCGGCTGGTCTCTCTGGCCCCTCAGCTGCTGCCACCTGTCAACCTCCCTTCTAGGCTGACACACTTCTGCTGCAGCTATGACGCTGCTCGGAGAGGACCAGGTGTCTCTCGCCCTCCCTCGCTCACTGCTCGTCTGGCGGGGGAGGAATTCCTTCCATTGGGCCTCTCTGTAATTGATGTTCCTGTTCTCTCATTGTCCAGAGTTTAATAGACTTTACCATGCATAGCCTTCGATCTGACTTCTGTACATGAGGTCAACCCTCTGATAGAAATTTGTCTGACGCCGTAGTCCATTTTGGATCTTTGATGTGACAGCGGGCCTGTATGTATCCGCCATCATCTCCATCCCAGAGCAGTGATCTAATCAGGCCACTAGCTGGTGACCTCAGATGTTACCATGAAACCAGTGGGCACAATAACAATGACAGGGATAACCTATGATCCTGCTTCTCGTGAGTCATTACACGACTTTAGGCCGAAGTGGGGAATGGACAACTCTATATGGAGAGAGACTTGAGAGAGGGGGCTCGCTCATTTACAGCTGAAATGATTAGTTGATTAATCCATCTGATTGACATAAAAGTAATCTTAACTTTTTTCAGCAAAAAGGCCCAAAATGTCATAACAACAACAACCAAAAACCAAAGATATACATTTACGATAATAGAAAACAGAAAATTCAGAAATAAGTGTTTGCTTAAAAAAATGACGGAAATGGTGAATCAATTATCACAGTCGATTAAATGTCTTTGCATTTTGGACTGTTGATCAGATTAAAAAAGATGTCATCTCGTGCTTTAGGAACATGTGACACCTTTCACTGACATTTTGTAGGCCAATGATTTAGTTTTGTTATGTGATCAGTAGTTAAAAGAGCATGTCGTAGCTGCACAGACAAAGCCATCATCAGGACTCCTCAGTAACTATAAGTTGCTGCTGATAAGAGGGTGTGATAAATTCCTAAATATAGCAGCACACGATTTGTGTCTGAGCGTCATCAGCATCGTATGAAGTCATCTGTTTGTACTCGCTGTCTGTAGATGATTATGGTACTGACTAAATGAACAAACCAAAGGACATAAAAAAAGAACAGACCTCACACTCAGATAACCAAGAACAAACTCAGGTAAAGTCAATCAGCAGTGACTGTGTTCCAGCAGCTGATTGGATGTTTACTTCCTCCCCTGTAGATTTAGAGCTAAACCGCGATTTTAACGGAGAGGACTATGAATATGAAGACGAGGCCAAGCTCGTCATTTTTCCAGACCACTTCGAGATCCCCTTACCAAATATTGAGGAGTTGCCCGCTCTGGTCAGTGAGTTGCTGCTACACGGGCTCTGTGTGTTTCCATGCATGTTGATGGGAGGGTGCACTCAGTGGTTCCCCCTTCACTGAACAGTCGGTCATTCTTTTTTTGAAAAGCCTGAATCCATTCATTTGTTTAGGTTTAAGTTTCATGTCCACAAATTTGAAACTTTGCACACAAGTATATTATTTGTGGAAGATCAGAGTTTCCCCTCCCCTAGTAGCTTTCCTAAATTTTCATTTGGACGGGTTTGGTGTTTCATAGCCATTTTTTGCCAGGAGAAGCCTCTGGGGAACCACTGGATGCACATAATGTAAAAGTGCCCCTGTCACTTTTGGCTCTGTGTGTCATTTGCTTGCATAGAGTGGAGAGGAGACATTTCACTCCTGTTTGTTTTTTGAGCAGTACAAGCATTTGCATTGAATGTGGCTTGGTTTTGGCATGTCATGGGGTTTCATTTTTCAGTTTTCAACTGTTTATGCATGTGTCATTTAATGTTGTGAATGTACAAATTGTGATGTTGAGCATGTATATGTAAAGATTTTTTTTACTGGGAAAACACCTGTAGCCAGATGTGAAAATAACGTGTACACACAAAAAATGCAAGATATCCTGAATCAAGAGATGCCAGGGGTTGAAATTATGAGGTGGACATGAAATGTAAGGTGAGAGATGTAACCTCACAGCACTGGATCCATCGTCTCACTGTTAATTAGCTTTTCATTAGATCCTGAACTGCGAAGCACTTTAAGTCTGTTTCTACCCAGCTCTATTGATTAATTATTGATCGTCCTTCTGACGTTTAATAATGACATAGACATTACCGCGATGATGGTTGACAGACACGTGTGATGAATTATATATAAAGTGTAAATAAGTCTTATAAGTATAAATAGCCACAGCTGTCCTTAATGTCAGCTGCTCTGGTGCTGTTGGAGAACCTTGCTGATACAATTCAAGCACTTTTTATTCCTCGACTTTTTTATCATTGACAGCTCTGATGAGTATTTGATATGCAAACAAATGTTTAAGGTAATTTCTACATACATTTATGGAAAAATGGACCGAATCAAGCATCGTAAAGAGTACATATTTATTTTTCTGTCTTTGTGCGTACATACAGAGTTAGTTGTGAATCTGCAAAGAGTTTTATTCTTCTGGCCTCAGGTGTTCTTATTTTAACATGTTTTGCATGGTTTGTGTTTGCACTACAGTAGTAATATAGTGCTGCCCTGTTGTCCTCTGCTGGATCAGTTGCTTTATGTGGCACAGCTTCACAATGTCGTGCATAGATCTTGCATGTCCACTATTATTTCTGTTTACTGCTACTGTACCTGCCATAGTAAAAAAATATATCTGGCAAATCCAGAGTTAAAAAACAGAAAGAGATTCTTAATCCTAGATGTTCTCTTGTAAAAAGAAGGTTGATATGTTTTCACACACACCCCAGAAGTTCATTCAGTCTCTGCTGTTTCATCTGACCTTCAGGTCACCATCGCCTGTGACGCAGTACTCAATGCGCCATCAGCTTACAAGAAGCAGGAGCCTGAATCCTGGGAAGAGGAGATCCAGGTGTCCAGACATGCCCGAAGCCTCAGACAGCTGGATAATGGGGTCAGGATCCCACCCAGGTAGGACTGGCACCAAGCCACACTGATACACAACTGGATCATTTATACGCTAAGCTTCGCATTTCTGGTTATCGACAAGTGAGTTTTAGTGACAGCCATAGATTCTGTTACTCTCTCAGCAAGTTCAGCCTTCAAAACATCTTCATTCATCATCTTCATTCTTTTCTCACAGTGTGTTTGATGTTGTTTGATGGAGCAGGGAATCTTGATTTTTTTTTTCTCTATTTAATTTAAGTAAACTGCCTGAACAGCTCAAACACCTCTATTAAACCACACTGCCTGACTCCTAAGGTATTCAGCTATTATCAGGTCATAACAACCATCATTTTTTTCCTCCTGTGTTAGAGATTGGTTTATGTGTTTGTTTTAATCTGATATTTAGGATACACATTAATAGATGACATACATTGTCTCATTGCTGTTTGTTTTTATTCAGTCAGTCAGAATTTCAATCTGATCACATCTGACCCTACTTGTTACCACAGTGCAGTTTAATGATCCTCTGAAAGGTGTCATTCAGTGAGTCTCTGCATCGCAACAACAACAGTAAAAAGAGTCTCTGTCTCTTTGCTATCAGTGGCTGGAAGTGTAAGAAGTGCGAGATGATTGAAAACCTGTGGCTGAACCTGACGGATGGAGCAGTGCTCTGTGGGAAGTGGTTCTTTGATGGCAGCGGAGGCAACGGCCACGCTCTGGAGCACTACAGAGAGACCAACTACCCCCTGGCTGTCAAACTGGACACCATCACACCGGACGGAGCAGGTCTGAGACACATGTTGCGTGAATCCAGAGTCTCGGTTATTCATGGTGTTAGTGATCAGTCTTTAACTTTGTTTTTCTTTGTCTTTCACGTTTCAAGTTCTGTGTCTGTCATATGCACAACAATTACACCGAAGTAGTCGCTGGCAATGAAGTTCTTGTTCTCAGACTCCCTCCAACCATGCTCATACAATATATATAAATAGAAAATCACGCAAATCGATGAGACATGAGAAAAGGAGAATCTAAGATGTTAAATATTGTTAAAATATAGGAATGAAATAGAACATATATACAATGGATTAAAATAAATTAAAGTTTCTTCATCATCATTTGTTCCTTGTTTTGGTCAGTTGCTCATATTGTATAATACTATGTGTAAATCTTATAATTTGAGGGTGATATAAACTATACAATCTGTTGCAATTTAATACAACATCCCTGCAATTAAATCTGCCATGAAGTTTGTTATTTTCAGTTGTTGTTGACACTTTGTCAGATTGAAATGTTCTGTTTATTATTATTTATGGGTATCTTGTTACAGATAATGATGTAATGTAAAGAACTGTATTCAGAGGTGATTATGGTGTTATACCTCACTTATGTATGTAAATCTTGCACCACCATTGTTTTGCATTAAATTGTACAGGTTGACTTATTAAACTGATACCTGTGTAAATAGTGAATGTTGGGACTTACAAATCTGAAAACAGCTTTGATTTGCCTGGGCATGCTTTATGCTTTTTCTCTCTTTTTGTCAGGTAGTGACTAACCTGATCTCTTGGTTTTAGATGTCTACTCATTCGAGGAGGAGGAAGCTGTGTTGGACCCCCACATATCAGAACACTTGTCACACTTTGGAATAGACATGCTACAGATGCAGAAACGAGTAAGTTGCCTTAAACAACCGACCAATCAAAAACTATAACGTGAGGCTTTCACACTGACCCCTCCTTATCCTCCTTCAGACAGAGAATGGTCACCACACAGACAATAACTCCCGGCCGCGGGTCAGTGAATGGGAGGAGATCCAGGAGTCGGGCATGAAACTGAAGGCTGTGTTTGGTTCTGGTTACACGGGCATCAAAAACCTGGGCAACAGCTGCTACCTCGGCACAGTGATGCAGGTCCTCTTCAGCATCCCAGACTTCCAGAGGATGTGAGTGCACAGTGATGAGACCTCACTTAAAGTAAAACACAGTATTATTATTGATATTTTGAATATGTTGTCATCTGTATTATTTTGCATGCATCTTTGTTTGTTTGTTGTTTGTCTCGCTCTGGATTATGTTAAATACAGAGTAACACAAAATTGATGCTTCTTTTTGAAACAGTTTAGGTATTTGCAAGTATTTGTATTAACATGTAAGTAACATGGCCTCCAGCCAAAGGTGTTAGTGTCTTCTCAGTAACACCTCATATGTTTCTAGTAGTCTTGTGTCTGTGTATGTGACATGTATTTTGATCTTCAGGTATGTGGGTAATCTTCAGAGGATATTTGACTATTCACCTCTTGACCCCAGCCAGGACTTCGCCACACAAATGTAAGTGACGCCAGCGTTACATAACACAGTGTTCAAATACACAAAACAAGTGAAAGTGTTCTCCAGCTGCTGCTGCTGCTGTCAAATGCTGGATTATATAAAACCATATAATGACACTGCAGTTTTATAGGAGGGCAAGTCGTGTCTAGGAATCTTAGTTAAGCTAATAAAGCTTGGGTTGAAAGCCTTTTTCCCTCATATGCTCTGGTAAGTACTTGGTGTATTTTGTTATGTAAGCCAGTGTGTTGCAAGAGGCCAGTCAGACGTGGAGGTCATGATGAAAGGTAAGTTGAGTCTTAGACGGGTATGTAGAGCAACAAACGTTTCACATTGCCAGATAAACATGTTTATACCCCTCACTGTTTGTATTTGATAGAGCCTGTCAGCGCAAAGCAGGACATTAAGAAAGAAAATCTGTGTTTCCTAATGCGTCTGGCCAGTATTGATTAAATGAGACCCCTCTCTGAAAAGGACTGAAGGCAAAGCATGAGAGTTAAATAAGGTGGGATTAAACTAATTAGATGAATATATTACCCTGTAGCATGTACTTAATACAGATGATACCACTGTGCATAAATAAAGTGTGATTCAGAAAACACTGAATTGGTGTAAAAGTAGTGTTCAGATAATTACGAGCTGCTGTTATTGAGAGATTTTTTTCCCACAGTGGTTCGATGATAATTTCTTATTTCTTATTTGTTGTATTCATTTTTTGTATAATTATTTTATATAGAAAGCTGACAGTATCTCATCAAATCATAATATGCTTATCCTTGCCTGGAAAATGAGACTTGTAATCTCACTCAGGCTTTCCTGGTTAGATAGAGTTAAATGAAATAAGAAATAAATTGCCAGGTGTCTTGACAGGAGTAGCTTGAAGAAAATATGATGAAAGGAAATGTCATATTTACACAGACTCTGTATGTACAACCCCAGTTCTAAAAAAGTTGGGACGCTGTTTAAAATGTTGATAAAAACTGTTTTTCATAGTTTTCAAATCTTTTAATAACTATATTTAATTGAAAATAGTGAAAAGACAACATATCAAATGTTGAAACTGAAAAATTTTGTTGTTCTATGAAAAATGTTTGCTCATTTTAAACAGCAACACGTTTCAAAAGAAGTTGGGACAGGAGCAACAAGACACTGGAAAAGTTGTGTAATGCTTAAAAAAAAAACACTTGGAGGAACATCTCCCAACTAATTAGGTTAATTTGCAACAGGTTGGTAAAATGAAAAGAGCAATCCAGAAAGGCTGAGTCTCTCAGAAGTGAAGATTTGCAAACTATCTAATTCTGTTTTTATGAACATGTTACACAGCGTTTAAACTTTTTTGGTACTAGGGTTGTATATTAACTGTATTTAAGTCTTGACCTATAATTAATTTTTTTCAGGAGAATATTACACCTAAAATCAACTTGTGCTTGTTTTACTTCAGATCTCATGATAATCTCACTTTCATATTTCTTAACATGTGTAAAACAACACAAGAATCTTATATAATATGAGCTTTAAGATCTGAATGTTAAGTTTTTGAAGAAACTGATACTGAAATAAACGTCATTTTCTATATATTCTGTCTATAATCTCATGAAGGAACAAATATCTTTTAAACAAAAACATAGTGCGGATGCAGACTTAAAGACTGACTACAGGCTGTAATGTTTATGCCTTTGTTTTTGTCTGACAGGGCTAAACTGGGACACGGGCTGCTCTCAGGCCAGTACGCCAAACCACCCATGAAATCTGAGCTCATTGAACAGGTGATGAAAGAAGAATACAAGGTATTAAACTGGGTATGTCCAGCTCTCAAACTGGGTCCATAACCGACAGAAGCATGTTCATACTTACTGGTAGCAAAATGAGTTCATTTAATGACCAAAAAGTTTCAGCTTTTCACTTTGATGTTTTCCCAATTTAAACATGAAACAACTTTTCATAATGCAGTATATCTGTGTTATTAATACACTACAGCTTTTGTTTTTGTGATCATGACAGCTGCGGAGATGTTGATCGAAACAAAAGGGAGACGTGATTGTTAGATACATTATAAACTTTTCTTGTGCTCTGACCTTTTTCCTTTAGTCTGAAAATAGCTGCTGGCTGCGGTCCCAAATGTGCAATTCAAATTGTTTATGAACGCAGCTCCAGGCGCAGCTCTAACACTGTGTTTTGCTTTTAATTCCCCACATCGCTGCTTAATTTTCTTACAAACACTAGCTGTGCCTAATGAAGGTCTTGTGCAAGTTCATGAGCACATGAATTGATTTGCTAGGTTGGTTCTTTGCTTTACTAATTTAAATGCACATGATATGAAATCATTGCCTTTTCCAACCACATCATACACAGCTGCCGGGAAACGAGGAGAGAAAAACCATTAAAGCATAATGGGACCCAGCACTAGGTCTGTAAGCTTCTTTTAAGCCTCACCAGCCACAGTAATTGATAGGGCAGAACTGTGATCCTGCACTTCCTACACATGTGATGGTGGAGTCGGGTTTGATACACGTTGACAGCTGGGAAGACATCGGGGGCTTGAGTCGGCATGCTGTGGTCAGTTTGTACTAAGGAAACATTAGCTGCGACATTTACATATTCTCATTAAAATATCTTTTCAAGTTGCAAACAACTGTATGGCATACATTTTGTTTGCCCAGAGGTTGGATGATGTCTCCATATTGGATTTAATAAGTTGATTATAAATATGATGACATTTAAGATCTTTACACACAAAATGTTTTGCACCATGAGTTGAGTGTCATATAAATCCAAAGGAATTTAATTGGAAAAGGAGAAACATTGATTTAAAGGAATAGTGCAACACTTTTGGAAGTATTCTCTTTCTGAGTTGATGAGAAGCTTGATAGTCTCTAAACAAAAAGCTGTTAATGAGCTTTAGAGGTGCTGGTCTATCGTCACCATCAGACAGAGCCAAACCAGCTGTTCTCCCCTGTCTCATATTAAACTACCTGCCTGACCTGCCTACACGAGCAGAGCACGTGTGTGTTGTAGACCCTCCTGCTTTTCATTTGCTTTTCAACATGTTAGAGCAGCCCAGTGCTGTTTCATCCAGATATGATATTCGGCACGTCGCCTATTTTTTTCCACGCCTGGGTTCAGCAAAAATAGACAGTGAAAATGATCTGTTGATAGTTGTATTGACGTCGTGCCAGAAACATCACACCTTTCACCGCAGTTTCAATGTCTATATCTGTTGATATGTCACAGAGTGTAAATATTTCAAGAAGAAAATCAGGTGAGGGGCATTGAGGTAAATGTGTCATCATCCTTATTGTTGGCCATTATTGAAGACAAACTGAATGTAGAAAGAAGGGGCTGGTAGCAGATATCAGGTAGAGACATATTTTCCATACTCATTACCAGAAACACATTATGCATATACTTGCAAGGCGATTGTATTGAGGTGGCCCTAGCCCCCTCTTGGTGGCGCCACTGATGAAGACTTATACTTTCAGCAGCAGATAGATAAGCCAGACAGCCCTTAAAACCCTTTATAGATAAAAAAAAAACTGGGGGGGTTGCTTTTTTAAAGAAATCTAGTTGTGGGGAGACATTTATAGCTGAACTGGTAGCAGCCATTTAGAAAGCAGCAATGTCAATTATTCATCGTACCTTTTCTGCATGCTAAACTTTGAGTTACAGGCAAAACCATTTGCTTAGCAGCATCATGTTTGACCTTTAATGTTTGGGATCACATGATGATTTTAATTAAAATGATTTAATATCTTTTTAAGGAATAAGATCAGGTGTCTTTACTGAAGCTATAAAGAACTATCTGTGACACTGTTCTTCATATTGGATCCACCACAAAGCTGCTTTCAGCGTCTAACTGTGATATTCACCACTGGTCTGCTGTGTTGTCTTCTACTTATATACCCTCTGGGACAAGTGAGTGGTATTGCACAGTCAGTGTGTGTGTGACGTCCAAATGTTGTCATTCCAGCACCAGCAGAAGGGCGTCTCTCCCCGGATGTTGAAGGCCCTGGTCAGCAGGGGACACCCGGAGTTCTCCTCCAACAGACAACAAGATGCCCACGAGTTCCTCCTGCACATCGTCAACCTGGTGGAGGTGAGTGAAGCTAAACCCCTGAAACCCCCTCAAATTTCTGTGAGGCATTTATGTGGCTTCTAATCTGAGGTGCTGTTAATTGGCTGGTAACTCTGATGAATTTCTGCAGCAGAGGTGACTCTTGGTCTATTTTTCCCTCCTCAAGAGAGCCAGTTTCATCATGGCACTTGATGGTTTTGAGACTTCACTTGAAGATGTATTCAGTGTACCTTCATGTCTTAAAGTAAAGATGGAGTAATGTTTCTTTTCACTTACTTGAGCAGCCATAATGTGGATTTCTACAGTATTTGATTTACTGTGTACCAAGACTTCCTCTGCACAACACAACCGACTGTATCCAGTGATACAGTCTATGTCTCCAACCCTTTAATAAGGCAAGAAATTCCACTAATTGACTTTCAACAAGGCACACCTGTTCATTGAAAACCACTCCAGGTGACTACCCCATGAAGCTGGTTAAGACATTGTCAACAGTGTTGTGCTGTTTCATAGTTTTGATGGCTTCATTATTAAATTCAATGCAGATGCTGCCTTTTACCAAACTGACTTTCCCTATGAGCTTGAATTTTCTGATATCAACATTAAATCATAACGTTTCTCCAAAACGGCCGAGTTATGTGTGACCTCTGACACACGTGGACAGGCAGTTCATTGGAAGGGGAGGGTCTGTTTTTGACACATGGTATATATAGCTCAGTGCTATCTGTTACACAGGAGGGCCAGATAATGCTTCCTATTCTGCCTCGGCCTCGATACATGCCCTGACTCAGACCCGACGCTCCCTCCACCTCATGTTGTGAAGATCAACAAATCACACCACCACCAGATCCTCAGTGTCTCCGTATTTACCCCATTATCTATAGAAGCTCTTGAACTTGGTTTGGTCGGAAAAGGCCCTGGACCTACATCCCTCCTTTAGCCCACATACTGCTACAGCTGCCTAGATACTGATTTAGATAACGTGACTGAAGCCACCACCATCAGCAACATTTTCCTGTGTCTACGTCAGCCTGCATACTTGGCCTGAGTAAAATTATAACTTGTGTATTTCTGTAGCGCCTTAGAATAGAAGGGCTGGGTTGCAGAGAGGCCGCGGCGCTAACTGGTGTGTTGGAGTCGCGACGCCATCTTTTATCACGGCCTTCAAATAAAGACAGTGTAAACTTCAGTGACCCCTACTGTTCACGGAAGGCGGATGATTAATGTGGTTTTGATTCTGAAAAGATGTCTCTACTCTCCGTTATGACGGTTAAGAGATGGTGAGATGAGATGGTTCCTAAATTGAAGACTTACATCTACATTATGAATGACTGTATTAAGAGATCTGGATCAAACATCAGTTGCGTCGAAATTGTGCCAGGAGACTGTAATAGACCACAGCAAAGAATAGCTTATAGATAGAGTTGCATGTCAGACCTCAGACTATCATGTGTCACAGAAGCTGCACATGTTTATGATGAAGCTTTTGGCCAGCTCTTTAGCAGATGTTTAATTTAAAAAAAAAAAGTGTTCAGGGCTTATTCTCAGAAGTATTTGTTATAATCTTCAGATCATAGGACACTAAAACCTTCCAGGCTAATTAAGTCTATTTGAGATGATCAGTGCATTAGTGCAGGGTGCCAAACGATACCATTACAACATGAGGGACACATGACTCTTCATATTTGCTGTTAGTATTTTATTTTACTTATTTAAATCAAGAATTCATTGATTGTTTCTTCGAAAGATAGCGGTACTCTTCTATCTTCTATCTATCTTCTATCGACTGTAGTTTGGGAGGAACCTTCATTTTATCAATGTTGGACT
Source organism: Centropyge bicolor (assembly GCA_037975185.1). Lineage (NCBI taxonomy): Eukaryota > Metazoa > Chordata > Actinopteri > Pomacanthidae > Centropyge > Centropyge bicolor. The sequence continues at coordinate 5,997,957 of JBBMOC010000008.1, read as the reverse complement.
GCATCACCAGCCAATGTGTAATACTTAATATTATCAATCTTAAATATTTGATTAATCTTATATCCTGCTATAATTCAAACTCATCCTCTTATCCTCCCTATATGTCGTTGTGTTTACAGAGGAACAGTGCAGGCTCGGAGAATCCAAGCGACGTCTTCCGCTTCCTGGTGGAGGAGCGAATCCAGTGCTGCCAGACGCGTCGGGTTCGTTACACTCAGCGGGTGGACTACTGCATCCAGCTGCCGGCCCCCTTTGAGGCCGCCACCAATCGAGGTAAAGGAGCTTGCGTACGCACACACGTACACACAAGATGTTCGGGCTGCGGTTGGAAGCCACAGCTGCTTCTGGCCAGCACAGCTGGCGTGATGCTGGGCTCAGGTGGCTCCAGCTGCTGGGAGGATCAGCAGGTCTGACTCTGAAAGGGCAGAGAAGGTCCTGACTGAGAGCTGTGTTGTTTAGAATGAGAAAGTGACTGCTTATGGCCTTGTATATGTGTACTTTTATTACACTTTCTTTAAAGGATGTGCATCATCAATTTAACATTGCCATTTAAAATATTATAAATACTATAAGCAAATTACCTTAAATTATTCATTGATTTAAAAATGCATCTTGTATCGCCTTGATTTTACTCAAATTCAGATTTAAAAATACGAAATATTATGGAGTGTTGCAGTGATTTGCACAGCTCAAAGTGTTTGTCTTTCTTGTCATTCTACCAGAGGAGCTGCTGGCATACGAGGCCAAGCGGAAGGAAGCTGAGGAGAACATGCGCCCTCCTCCCGAGCCGGTGAGAGCACGCATCCCCTTCACCGCCTGCCTGCAGGCCTTCACTGAGCCAGAGAACGTCCCTGACTTCTGGAGCTCAGCTCTGCAGGCCAAGTCAGCCGGAGTCAAGTAAGTGAAGGGCCACCTGTTCCTGGGCATGGAACGACTACGCCTTATTTAAATGAAACCAGTTGGATTTATAAACTTGCTGTTACTTTCCTCTGCAGAACTTCCCGTTTCGCCTCCTTCCCAGAGTACCTCATTTTGCAGATCAAGAAATTCACATTCGGGGTTGACTGGGTGCCAAAGAAACTAGGTAACTGTTTGTCACCCTTCACTGATAATGGGATTTAAAATGTCTTTTACTGGCCTTCAGCAATGCTGTGACTCAGATATTATAAGTGTTTGCAGTGCTCTCAATGCCCAGCAGAGGGCACCATCAAACTGTAATTCACAGGGCACGTACAGTTGTAGGTGGAACTACAGCCTGAGTCACTGTTTGACTAAGTCATGAAGTCACGCCAGTCATAAACTACTTCATCTCTCATTCTGTCCATATCTGTAAAGGGTTGCAGAGACTCTCCAATGTGGACTGCATATATCTCCTCTTTAGAATGTGTTTCAGTATATTCAAGGCACCAGATTATATATAATCAACTTAACATAACTGTAATATGTGATCAGGATTTTTCCTACATATTTTTTCACTCTTGAGTCAGAACTGTGAGAAATGTTCAAATATAAGTGCATGGCGCCACCTAAACTTAAAAATACAATAACTGACAATGATTTGATGAAGACACAAATGAGTAAATGCGTGTCTTGAGAAACGATTTCAAAAGGATTCTGCTTCGGACTCATTACTCTCCCAATGTAAACCAATGGGCTCTATGGGATCATTGTTTCCTCCTGATGCTTTTGGAACCACAGTGTCAGAGGACTTCAGGCAAAGTCTCATGCATGTTGATACATTCCTCAGATAAGACAGTTACATTTGTCTCTTCCTGCGCAGACTTGGCCATAGATGTTCCAGACTTTCTGGATCTGAGCCGGATGCGGGCCACAGGACTGCAGGCGGGTGAAGAGGAGCTGCCTGACCTCATGCCTCCCATCGTGCTACCTGAAGACACTAGAGGTACAGGACAGATCTATTATACAGAGTGGTTTAAAGTGGAATTGGTACCTGAGTGTATGTGTGTGTGTGTGTGTGTGTGTATGCATGCACACTTACAGCTGTATGCACTGACAGATATATCGATACAGTTGGGAGAACACACTTTTGTGGTACTTTTCAACAAGGGGAGCACTGTAAATACAAATAGAATAATGCAAATAATGAATAGAATAATGCATTTTTTGCCTCATTAATCTGACACTTTGTTCTTTATCCACTTCTATATATTTGCCAATAAACACCAGTGCTAACATTCGGTTCTGCTTCATATATATTCTGCTGTTTTCAGATCAGACAGCGCTCCATTTTTCACACTCAGAATTCCCTGAGAACAATCCCCCCAGTCACAAGCTCTCATGACTAACCTACAGTGGCCTACAGGGGTATTTGCATGCATGCATGAATACAAATACCCCTGGCACCCATAACTACTGGGGGTATTTTTGGTTTGATTTCACAATCCTCTTATTCATTTTAAAGGTCATTGTTTTCCCTGAGCACCTGTTTTTTTTTTATATTATTCTAACGAGATAGCCAAATATATTTTGCCCGCTCTCATTATATACATGAAATATGCAGAATGTTATATAAATACATCTGAACAAATGACATACTATATATCAGATTGTACCTTATAAAATAGTAATACATCGTTTTCTTTGAGAACTGACACTGATGTGTGTTGATCTAAAGCTGCCACCTAACGTCCTTTTCAGGAGGTGTGGGGTATTTTTGTGGCAGAGACAAATGATCCGTGAAATTGTCTCTAATATGATGTTCTGCTCAAAGCCACCCAAGTTTTCTCTTAAGGGCATATTGAATGGAATCCCACGGGAAAGGCATGCTCAATCAATTACTGAAAAGTTGTTGTGTTCACAGTGTGGCTAAGCCTAATAAGTTATAATGATTTTATGAGATCCCCTTGTAATGCACTTCCCTGGGCTCTGGGAATAACCGACTAGAAGTAAGTGAGTGCATTTTAGAGCACAAGCAGTATTGTTGTTTCTTGAGACTCAGTTGCATCAGACTCTGTCTTTAGTGATATTTCCAGTATTACATAGTGCACTTGAGCCTTTTGGTCGGCCTCTCGTTCGTCTTTCTTTGTCCCTCTGTCTCCTCTGTGATTGTAATTCTTATTCCTCCGTTCCTCCTTCCATTGTTTGCAAAGTTCGGCTACATCAAGTTATCAGTGTCCTCCTTAATATTTTAGCAGGCGTGAAGCACAAAGTGTTCTGTACCGTCTCAAGCTCCAAACACAAACACAAAAAGGGGTCCAAGTAACATCTGCGAGCAGCCTTCACACGTCGACAGACTCAGGAGGGGTTTTTTTTTTCTGAGAGCTTTACAGAATCTTTTAGCCGGCTGCTTCTTAGGACACGAAACTCAGAGGACGAAAGCGAGGTCTGAACATGTTTGTCTGAGTACGCCTTAATATTTCAGAACAGAACGTTATGTGCTTCACCTGCTATCTCAGACCTCCAAACACATGAAATTGGCTTCTTGGAAGAATGCAGAATCTGCTTAAAAACGCTTCAGAGTCTCGCACATTAAAGCGTCACTTCTTTCAGCTGAAACTACCTTACTTAGGCAGCGTTGCATATCTGCGACTGACAGCAGCAGGCTGTGCAGCTATCTGCGACGGCCATAGTGAAAGCGATGCATGAAAATATGTGTAAATGTTTTTTTGATGTAGTCAGTTCGAGGCGAGGCTGTGGAGTCACTTTGCACTTGTCCCCTGTTGACTCCTGTCACGGCTTCTCTTCCTGCAGACCGAGAGGTTAAACAAGTACCGGCGTGTAAATTGTGCAGTTTAACCTGTGAAATGAAAAGAGGCCAGAGGAAATGATGCGCTGTTTTCAATACATTTGGTGATTTATTTATTTATTTCATGTTTCTGTGATGAGTTTTGTCGGTTGCAAATGAACCGCTGGCCCATTATCCCCCGGCTGGCATCAGCAGTGATTAATCATTGGTCACCCTTCTGTCTCCAAAAGGCTTCAGTGCTTCTCATTGATTACACAGCAGCGCGCAAATGTGTTTTTCCGGTATGCTGCTTGAATTATTTTTCACTGGTCTGTGTATCATCCATTTACTCAATGATTTCAGGTCATTAAGAAAATGGGAAAAAAAAGTCATATGATGATTTTTTTTCTAGTTATTCCCATTTTTCGTTATTATTCTAAAGCTCAAAGACAAACTCCTTCAAGATTAAACTGCAAGACTGAAAGTCATTTTTTCTATTTTGTTTTCAAGATTAGTTTTTGGCATTTCTGCTTTACTGTAGATAGTGACAGCTGGAGAGAGACAGGAAAGAAAGAGGAGGGAGAGAGAGGATGACTTTTTTTTAAGATAATTTTTTGGGGAGTTTCTTGCCTTTATTGGATAGTGATAGGTGAAGACAGGAAATGGGGAGAGAGAGGAGCATGCCCTGTGGTTCAATTTTAAATATGCTGTGGATGTTTATCTATTTTATAAGAGAGAGGGAGAAAACACATGAGATATTGGGTGAAACTAAACAACTGCTTTTATTGAGTCATTATTTCATTACAAATATTTAAAACTTATAATCTCAAGTTAAGAATTGGTGACAAAAGACATGATAAAAAACAACAACTAGATATTTAGTAAAGAGTAAAAGAAGAAATAGGAGCAAGTAAGTAGTGTCTTTTTGTGTAGAAAGTTATTACCCAGCACCTTGGAATAATTTATGGATGTGCCTATGCCATTACCATGGGTGTTAATGGCAGATGCTGCTAAGATTTTACTGTTCAGAGTTACTTAATTTGAAATTCATCAGAAAAATCCAGCCTATTTGAAAGGAGCAGGACTCACTCAGGTTGTGATTGCGGCGCTTGGGAACAGGAGGGGCCGATCAGTCTCCTCGCTGCAGGTGGTGACGAGGCCCAGACAGCTTGACTTCTTCTTGCAGCTCCCCTGAATTGGCCCAGTCTGGAAAGGGTCATCCCTGGTATGATTGATACTAAACAAAGTGAGCCTCTATCATTTTTGACAAACAGCAGCCCCTGTGCCCACAACCTGCAATTAGAGGACAAATGGTAAATGTTCAAACAGTGTAGAAAGAGTCACAAAGTCAGCAAAATGATTCAGGAGTGTGTGTGTGTGTGTTCATGGAAATGTCTATCTAAAGTTGTTAGCCATCATAAACTGCTGGTCATACCTGACCAAATAAGCTATAGCAGCAATTGAATTAAGCAAGGGTGAATTTCATTTCTCATTTGCAAGAATAAGGATTTTTTTTCTTCCTTTAAAAGTTAAATAGTCTCATTTTCAGGTCAGTTTAATGCTAGTTTTCAGACTATAATTGTTTCAGCTGATTTTGTGCTTACATGTATTATAGTCATAAATTAATTAATTCTTTTATTCCTGAATAGGTATGATGAACAAAATGCATAGAGAGGGGGGAGATAATGGGGGCCCAGCTGCCAATGTTGCCCCAAATGTTACTAACAAGCTTCTGTCTAGTTTGATTTGCATGTTATCTGTATATTTTTTTCACAATATTATAAGTAAAGGGAAGCAAAACAATGCACAAACACACAAAAGAAAATACACAAAAGCAGTGACAGAGTGTGATCTCATTGTTTGCCATCACCTGAAATAAGTTTCTTCTTCTCTTTCAGATAACTCCATGAGCTCCATAGACTGTGAGTATTTCATCACTCACTACAATGTTTATGAATATATAAAATTTATGTAAGTTATAGCCAAGGAAAATATATTTTGGGCCACAATAGTGATGAATGCTACTAAGCTGAACCTCTGACCATGTACACGTGAGCAGGTGCTGCAGCTGCTCTCAACTTCCAAACAAACTTTACTTCTTCTTGTGGCTCTACTTGTTTTCCGACGGACTCTTTTCTCTCCTTGATAAATCATCCTTCGATAAAGAAACTTCCCCAGGGCCGATTCTCTTTCCGGTCTCTTTGTTTAATGAGGCCCGAAGAGAGAGCCACTGCAGGATCTTGTTTGGTTGTTTAAACTAGAAGCTTACCGGTAATGTCGAATCAGCTACTTGTTAGTTATTGATGTCGGTTTGTCGTGTCCCCAGCTCCAGAAATAGATGAGGCGGCAGTAATGCAGCTGGCAGAGATGGGCTTTCCGCTCGAGGCCTGTAGGAAGGCAGTCTACTACACAGGCAACATGGGCCCTGAGATGGCCTTCAACTGGATCATTGCCCACATGGAGGAGCCTGGTAAGGGAGCATTGCTCAGAAAGACTAACACCCAGATTTGTTATTTACAATCCAAAGGAGGGACGTGACTGTAAAGTTTACCTCCTGGTCTTCAGCCTGCAGGACACAGACACAGTGTAGAACTTTTGTGGATGTCTTATACAGTGAACATAAAATTGTACTGTTTATCAATACATTACACTTTTTAAAAAATTTTTTTTTTACTGTTGTTACTTGTTTTTAAACATTGAATGAAACCAACTATACTGCGGTGATATATGAATAAGGATGATCTTTATAGGTGAACTTAAATTATAATGTGATATGTATACAGATAATTACAAAGATGATCATTGGAGTGTTTGTTTCAATGGACCATGCAGAACATACCTGAACTTCTTTAATTTAAGACACAGCATCACTTCCCTCAACCACTGACCAAGGGACTAACTTGTCCTATTCAATAAAACTAACCTTCATGCCAGAAGTGTTAAAAATGTTGTAACTGTATATCTATGTATTGCTCCTGAGATCTTAAATATTGCAGTCAAGAGGATTCATTTGAAGCCTTAAAAATATACTCTGTCTAAATTCATGGTAAAGGTCTAATGATCAAAAATAATCCAGACAGAAATAGGGTATGAGGGGTTGAGTGTTGAATAAGTGTTGAGGGTTAAAGAAGTAACTGTTACACAGGGAACCCAAAAATACTAGTGGCAAATAATCAGAACAGCAGGTGCACTGAAAGAAGCCACAGTTCACCGGTAATTTCAACACGCCAAGTCTACAGACTTCAAGAGGTGAGCGTGAGATGTGGGGTTTGAGTTTGAGGCAATGAGTGTAGAAAATAAATGGAGATGCCGCTTTGCAACAAAAGCAGTCTAATGTTTTGTCGACAAGTCTGCCAGCTCAAACGTTAAAGACTGTGCTGTGCTTTTTTTTTTTTTTTTTAAATTCAAATCTGCCAAAAACACTCCTGTAGCGAGTACACAAAGCTAAGGTAAGTTTATTTGTATGGGACCTTTTAAACACAAAGGTAATTCAAAGTGAGAGACACATCACATCTCCAGTTCTTCCACAGAGAGGAATCTGTGTCAGACTTTGTGTACCGCAGGTGTTTATCTCTGCACTGTCTGTGTGCGAGATCGTCACCGGAAACTTTGTCGGAGCTGACTTCGTCTCTTGTAGAGCCTCTCAGCAGTAGAGACGTTCCCCCGAGGCGTCGACGCACGTCACTTTTATTTCCCCGGTTGGCTGTGAAGGGCCTCTACAGTGGAGGGAAATTAGAGCAGCCCCTCTGCCTGTTAGTTTTTAAATGAGCCTAATGTATCTCCAAAATGGGCTGCGTTCAGGCTCAATAACATCAGTAAAACGGTCCGCTCCCGCCTGCTGCACAAAGGTTACTTCTTCTTCTGCCTCTGCCACGTTTTTTTTTTTGGTTTCATTACTTTCACATTAGCACTTCACTTCAACTTATTTTTTAACTTTAAACTTTTCACTTAATCATTGTTAGATGCGGTACCATGGGACATTACTTTGAGCTGAACCTTAGAGTGCTGCATTTACAAAGGTAAACTAGTAGATTTCCAAAGTGCAGGCAAAGCAACTCAAATTATTATACTTATTTATTATGATTATTTTTTTTAGTAAAGGCTGAAAATGAGCCTTATTCAACAGGACCAGAGTTGATATAAACTTCATAAACGTCTAATAAAGGCTGGAAAAACCTGTCAGAATTATGTTGGAAGTGAATAATAACAGGCAATTTAAGAATAATTACACTCAACACATGTGCTGTTCACTAACGTCTTATTTCTCCTGCCTTCCTCCTGTCGCATAAAAACAACTGTGTAATGGGCAATCTAAAGGACACAAGACAAGGAGGCTGGGATAGAGACGGTAGTGGCAGATAAGTGGTATGCATTTTCTTTTATGGCAAGGACAGTAATGAAGGCTCTGTTTATGGCCACAATCGAGCAATTATAGTGGGAGTGCCCTTGTTCCTGGGTTGAGGGTCAATTCACTTTCATTTGAATGTGTTGAAAGTGCACAAAGCATCGCAGTCTACTTGGAAATTAGAAAAACCTGATTAGTTAGTGAGTTGTATTATTAGCTGAGGATGCCTCCTGGATTCATTTAAACTGTGGTGCAATGTTCCTCCTGTATGCATTCCTCTGAACTTCCTCTGTTTCTTTAAAAATACTTGCATCATTATCAGAGATTCTGACTTATGAACCTCCTTAAAATTCAAAGAATGTGTTTTATTTGTTTAAAAATGTTCGACAGATGAACACTTGCCTCCATTAGACACACTACTAATCCTCACTTTGACCTGAACAAACCACAGGGGGCATTTGCATCAGATAGTGTTTCCAGTACTAAAGCATCATCTGGGGTCCCTCCCTGCACACATGCATATATGATGGATGTTCACATGTAGTAATTGTGTGTCTTATCTGAGCTTGCATTCTTTCAGTTTTTAACTCGAGTTGTCAAACTTTTGAAGTCAACAGTCAACTAGGTTCTACTTTGACCTCTGACACAAATCTATTCATCGACTGGGTTAAAAATACACGGAGAGCTACAGCATCTCATTATTATTCTCTCTCTCTCTCTCTTCTCTCAGACTTTGCAGAACCTCTCACCCTGCCCTCCATGATGGATCCCGGTCCATCCACCAGCGACAGCCCCATGGGCGCCACCACACTGGGCAACTCGCCCCCTGAGGAGAGCATCGCCATCCTCACATCAATGGGCTTCCCCCGCACTCACACTATCCAGGCACTCAAAGCCACGGTCAGTCTCCTGCCCACTCCGCTCATGTTTGCACTTGCACTGTGTGCTAATATAGAACTTCTCCATTATCTGGCACTGAGACTTCTTTTCCAGGCATCTTTTTTTTTCTTCTGCTAATGTGTTTCTGCCGGCAATAATTCAGTCTTAATCCTCAACATTTCATATAAAGGTTTGTCTGTTTACTGTTGATCAGCCTCAGTTTATGAGTTCCCACATTTGCTGCTGCAAACACCTCGGGTTTAATATGTCTCCTCCTGCTCCTGAGACTAAAATCCGCTGCTGCCACACAAAGTGATACATTGCCCTTGTGATAAGAGTGATTTGTTTTGAATGGCCAGAAAAAGATGGGTAGCTAGTGTGTGCTCCGTGACTGCCCTGATGAAGGAAAGAACACCACTTACAGACAGTCAGACTTCTGTAGGTGGAGCTCATTCATTAGTCTGTGAATCAATAAAGAGTTATATGGTGAAAAAAGACAGGAGAAAATGTGCAGAATGAGAACCACCCTCGCAGTTTGATAAGTGTCTTTGGGAAGCAAAGGCTGCCTGACTTAACAGAAAAAGGAGGCCTGTCCCGGTCAATAGAATGAAGAGTCATGATGAAGCAGGACGTTGGCATGAAGTGAGGTGATGTTTGAAAAGAGGGCAAAGAAAGGGGGAGATGATGAAAACCAGTCTTAAATGGACTTGACTGGCCTACTTGTTTGCTTTCCAGCTTACAAATTTAATAGGTCCTATATATCAGTGTGAACAGGATATGGACGCCGACGCCACTGAGAGATCAGGATCTGCCTCTGTGCCACGTCCAGCCATTTTAACCTCACATCTCATGAATCATCTTCAAATGCGCAGATGACGTTTAATGTGAATGTGGCTGCAGCAAATGTATCAGCTCCCCCTGTTTTGAAATGGCCACTTCGTGTCACGTTTCACGTTTCGCATTTCAAACTTCCCCCTCGGCAAAAAATAGCCCAGACTGTTATTAAGACACAGAAATAGACACCAGCCTTTCTTGTTTACCATCCCCAATGCCACCAAACAGAAGTGTAAAAAAAAATGAACACATAGCCCTCACGAGGGGAATGGAGGCGTGAAACAGAGTGGGGTCTCACGACTGGTTTATTATTAGCCCAAAATTAGCAGGGGGAACTTTTTTTTTTTAAACCTCAGTGACCCGACTGGGAGAGATGGAAAAAGCAGGTAGCTTCACTCGCCAACCGAGACACACATTCACACCTCTATTTTGAAATAAACTCAAACGTCCTCAGGGGGAATTTAGCACAGATGGATGCCTGCCACCTTCCAGATAAATGATTGCTCATTTTGAACATTTTCAGCATCACCTATTTTTTTAAGGAGCTACATAAAGATACAGCAACGAGGGAATGAGAGAGAAAACAAGATAGAATATGAAACCATATGTCTTCTATGTGCTAATATTTCCTGTTACTACTAGTATTTTTTTAAAGAAAGTGCTGTTTCAGGTATTAACATATGATGCATCAGATTCTGTGCAACAGAGGATTTTCCCAGGAGAGGGTGATATCGTCATATAGTACATGTTTAGTCACAGTCTTCTGCGCTGGATACAACCTGATTCATGATTCCAACAATGAAAAACAGTGGATTATAAATTTACATTTCCACCACTGACATATCTAAACGTGGCTGATATGGACATTTTCAGCACTGCTGAATTTTGGTTTGGAATTTCAGTGAACTTAAGTCCAATATTTCTTTCAGAACAATAACCTCGAACGAGCACTCGATTGGATCTTCACTCACCCGGAGGAGGAGGAGAGCGATGCCCTTTCAGACATGGCCGACACAGAGCCCAACGACAACGCTTTCTCCAATGCAAACTCACACAGCGACTCCACGCTGTCCCCAGACAGAGACACGACGGGTCCGCGGGTCAAAGACGGACCAGGACGTAAGTGGCTCTGCACCATGATTGCAGCTGACGTTTCTGTCTTCATTTTATTTACTATTGATCATAGAATTAGAAGTCACGTTTTGAGAGTAAGCTTGGTAATGGAAACAGAGATCCAGCAAATTAGTTTATTATTTTACAAGATGAAAACCTGCATTACAAAATAATTAACACAGGGTCAGAGTGAAAAAGTGTCAGAGGGTAATTTCTGTGGACTGAATTCTAATTTCTCCTGCCTGATATGAAGTCTCACGGGCCAGTTTACCCTCAGCTCCAATTAACATCTGACGCTGATACGCAGTGCACTCGTCCTGGTGCCGCTGGGCGCTGACCTGCACTGTCAGACCAACTTTAGCCACAGTGGCATCAAAAACATGATTCAGGAGCTCGTTGACTGGAAACACTCCTCACAACTAATATGTAATGTACTATAGTAAAGCATCTACACACTTGCAACACCACTGTGGGTAACATTCAGGCTTTTCATCATTTTAAATTGGCTTCACTATTCGCTAATGCAGAAGCATATTCTAAACTTCCCCTGCCACAAGAGGACCCTGTTTACTAGTCATTATGATAAACAGTGTGCAGAAAAAACCCCTAAATGTTATCCATATATTAGTGTAGCTGTGTGTTTCAACTTTCTGATTAATTTTATATGCTGTGCTGGATCTGTAACACTGCCATTTTATCTTATAGTCTACACCTGTTTGGAGGTTTTAAAAGAGGCTTTATAGCCAAAGGCTTGAATGTATGCTGATGAATGTCTGGTGTTTACATGTCCCTCGGCTGAATGTGTTAATTTAAAGTTCCTCTCCTGGCATTGATTAACGTTCCCAATTAAATATTTAGGAGACTTTCCCATGAAAAAACTCCTTTGTCCCTTAAAATGGCTTAGATGTACCAGTTAACGCTATATCAGCAGCTTATGAGGACGACCTTTATATTGACCTGCTTTCTTAGGGAACGTGTTAGGATTATTGTCATGAATATGGGCAACATCTCATTCAGCAGCTGGGCTATCTGAAAAACAGGTTGAAAATGTTCTGTCAGCATTTGATAGGCAAAGAAAAAGTTAATTCGCAGTCTAAGTGTTAGGCATGGGAACATCTGCAGGAAAGTTAAACATACCACTTAACCAACATGTTGGCTTGTACTCGCTATGTCCCCAGAATAAATGGATGGAACAGCATCCGCGTTGGTCCCTGTCATCATTTTGAAGATAGTGAAACTCAAAATATCAACCTCCAACACAAGTTGAAGGGATTGGTTCCATATTGTGAAACTGCTGCGTCGTCTTATCACATATTCTCCATTTGACTTGATGTTCCCGTTTTCAGGTTATGAGCTCTTTGCTTTCATCAGCCACATGGGAGCATCCACAATGTCTGGACATTATGTTTGTCACATCAAAAAGGAGGGAAGGTGAGTCGCACACAGGTTCACTGCTTTATATTCATTCAGTTCATTGTGGTACAAAACTGACAGCACATTGTTGATTACAATGAGGAACTTTTTATTAGTCACAAAAAAATGTTCAAAATCTGTTTTACTTTCATATCAATCATCCCAGAAAATAGATGTTCTTAAGGAATTCAATTATTATTATTGCTTTTGTTATCAAGCTTTTGCCACCAGAAGTCTGAAGATAAATTATTCAAAATCGCAGGGACAGTCTGTTTTCTTAGACTGAATGGAAGAAAATAAATTGACCTATTTCCTCTGTCCTCAAAGCTGTCAGTCTGAAAGAAGTGACACTGCAATAAGAATTAGCGTTTCCACAAATGTTCTTTCTTCCTATAGGTGGGTGATCTACAACGACCACAAAGTGTGTTTGTCAGAAAGGCCTCCAAAGGACTTGGGCTACATCTACTTTTACCATCGACTGTCGAGCAGTTAAAAGAAAGTTACCGCCCCCCCTCTGCCCCATGCAACCTTTTAAAGAGCCGCAGTCGTTCACCCCGAAGACTGGCAGACAACCTTAATAACAGCCACAGCGGAAATGATGGAAATAACCTCTCAGACCAGCTGCTCGCCTTAACGTGGTGTCATTCAGTGAGCAACCAGGAACACTGGTCAGAAAGGGAAAGCAATGTGCTTTTTGTGCATTTGTGTTGTGTCATGCTTTAAATGTATATTTAAGTGTTTATGTTGAAGAAAAGACATTTTGTTGACAGTGGAGCTACAGAGGGATGTGTGCAATTTCCACTTCTGGAGTGCTCTGTACACAAAATAATGTCACATATCAAATCTCATTGTTCCTCCTCTATGCCTTCAGCTACTGTGCCAGGATTTTCAAAGTGGTACATTTTATAAATGTATATTGAAATGGGAGTGCTTCACTGCCAGCCCTGAAATGCTCTGAAACTGCAACAGCAAAACGAGAAATTACTGTGCTGCTGGTGGATTTGCATTTTACATTAAAATACAAAAGAATGTTTGTCATCCCCAGGACACCACATATATTTTGGTCGGACACTGAGAGAAACTACCAACATACTGTATGCAAGTTTCAGACTGAAGGAGAGCTTCAAGAGGGCCATGAATAGGTGTTAGCTTAGCTACAAATACAGTGGCTCAAACCTGCCCCAGTTTTACCCGGAGATGAAGTGCAAGTTTGTCCCTTTTAATGAGGAACTTTCCGAAAGTACACTGGCTGAGTTCAAGTATTTCAAAAGCACTTTTTGACTAAAATGAGTTCATATTTTGCACCTGATGCAGTTGAAGTGGACTTTTTATTCGCCAGCTCTTAGCAACTGAATGTGATATCTTAAAATTCACCTTCAGCACTGCAGAGCTGGCGAATCTTAAAGTGGCCATTAGTCTGTGAGGAGATGACAGTATTGCATATACGTAATTGACACTTCATATAAGCAAAACTTTAAGGTGGCTATCTAATCGTCAGTGTACAAGTTATAAACAAGTCTGCAACCTGCATCAAACGTCTTTCATTAATTATGTTTGCCACATTGCAGAAGATTTGCATAGCAGGCAAAACTCTATCTCTCAGCTGCAGCCGGTCCAGTTCGGTTCCTTTATCATGTTGACAGTTTCAGACTGTGACCCAAAAGTTAAAATGAATGTTTTGCTTGACCTGTTGCCACTTTTTTTTTACAGGTCAGTCAATCCAGTTATGCATCACATCTAAAGCAATATACGCACCACAACCAAATCTGCTCTGAAACCTACCGTCTGATAGAAGCTGCACAGTTTCTCCTTTAACATGTGCATTCTTGTATTAACAGACATGTCGCAGTGCTGAATGTATGACTTCACGGTGCTCGCTGCAACCCAGACCTCCTGTTCAGCTTTAATCCTCAGAAACCACAGTGAACGTAGAAACTGGCCCTTTTTGCTGTTTAGTCACTATAACCTCATGCTGGATTATCCACCGACTGTATCTACTCAGTATGTTCATAACGTGCCGGACAGATTCAACACAGATATTATGTGTTTGTTTGTCAGATATTCACGACCTTACAGCTTCTGATTTCAACAACATCTCAGTATTATGGTTCATACCCTCTATTTACAACTGGACTTGAATCTGTTTTTATCTGTTGCATCTCTGTGTAATATTACAAAGTGTTGGTATTTCAGCGGCACAAACACTTAGTTCCAGTTTGGTGACTTTGGCATGCGGTGAAACTGCCTTTCACTCAATATTTTAAAGGGGAGTTCTGCTGAAAATAGACTTTCTGAGTGTTACAGTATTCTGCAAATGCCGATGCCTTTTTGTCATTTTCTGTTTTGAGCTTTAGGCTTTTGAGTCATTACCTCTCAAGGAGAGGACGATGCCTTTGACAATAAATTGACATTTCTTGACAGTTGAAAGAAAGTAACAGAAACATATTTTGCTGCATATCTATGAAACATCAAAAACGGTGGAAGATAGTGGCGGAATATCATTGTCCTTAAAATGTCTTTCAGCAATCTCAGGTAATGCTAGGTCTGAGGAGTGTCTTTGCCCGAAGGCTAAAGTGTTTATTGATGAAAACACGTTTATGGAAGCTTTCAGATAAATATCCATTTCACAGAATCACTTTCAGCAGTACTCCCCTTTAACAACACTGTGCCTCGACTTCACTGAGTTTCATTATATCTCCAACCCTCAGCTTCATCAGATACTACTAGATAAACTGCTGCATTGTTCGTGGTTTATGCAGCGGGGAATTCTAAAAGGTCTCTCTATGCAAGTCTTGTGTTTCTGCCATTCTTCATATGAAACTTTTTTTTTTTTGGTTGGAAACCGAATGTGTCCTCCTGTCAAACCCTGGTCTGAAGTCAGTGTTTCTGTTCATCATCGGCGGATCGGTGATAAATTTGTCTTGCTTAATGATGTTTAAACGTCTTCAGATATTCTGTGCAATTCATTTTATTTCTCAGCACCTTTTGTTCCCCCACATCCTCTAGATTATGTTATCGTCTTTGTATTCTTGTTCTTTTTGTTTCAGCTTTCCCTCCAGCTCGGTCTCTTCCCTCTTTTTCTCTACGTTGTTAAAACCTAACGGTTCAATTTGTCACGAAAAAGCTTTTTCACAGTCAGCATGTGCACTAGACATTGACATTTAGTCATTTGGATTTGTACAATTGTACCTTTGTGAGTTTTATTCTTTTTTCATTTAACTAAATGTCAAAAAGGTTCTTCACCTGTTTTTACTCTGTTGCCTTTTTTGCAAACAAGTTTGTGCCAATTCTATAGTTTTCATTACATAGTTTTCCTGAAGGGATTATTTTAAGGTGACTTTTGTAATGTATGCATTTATCCAAATATGGCTTAGGGCAGGGGTGGGCAAACTTTTTGGCTCAGGGGCCACATTGACTTTTGCAAATTGAGAGACGGGCTGGGCCAGCACCCAATGCATACATATAGAACATAAACCAAAAAAGCATTACGGTGTTTATCGTAAACAACTAATACTTACATTCACTTTTAGTTTGAACAGTGTTGTACTTTCCCAAGTAGCTCCAAAAATGAGATAATGTCCTGTTTGAGCTCCCACACTGGTTGTCCTGTTTGAGCTCCCACACTGGTTAACCAATTTGGAGTGATGAAACAAATCCTGGTGATCGGCGTCAGTTTCTTCAAGAAACTTAATAAACTGACGATGCTGAAGTCCCCTCGCTCGAATAAAGTTAACAAGTTTTACTGACTGACTGGACAAGCCACAATACGGATTTACACAGGGCTTCCTGGTGGATCATGCAGTGTAAGAAAATTATCTCCTGCTCAGGATTGTCCTCTTTGACCCTGTCCTGGATCCTTTTGAGCATTTTTTCCAGTCAGATTTGGCGATCCATCTGTGGTAACGTTGGCGAGTGTACTCCAAGGTAGCTTGTGCCCTTTGGAGAAAGGCTTCCTGGTCTTTGCTGATTTGAATGCCAGTAAATAACTTGCCTTTGTGCTTGATTCTTGGATGGCAGTTTGTTGGATAAAGGTGTTTTGCTGAGCCTGCAGACCAGCTATCAACCTCTGAGCGGTAGTCATCCGTTCTTGGGTTGACTGGTTGTTAGCGTAATTAGCATGCTTGGAAGAAAAGTGACGTTTGATGGTGTATTCTTTATAAACCGCAACGGTTTCTTGGCAAATAAGGCATACAGCCTTTGACCGGACTTCAGCAAAAAAGTATTTACTTGTCCATTCTGTATTAAACACTCATATAGATGGGCTCAAGGCTTTGTCAGCGCTGCGCTTTTTTCTCCGTCAATTTCTTCGTGCGCGTCGCAGCAGCGTAGCGCTGTCTCACGAGCCAGCCGTATTCACGCAATAAAACAAGTTCAAATTAATGCAGTCATAATTATGATATGACTTAGTCAATTCTGTCAATCTTCGGCGGGCCGGATTTAAAAGACAAACAGGCCCGATGTGGCCCACAGGCCGTAGTTTGCCCACCTCTGGCTTAGGGTGTAGGAGAAAAGAGTAAAGGCAGTATACTCACACACTGTTTACTGAACGAGGTTTGGATAATTTAATAAACTACACCTTTGTTGAGACTTGGCTTCTTTGAGAATGTACGAGAAACTGCAGGAGTGTGACTTTTTCCTTTAGAAAAATAAAGACAAGAGCATAGAATATATAACAACAGTTTATTTTAAAAGATTACTTTCATATTGTACGTTTCAAAGGTGCTAATGCTTTCCTTGTGATTATACAGGGAGAGTAATATGCATTATAGTAGGTGTTTCAATAAATGAATTACTGTATATAAAGTATATAATTTCTAAGCTCATTCATCAAAATATCATTTTATTCATACACGTCTGATGCATCGATAAATAAACCAGAACAAACTGCCTTTGTACACATGTTGAATGAAAGGAGTGAAGAAAGAAATGTACACAACATGTACTGATCACCTTTATCAACCCCAACCTGTGATACCAGTAATAACCATTTATAAATGCTTTATAGAGTATGAGAACTTTAGATTTGATGCAAGAACACTAAAGCCATCTATGAATTGTCATAACCACACTCACAAAGCTAAATTGAATGCTTTATAATTACAGAGAACCAAAGTGTTCAAAACTGAATACATAAATCTGGAAGTCTTGAAAAGTCTTTAAACTCACTGAACTCAGTAAAAAACAAGGCCTTAGAAGGTATTAAAAAGTTTTGCATTTATTTATTTATTTATTTATTTTAGTAGATTATGGGCTGTTGGGAGACGTTATACATGTTATACAATAATTCCAGGCCATAGGGTCCCTACAGGTTTTCCATCAAACCTTCATACTTAGGCCGATATGGTATTAAATCATGTAATATGTGGTATTAAATTATACATTTGAATTTTTAAATTTTTTTTTTTGCAAAAAGATATAAATAATGCCACAAATACACATAATGCACATTGTTATAACCATGAAGCATATGTAAACATAAATCAATAAATTTTTAAACTCAGCCTCATTACGAAATGAATTTCATTTCTCTCTCCACAGAGAGCTGACTGCAGATCATTTTATTTTCATTCCAGCAGTTATTTTTATTTCAAAATGTCCATTTCTAATGTTTTTGGCTGGCTATGAATTGGAGCAGACAGCCAATCACATAACTAGCTAAAACATAAAATAAATGACCTGCAATACAGTCTGTTAATGTGAAAGTTCAGAATCATAAGCTGAGTCTTGGATTGTTTAATGCACAATTTTATGGTTTTATTTTTGTATTTATTCATGATTCATATAAATATTTCATAATTTCTTATTTATTTATGTCATTCTTAACACCTTGAGTCTCCATATGAGCAAAGCTGTATAAAATTGGTACTGAACACATTAAAATCATTGATTGAAATTTAGTTTTTTAAAAAACCTAATCTTGATTTTTCAAAAGACATTTAACTCCACATTTGTTTACATGTGTAACCAGAAATAATGAAACTGTAATGCTTTTCATTATAAATGTTATAATATTAATTAACTGTTAATAATTTACAGTAGCTTTGGGAATGTGTGCATAACAATTTATTGATGTGATGTTAAGTTTCAACACTGAAAAGCATTTGGTAAGAGGGTGATAGCTCTATGGGCTGGGGTTAATGAAAGTGTCATGAGTACATTTATAATTTGTACAAGTCATAATTACAAAATTTCTACAGAATATATCTATAATTAGGCAGTTGTAGCAATGTGCCAATATTCAAGCTCAAGTATTTCATTTCTCTACTCGAGCTTTGCACACTCGCTAGTTCTATGCAAGAAAAAGCATCTTGTGTAGAATATATGCTGAATATATACATGACTTTTTGTCAAGGTTACAGATTTTAAAAGTGCATTGTAGAAATATTGCAAGGAAACTTCATGATATATTTCATTTTTATATGTTAGTGTGGAGAGAAAGAAAGCACTTCCATGTAGTTCATGCATACAAATGAAAACGGCATTCAATAAAATAAAATAAAATAAAATAAATGCAGAGGATCTAGCATGCGATCAACCTCGATCTATTCCTCAGGAGCATGCGAAGCTAGGTCAGTTCACCTGAGAAGGTACAGTAGTAGGTAGGTTCTACAAAAAGAAAAACTGTCACCAGGCATCCTATCTCAATGCACTGCTGTATGATGTACACAGTAGAAGTTTAGATTTTAAGCCAGCAATTTAAGGTCTCTTTAAAAAAATAAGTTCTTCATTTTTAACATAACTATAGTATCTTGAAATGCAAAAAAGCGAAGGCCTACGGCCTCATAAGAAAACTAGAGTTGATTTGGAAATCACAATTTAACAGACATCATGTTTTGAGTTTCTACAGTTCCATGTTGACACAAAAGACAACGGGGTTAGGATAATGTGTTCATATTTAGAAATGAAGGAATACTGGCCTGAAGAAGAACTCCCGCGTTGCTCATCAAACTCTCAGGGAACTATAACAAAAAAGACTGGCTTTATGGTTTATGGAAAAGGGGATGGAAGCTTGTCTCGGACGTGGTGAGACTCTGAACTGATACTAATGAAATACCCATGGGGACAGTGTTCAACATGCTGGCCCAGCGTGCTTCCAGCCGGCAGCATTTGCAGACACAACATAAGTGACTGAGGTGGATGTGAACAGAAACGCTTGGCTTCAACAGATGCAGCTGTGACATAGATGCAAACAGTGCCACCAGGCTGGACAGCTCTGTGAGGCTGCGCCAGCATCAGTGGTGCTGACATGTTCATTTTAAGCATAATATCATGTTCATCATTGTCACCATGTTAATTTAGGGTGTAGACGCGTGTTAATTAGAAAAGTGCAGATGAGGCTGATGAAACTGTAATTAATTGATGTATTCAGTTACAAACTAAAGTACAAATTTAGATTTGCACCTGATGTGGCACTAGATAAAAAGTCAGGACAGCATAAAAAACAATTACGATTCATCCTGAGCTCCCCTCTGGGTGAACATCTGTATCAAACTTCATGGCAATCCATCCCATAGTTGTCAACACATTTCACTAAAAAACAAAAGAATCAACCTCATGGTGTTAAAGCAATAGTCATAGGATCAGTGAAGACTGGCCATCTGGAGACACATGTTGACCAGATTTCATGGGAATTCATCCCACAGGTGCTGAGATAATCCAGTCTGAGACAAAGTGGTGGACCAACACTTGCATTTCCTTTCTATATAGCCTCCATTTGTGCCTCTAGCATGGCTAAAAATAACGTATTTAGTAATTCAATGATAATGAAATATTCAACAGAAAAGCACTGAAGGACTACTAGATATCACCCATGATATTTCAATAAAAAAGGCTCCACTACCAAGTCATAATAAACTCTCTCAGACAGAGAATACATGTGCCCGTCCACCTCTGCTTTGGCCTCATTTCCTTTGCCATTGTGCCATCCACCATCAGCCGCCCCGTGCTGCAGATTGTTAGCGGCGAGCACATATGTGCTGTGTCTCCCTGGGTTCCACTGCCTCCTTGATCTATTAAACATCATGCCGGCCACAGAGACTCTCTGCTGACAATTTTTAAGTATCTGTCTGCAGCAGCTACTCCTCTGTTTTGGCCCGAATCATCATCTTACTCGATATGTTGAAAGTACCAGCGGATAACGTTAATACAATTGGTTCAACAGCAAGTCTTAAGTTGCGCACTTTAAAATGAGAGTTTTCTTCTCAAAGTGCATCTGAGGTGAGTTTCAAACAGAACATATGCAGCGGAGAAATAAAGCATGTATCTGATAACCAAGCTGGATGTACAACCGTGAATTTGTTGGGTGCAACTGAGGTCAAAGACATATCGCTCCACCACAGAGTTATAAAACATGAAGACTCCACTTCCAGGTGTGTGTGTGTGTGTATCTGTATTTTTCAGAATCGAGCAGGAACACTTGTTTTTGTTCTCCCCCGGATGCCTAATGAAACACTTCTTCTTATACAGACCATGACATCAAAGCTGTACAGTTTGGAAGATGAATGCTTCTCGTACTGGTCTCTGCTTCCCCCTGATAGTGTTCTTTCAAAGCACAGAATCACCAATTCCTTTTGGTCCACTGAAGCAGACAGGGACAAAGTGACAATTCAGACTGGCAACATAAAACATGACCTTTTGCATAGGATCTGAGCATAAAAACCTCCTTTCTGCAGCACACCCAGACCGTGGACACGCCTGATAAACACCAAGGTGCTGAGCTATACAGTGCAGCAGATTGTCTATCATTTACTCTGCGAGGAACGCGGCGTTCGCTTCACAGAGTGACTTTCAAACTGGCAACACTTGCACAAGAGAAGCTGTTTGAAGAAAAAAACTTGACTGGCTCCTTACGATCATGAGTTTTGCAAATGCGCGATAACTTAATGTTTTTATGATAATGATGTCAACTGAAGTTTGCAGATGGTAAAGCAAATCGCTTTTTAGATATGAGCAGCATTCTGCCCAAGCTTACATAAATATTTAAATCATGCATGATGGCTGAGGCAAATTGATTTAATTAAATGTATGAGCTCGCTGCCTGTGGAGATGCAGCGAAGATACAAATGACTGCATTAGGAAATACCCTCTCGCTCTCGGGTCTTGGCTTGCAGTTACAAATCTTTTATCTGTAATGTTATTACACTCTATTGAAGTGGATACAGTCAGAAAAATGTGTACATCAAATGTGAGGGCTGCTAAATCCATCCCAGGAGCTTAAGATGAAAGAGCTATTTTTAGAGCTGGAACTTTTGTCAAATGAGAAAGTTTGAAAATTTCCACACTTATGCACGTTTTACACATCAACGTTGCCCAGCTTTTGTGTGTATTTCTCCGACAAGTCAGCATAAAGGGAGCAAAGAGAAGCTCGGAGCCAAGACCAAAAAAAAAAAAAAAAGAAACCCCACAAAACAAAAAATTAATGGCTCAGAAAGCTTTCAAGTTCAGAAGATGGCAGTTATTTAAAGAAATCAAAACCTGTCCGAAAATGGCTTAGTGTTTTTGTGTTGCCATAAAAATAGTATAAATAAATATTGTTCGCATGCATTTGAGTAAGGCTTTACAACCTGGCTTGCACATTCCACTTGGGTTGAGGAAGTTATCTGTTTGTCTGAAGTGCAAAGGGAAAACTTCTAAAAGTATGTTAATTTTAAACAAGAATCCATTTATGAAAATGCTTATTCATGCAGTATCATTATTCTCCACTCAAAGAGGATGAAAACAAGCCAGGAACAGAATTTGGAGTTCCAGGTCATACGGTGCAGTCTTTATCATTTGCTCACTAAATCCATCCTTCAGGAGGGTGAGACAGTCTTGAGTCTTTGAAAGTAATTGGATAAGGAAACCTTTTTTTTCACCCCCTTCTCAAGACCTCATCTTTTCTCTGCAAGCAGCATGTGAGGGTTCCTCTGTGAGACTCTCAAACTGTCTGTCTGCCTGTCTGTCCTGGCTTAGCTCTGTTCCACTGGATGAGTCAGTTTTTAATTGATGTGTTCTCTAAGGCATTGCTCGTACAATCTTTGCCCGTCCTTGTGCTCTTCAGGGAAATCACAAATTGCAGTGCAAATCCATCACAAAGCAATCACTTCAAGCACTTGGAAGAACCTGTCCTCAGAGCTGCTCCAAGGTACTTGGGCGAAAAAATATAACGACTTTGACGACGGCAGTTAATTTTGACGTGCATAAAAACCACACTTTTGTCTGTTGACATCAGATCTGATCCATTCTGATGTATGCACTTTGGGCTTTTGGCTGTTGGGTAGAAATCAAAGAGTAAGTGAAGGGGGGAGATGTTATTGTCACTACCTCCCGTTCCTCAAATGTCTAGGTTGAAGGCCCGCATGAGAAGATCCAGATCGCCAATATTTGCAGCCTGGAAGAGTTCGGGCTGGTCCATCATGGATAAAGCTATTCTCAGTGCAGCCCAGATGTTTCCAGACATCACCTGGTGGGACTGCTGGCGACTCCGGCTTTTCCTCTGAAGGCTGAGGGCAGTCAGGAAGTTACTGGCCGCCTCTCTGGGGAAGCAACAATAACAGGAATCAGTTTGGCTTTAGTGCTGAGGTTGCAAAGGTCGATCCAGCTCAGACCCTACTGGATACACCCAAAGTGCTGATTTCACTCATTAGGACTGATTTGACTTCCTCTTACAGTCTGGTCACACCAGCATTTAAAGGGTGACGTAAATCTGAGAACATTTTTAAATATAAATGGACATTTTGAGGAAGTATAGAACTTGAAATATGAAAGGTCCAAAACAGATGAGTTATTGTTGCTTTTTAGCTGCATGACACAATCTACTTTTATCCAACCTCATTTGCAGTAAAGTTAAACAGTTAGACAGAGGACAGGAAATGAAATGACAGTTGCATGTGTGTGCACTGCTCCTGGAAGAAGTTGCGAAATCACCAAGTTAATTTGCCTATTTTGCAAGGGTATGAACTTGAATGCTTCATGGCAACATTCTCAAGACTATGTGGGTGTGTTTCAACTGACTGGCGCACCTGTTAGCTTCTTGCACCTTTTGACAAATGACACTTTACATTCTTATTAGCTGAGCACAGAGCTAATCAGCCAGGATATTGAGAGCACCTGTTGGGGTGTGCAGATCTCGGCTGGTGATCTCATTTTGATCTGAATTTGTTAAATGCAATTCCTCGATGCTGTTAGCAACACAAACCACATTTGGTTCACTTTTATTGTATCGAGCCACCACTGGAGGTGAGTAAATGCTAAATGCTGCTGTTATTGCTTCTATATCATTTGATAAGCCAGCTCGCCTGCTAAAGGTCCCAGTTGTGAAGGAATAATCATGTTTGTGTCACAGCAGCTCGTGAGGATTCATTTCTCTGCTCTGAGAGGCTGAGGATCGCTGCTGCGCTTTACAAAGTAAGTGTGCGTTATCTGACTGATTTGATATCTGGCTGTATGTTCAGTGAGGGCTTGGCTGCTCTGGAGGATCGATTGGATTCTGACTATGCCTTGGCATCTGTTGATCACTGATTTCTTCTCATATACTGCTGCTTTGTGTGCATTGTATGTGTAGTGTTGTGTGAACTGATTTCTAAGGGAGGGCTTGCTTTCTTTTGGATGTTGTCTGTCACGTTATTGATTAGGATAGTTGTGAAATATGAATACTCATGTTTGAGTATAAAGAATGAGCTGATTGCTTTTCCTTCACATATGATAGTTGATTTCAGTGCTACATATTTGAAAGTACTTGGCCTGCTTCTCTATAACAGGTGGACTGCTGAGATTAGATTTATTCATCTCACTTCACTGGATTGTATGTTGTCTTCAATGGCTGGAACTGCTCTGTTGGGAAATGCTGGCCTGAGCAAAGAAGATTTCACATAGCAGCTGATGTTGACACTTTATAATCATCACTCCCCAATCTATGCTGTGCTGTGTTTGGTGTGTGTTTGTGGTGAGATCAGAGCCTATTGAATCTAAATATCAGCTCTGCACATAGTCTCACACGTGCTGCCCTAAGTCATTTGACTTCACTGCATCAAACAAGTGCAGGAGCTTTGTCCCACTTTCCTGTAGACCCGTGTCACCCACCTGTGTGCCCCCAAGTTAATACAGCTGATGCCCAGGTTGTAGCGGGATCTGATGAACCCCGGCTGCAGCTCTAGGGCTCGTGTGTAAGCCTCCACTGCCTCCTCACTCCGGTCCCCGTTCGCCAGCGTAGCCCCCAGGCGATTCCACAACAAGTAGTCCTGGATGGAGGGTGAGCGGTGGGGGTTGGTGGAGGGACAAGCAATGTCAGAGGGTGATGAAGTAAAGTTCACGGTGATGATGCCTGACTTAAAAACTCATCAGCAGCATCTGTTCAGTTATCTTTAATTCTTAAATGCTTCCCACCTTATGAAAGACTATTGTCTAACAGAAAAGCGCAAGTGAAATAGAGCTGAATAATCTGGGCTGCTGCACAATGCTCAGCCTTGTATCTGCAGCGACAGCAAGACATAGCAGTGTTAGAGCTCGAATACGCTGTGTTTTTTTTCCTCAGTGCAACAACAAGGAAGTGTTTGGAGCACTACACAGCTCCCCGCTAGGAAGTAACCCAACAAGGGCAATTTAAGGGGAGTTACATCACACAGGATGTCCTTGCTGTTGTTTCCCACCTGCAGGTAGACAGACACATACAGAGGTCATGCTCTACTAAAGTATAGGGGTCCTTCATCTCTGGCTAAGCCTGGCAGCGGGATATAATTATCTCCCTTTGTGTTCAGAGCTATTTTTCCAGCAGGGGAGCAGATATTACCAAGTCAAATGTGGGAGGTTGGATTTAACAGTGAGTAATATTCTTGCCGGCCTGGGACAGCGCTCGGAGGACAGAGACTGATTTCCATGAAGGAGATGCAGAGATGGAGAAAAAGTTTGTGCTTGTAATTGTGACTCTTTCTTGTGTTTGTTTAAATGTGTTCCAGTGTATGAAATACATCCAATATCAGAGTCTGTTTTTAGCTTTCTCCATAAATGTGTGTGTGTGCATGAGATCTTGCTCCACTCTTGTGCTGGATCATGGCTGAGAGCGTATGTGTGTCAGTCAAGAGTTCACGAGGCCAGATTCAGCAGCTCCTTGCTTCACATATTGCTATGACAGTTTGTGCTTCACCGCATCTGTTTGCATGAGCTCTCCCCTGATAATTGTGGCTCCATCTCTCTACCGATGTGCACAAGCTTGAGGGCTTCATGTCTCCTGTGTGTGTTTGCATGGGAACATGCGGTGTGTGACCAATCCTGGTTTTCAAGCACGTGTTTGTTGTTTATCACACTTATGATTTGCTTATCACATTTGCTTAGTTTTGAGAAGACTACAAAAGAGATGCCACCCTCCAAGCTCAATACAGAGTGTCGCTCCAATTAGAATCTCATGCATTTAAAGAAATGCAAAGCTTGACAGGCCTGCCAATGTGCTTTGTTACTTACTGAGCTGTAATTAGACAGTTGCTGTTTTGAGGAGCGGTTTGGTGAAACATCAATTACGTTTAAAAGTTGGGTAATTCCCATTTTTTTTCCTTCCATGTTTCTTTCCACTGAGGCTCAAATTGACCAGTAAGATTGTTTGTGCCTGCACAGCATCTCTGCCTCTGACAAGTGTTGGTATGACTACAGCTCCACTCTGTCTAATCTGCATTTTTCTGTGCGTGTGTGGTTTCTACCTCGGGCCGCACTGACAGAGCCGTATTGAAGGCCTCCACAGCTTTGTTGAACTCTCCGCTGAGGTTGTAAAGCACCCCAAGGCCCGTCTGCAAATCCGGGTCGATGCTGTCAGAGTTGTGCTGAACTGCTTCCAAGAAGAGCTCCTTGACCTCGGGTTGGAGGGAGCTGTGGACACACACACACGCAAACACACACACACACACACACACGCACACACACACACACACACACACACACACAGATAAGGATTAGTGTGACTTAAGGCTGCTGAGTGAGCGCTCTTAAGATCACAGAGCTATGATGTGCACTGTACTGCATGTCAACTTGTAGTCATAGTTTAAAAAAACACGAGAGAGAAGAAGATAGCAGTGTAAAAGAGAGATAAAGCAAGTGAGAAAAAAAGAGGGAAATAAAAACAAGAAACAAAGCAGAGCGTTAAGGTTAGAGGGGCCAGTAGTATTCCGTTTTTTTTTTTTTTTTGTTCATTGGTTGTGACAGGAAAAGTAGTTTAGTATTGTGTTTGGAAACCTTGTAGTTTCCTGCTTTACCATCATCGGATAGCCAACAGGACAGTGATGACAGGAAATGAGTAATGAGAGAGAGAGAGAGAGAGAGGTGAGGGGTGACATGCAGTAAGGGTCCAGAGCCAAACATGAACTGGGGACTCAGCGGTTCATGGCCAGTGATTTAACCTATAGATCACAAGGTCGATTTAAATTTTTATCAACCATCTACAAAACTATCCAAACATATAACAGACAGTATGAATTTTTCCACAGGCCTGGGTTGTCTGTACAAACTCAAGCCCAGATGAAATGTGTTCCATGGCAGCCTCACAGAGGAGGATGATATCTGCTCTGGGCCACGCTGCTGCGGTCCTGTATAATAGCAGGGTCAACCACAGTCAACCTGTGATGGTGTGTTCGGCAACTAAACTCATGTGTGTCTGTGCTGGAGAGCGAAAGCTGTTCTTAAACGTCTTATGTACTTAATACGTTTCTCTGTGGTTTGGAGCTTGGTTTCACTCCTGTGTTCCTGTTTGTACTTTCGGATATCGACTTTCTTTCACTGATAGATTACAGCAGTACCGGTGCCGTGTTATGTGACTGCTGTTGCAAATCAAAGCTTTACTGTTGCTGCTTCACATAAAGCACTGTCCACTGGCAAACCAGCAGGATGCTTTTGTGTTTGTCACCAAGTTAGCAGAGCCTTATCAGTGGTGTTAGTCTTCAGTAAAAACAGTTTATCTCCAGATTCTGGAAAGTCTTTCTTCCTTCTTTATTATTCAGATTCATTCATCTTTGGTTCCACTAAACATTTTAGCCCCATGTGACGTACACCTGTCTCCCCCAGAGGGGCTGGATCTACAGCTCAGGCCGATGCACTAAAGTAAAAAATGTGACAGTGAGACAGCTACATTTGTTCCTTAGCTTTTGGGTAAAGATAGTGATTGCCCTTTATGTTATATCTTAGTTTCCACTAGTCTCGTTTCCAGTCATAACAAAGTGAGGGAGGCTGAAGGAAAGACAGAGAGGAGGGTGCAGAACTGCGGAGAGGAGTGTAAAGAAAGAGGGATGGAGTGAGTAGCAGAAATGAAAAGGATGATATTGCATGGATTAGAGGGGAGAGCACAGTAATTGGGATGTACTCGTATCTCTTCACATTGACTGGACGATTAATGATTTGATAAAGTGCTGCTTTACCTTGGGAGCAGAATTAGGCCTTTTCAATCTGATATACCTAACAACCTCATTTTTCTGTCTTAAGATAACACAGACGGTCTGTCTTCTACAGCAGTAAGAGCGGTTTGACAAGATGGATACACGCAGCTCCATGTATCCCGTCTCGCCAGCGAAATTACGCCAATACCAGCTGTGGTTGAGAGGCCTTGAAACAAGTTTCTGCTCTCCCTGACAGAGTAATAGAAGTTTAAGTAAAACAAATGAGAGTCTGAAACGGCTGGCTAAGACTTTGTTTTTGAGTGCAGCACGCAGCACATGATACATCATATGTTTGTCAGTTACTCAATGACTCTAAGATTTTCACTGTGAGGTTGAAATTCAGCTGTGACTTTTAAATGTCAGAATTAAACATGTGAAGCTCATGGGTTGCTGCAGATTACTATTTTCTCTTTGATACGTTGACATCTACATCATTGCCTATTATTTCAGATATTAATCAGTATAATAATATCAGTATACGTAATGATGATAGTGTTCACACTTTCTCTGGAGAATCCATTGAGAATCTATTAATGGATAAAATAACTATACAGGATGGCCAATTCAGTCATTTAACTATCTGACAAATCAAAGCGTCATTCATTTGTCAAGAAGGCCTATAAAAATCAGTCTTCACATAAATCAGTCCTGCCCTTTGCAACATTGTCCACTAGAGTTGAAACCGTTAGTTGATTAATTGATTAGAAAATTAACTGGCAACTTTTTTGATATTAATTGTTTCAGTTATTTTTGAGGAGAAACAATAATTCTTTGGTTGCTGGTTGGTTACAAGTCATGTAATGACATCATGTTGGGCTTTAGGAAATTGAGATATTGAGATATTGAGATATGCAATATTTGTTCTCAATTTTCTTACCAGTTCTTTTTCCCAATGATAAATGACTCCCTGGTTTGTACAACTTTTTCAACACTGGACATTTCAGGAAAAGTGTTTTTGTGCAAAAGGTGTCCCAGATAAATGGAGATTAAAAATGTTTTTCTATCTGAGCAAACACTGTTGTTTGTTCGAAATTTAAAAGACATAAAAACAACTAAATGGTCCATTCATTGTTTTCCTCATCAATATTGTTGAAGTGATTCAGTGTAAATACTCCACCTTTCATGTCTGCCCATGTTGGGCGCATGAGACATCCTGCGTTGGGAGTTGGGGGATCCCATCAGGTGGTTCTTGCCCTTCAGCAGGTGCTTGTACTTTGGATTGTGTCGCAGCCAGCGGAGCAGGGCCTCGCAGGCATCATTGCGCATACCAGTGTTGGTCAGGCTCACTGCCAGAGCCATGAGGGCTGGGAGGTTGTTTGGGTGGAGCTCCAAACACCTGGATGGAGACAGGGCCCGGGCATGGGAGAGAAGAGATGATGTAAGGTGTGCACTTCAAAGGGAAATCTAGATTTGACAGGCATTAATTGGGACAGGCCAAAGCAAGGGAACATCAGGCAGAGGCTAATGATTTCTGGGTCAGGATGGATGAGCTGCACCTCTCCTGCTCTGCCTCTGCTGCAGACGACCAGGTTTGCATGTTGCCCTCAGCAGCAAGGTTAGATGATTTGCATTAGGTTTGCATTTAGGAAACAAATGCCCCTGGTGATTGTTCCTGATCTAGAGACAGAAAGTGTGTTTGTACTGCATGCTAAAGTTATATCACCGGTTATATCATTGGGATTACTGTCACTAAGACCTACGCTGGCCTTTGTAATTGAAAAGGGGAGAAGAGCAGCGCTGTGTTGCATGAACAACTTGGATTAGTTAAGGGACTGGAAGACAGGCCAAAACAAGATTTAGCTTTCATCAAGATAATTTTCAAGCCAGATTTACTACAGCCGATGCGCCAACTTCCTTAAAACCCTCATAATCTCAGTCAAACCAAATTATTTCAGCCACTTCAGTGTGCTGTAGGTGAAGATTACATAAACTTCGGTTAACTTTGGTCCACTTTTGTGCCAGATGTTTAGCTTCCCATGGAGACAAGGCATAGAAATGAAAAGAGAAATTCAACTAATCCATATTTCTCTCAAATCCAGGTGGATCAGAGAATCATGTTTTCCAGGGACTGTCTCAGAATTGGCAGAATTGTTTGTATATATAATAGCATAAATTAACAACACATATCGATCACATTTTGCTTTTCAGCAATTCAGACAATGTTTCATTTTGTTCAGAGAGTTATGAAGACAAACTTTTTAAGCATTAAGAAGCATAGAATACCCATGACAGAATGAAGCAAACCTGAGTTGAAGTAAGAAAAAAACCCCAGAAACTGACAAAACATTATATGATTAAAAAAAAAAAAAATTCTGTGTGGCATCATTTAATGAAGTAGTAAAGAAACCCAGAATAGAGCAGGATAACTTGGTGCTTGCCAACTGAAGTGTTGCCAGTGTAGCAACAACAGGACTAATGCCAGGTAAACATCTAATCTCGCTTCATACCCAAACACTCCCCTCACAGATGGAGCTATTACATAATAAACCGAAGTGTGCACCATGCAAACTACATGGTATCTGAATGGTGTTTCAGAATATGCATGAGTCTATTGGATTAAATATGACTTTAGCCAAAACTGAAAACAAAAACTTTTTCCTCACATCCTTTGTAATCGCATTGCAGTTGAACAGCAATTACATGTTTTTATTGTTTTTCATTTTCTTTCACTGAATCAAGATTGCACTTGGATGCCTTTTTTCCTGAATGGCTGTCTCTTGTGTTTTCAGTTGACTTGTCAGTGTTCGCACTCCCTGATAGGTGCAATTTTTGGCTTCAGCTGTGTTATGAATGAAAGTGGGCCACCTCCCATTGAGGACCGTGTTCATACCCCAGCTCTGTGCAATCACCACCCACGTGGGGCGTCTCTATTTTAAGAATAAAAATCGCAGAACATTTCCCTCCAATCGCCAGTTGGTAAAGTAAAAATGCTGATGCCATTCTTCTTCTTCTACAACAAATCTTTACACCAGAATGAGTTCTCTTGCTCAATAGGCTGCTGCCAAAAAGTCCATTGAAACCTCTCAGGCAAATTTCATACGCTGGGTTTCATCTTTTAACATGACATTTCCACAGAGTCCCACTTGTGCAAACATATGGTGTCCCCGAGCACTAACAGCTGTCAGCTCCGCCAAAGTCTGAGAGCCATTTTTGATTTTAAAAAGGGGATTCGATGCAGTTGTTTCTCCTTACCTCTGGAGGGAGACAATCGCGGCCTGCTCGTTCTCATTTTCAGCCTGCGTGGTCCCCAACACTTGCCAAGCCTGCGGGGGGAAACAAAATACAGGTAACAGTAAACAGCAGGGTGTATTCCTGGACTCCATAGCTGGTAGTCTCCAGGGGCTGAAACACAGCTCCAGCGGCTCAGCATCGTCTGTCAGGCACAATGAGTGGGATCCAGTCGATGATGCCAGTGTTTCAGACTCATCTTCACAGAGGAGTTAAGGCGCATTTAAACATTCAGAACTCCAAAGGACGTAAAACCTTCATGAGGTCAAATAGGGGCGCATGCAATTATGATTAAAAATTGGCAAAGTGTTTAGCTTGGAGGGTTGTCCTGAGATACTCTGAGATACTCCATTAAATCATCCGAGCAGTAGGAAGCCATTTATTATTCAATGAAGCTCAGATATGACTTTCTGACTTTATCTCTTTAAAGAAGTGAAGCGATAATTCAGGTGAGAACTCATTTATTTGGAGCTGAGGGACTAGTTGATTAGTGGGTTAACAACAAAAAAAAAATCTGGGACTATTTTGATGATGGACTTATAATTTGAGTCATTTTTGCTCTGAAGATTTGGCTTTGACCAAACAGCACACTGAAGATGTCACCTTGGCTTATGGGCAACTGTGGTGGGCATTTTTCACAATCTTCTGACATATTATAGACAAAACAATTAATCATCAGATTAACTTGATGAAAATGACAATAATCATTAGTTGCTGCCCTACATTCAGTGGGAAGATGTGAGTATGCTAAGGGCACCAGATAATTAATATTAGAGCTGCAGCAAAGAATTACTTTCACTATCGATCATGTCCTCAATTAATTGATTCGTTGTTTTGTCCATAAAATGTCAGAGAATATTAATCACAGTTTCCCAGAGCCCAATATGATGTTATCAGACTTCTTGCTTTGTCTTACCTCCAGTCCAAAACCCACAAACATTCGATTTACAATGATAGAAAATAGAGAGAAGCAGCAAGTCCACACAATGGAAAAGCTGGCACAAGCAAATGTTTGACTTGAACCATGAGTGATTCTGATTCAGAGTAGCTGCAAATTCATTTTATGTCAATTGTCTAATAGATTAATCAAGGGCATGTTTAAGTTGTTGAGTTTTTGAACATTGCACTGCGGTTGATCTTTGTGCCGCTGTTGGTCCTCATCAGGGAGGCAAATGGAAAATACCCTTGATCGGCACAAGAGGGCAGACAATGATACAACTAACCTCAAATCCAAAATGTGAGATTATGAGATTACTGTTCTGTATTTTGTGTCTGTAAGGGCACACTTAATAACCTGTTCTAAAGCTAATCTCTGTAGATGCTTTTTTGTTCCACTCTTTGAAATGAGGGTTGAAATTATTTCTGAATGATTCAGAGGTCTTCACAGTGGGGCAATAAGCCACTAAGCGCCCTAGGAGGAATTTCGGAATCGTATTAGTTCCATACACCGCGGGATAATCCTCTCCTCGGAATAACTGGCACATTTCTGTATATTCCAGGGGATTCCGAAAGTACTTTGTATGAAGGCTTTGCTCTTTCAGCCTGCAAAGAGGTCACTTCTTTTGAAATGGGGAGAGTGTGCAAAAAACCCAGCAGAATGAGCTATTATTCAGCTCACTGGGCAAATGGAAATTCTCATCAAGAGTATGAACAAGTTGAGTATTTTTGCTACAGTAAACAACTCTTTTGACAAGAAAAAAAAAAATTCTTTGCTCTTTACAGGCAATCAGCATCCAGCCTGTGGGTGCTGCCTACTAAATGTGCTCCACACAGCCTGTGGTCAGCGAGGCATTCTTCCTCTCGAGCGTCTCTCAACACGAGGAGGAATTATTGGGGTTGGATTTAGCCTTAAGTTTGCACTGAAAACCCAGCTACTCCAGCTAGGTTGACTGGTGCTGGACTGCAGCTTTACTAGCCATCTGTGCTGGAAATGTGCCTCCAGCACTCTTGAAAATACATCCCTGGCTGTAAATACAAGTGTCCTCACAGTTTAAAATACAACGTGTGTGTGGTGAGGTGTGTGTGTGCACATGTGTGGACTAAACAAATTCACCTCTGAATCATGAGGGTCCTGCAAGACAGCTGCTTCCAGCAAAAGCACAGCGTTTGGCAAGTCTCCCTCTCGAGACTTCTTTAGTCCCTCTTCAAAAGCGTTAGGCAAGTCCTTATAAGGATTATCTGTGTGGAAGTAGTAACCCTGTCAGCAAAAAGAAGAAGAAGAAAAAAAAAACAACAAAAAATAGGGACAGTGGCAATGTCAGTTTCTCTCTTCCATATTCAAATGCAAACCAGGGCAACTGTCCTGTGCAGTTGTATATTTAAGCAAAGCTCCAGCAGCAGGAATTGATCTTTTCTGCTTCACATCAAACCTGGACCGAGCTCCCCGGGGTTTGTCTGTTCTCTTTAAATGTTAAACTTTGCATTTTCAAAGTGTGATTACCCTGGTGTGCTGTTGACCGCTTTTGAGCACAGTGACTTTGAAACGGCTTTTTTCTTTAAGACCTAGCTCTGCACTGGGATCAATCAGGAAGCCCAGAAGTCTGATCTTGTATGATTTTCTTATATAAGAAAGTCAGCTGATCTGTAAATTATATGGCTCAGCCTTATGCTCTGCCCTCTGAAACCCGCAAACATCCCTTTAGATTGTATATGGTCATGCTACTATACACATAGGAGAGACGATATATACTGTATTTCTCACTGTTCCATGTGGATTAACCTGGGGAAAATAGTCAAACATAAATCTGAAATCATACATTTAAAGCAAAATGTAACCTGTTTGTGAAAGTGATTATATTACCCTGCGCTTTTTAGACTCTGTATGATGTGAGCGCTCTTGTGCATAACCCAGAAATTAT
Organism: Centropyge bicolor; assembly: GCA_037975185.1. Lineage (NCBI taxonomy): Eukaryota > Metazoa > Chordata > Actinopteri > Pomacanthidae > Centropyge > Centropyge bicolor. The sequence goes on along the minus strand of JBBMOC010000008.1, from coordinate 5,964,213 downwards.
GCTGCAGCTTCTGTTCAGCTTGTATTTTATTCTGAGGTTTCAAATATTCACTTCCTGTGACTAGAGAAGTGTCCACAGCCAACAATGGGGTTTAAAGGAACACTTTGACATTTTAGGAGATTCTGTTCTTCACTTTTTTGCCAAATTTTTGAGCTCTGACTATGGAGGACTGAGTGCTCTTCTCTGTGAGTTATGCCTGAGCCTGGTGTATTTTTTTTTTACCTGTAAAGTCAAAAGTATAGCAAACATACTTTATGTCACTTTCCCCCCCTAGATGTTAGATTACCCATTTTACAGTATAACTCTAGATAAGCATGCATTGTTTACTCTACAAAGGCAGACAGTATTGCATGTCTACACCAGTGTCATCAAGACAAATTTCTGCACATGCTGACTGTAACATTATCATGATAGTGACCTTCTCATGTGGAGAGACACTTGGGGGAATCTGCGCCTGCTCGTTTTCCGTCAGCCAGTTCCGCCGAGCGAGCTCTTCCCACTCTGCCTGCATCTTATCCCAGAACTCGGTATCTGACTACAGATGTCAGAGAGAGAGAGAGAGAGAGAAAGAGAGGGAGAGGTGGGCAGATGGGGGAGGGGGAGAAGAGGGAATGAGTGATTAATGCACAGTGGAACAACAGCTCTTGTAATTTCCCATCATCCTATTGTTGGAAATGTCACATCTGTCCGGCTCACTGGCTGGCTGTAATGTATGGACTTCACACATCTGTTGACTCATTACATTTTCAAGACGAGGCAGAGCTTAAAGCAACTATCCGCGCTTCAAACGGAAATGGGCGTCCTCACCATGAAAAATCATACACAAGATCAGAACCTACTTTTACTTTCAAATTGATTGACAGGTCGTTTAAAGTGCTACTTAAGCCTTCATTAAAGTATTAATATTTTCAATAAGCCAACATTCCTGTAGTTTCTCTATGATCAGCTAAGGAATAAAAATGCTCATCTTGTCTCAAGACGTTTCAATCATACATGTAAATAGACACATTTATGTGACCAAGAAATGACGGACTGGGGCTTTAACCTCTCTATTAGCTTGACATTTGAACTGTTATTTGCTGGCATTTCAGTTAGCTAACCAAACCCTTGAAGGTTATCGTGGATGAATGACCTATCAGTTAAATATGCCAATCCATCTCCTGGAATAGCTTTTCATTTCCATGAGAAAAAAAAACTAAAGCCTGTAGAATGAGCCTATTAGCTACAAGCTTATATCAGTCTTATAATTAATTCAGTCCAAATCCTTAGCTGCAAAACCTTTACTTCTTTCTGAAATGCACTTAACATCCAAATGTCATAGCTTGGTGTAATGTGATGCAACAACATCCTTCCCATAAATAACAATCAACTGACAAAAAAAGGGCTTCAAAGCCCTTGAGAAAAAAAAAGCTTGATTTAAAAAGGCGTTTAAATAAAATGCTAATGATCACCAACATGAATGGTCAAGGTAAGAGACGATTACTTGCTAAAAAGAAACCACTGTACATTTCTGACTTGCACATTAAACTGGTGCCAGAAATGGCAAGAAGAAACACTTCAGCAATCAACCGAGACGACAGTGTCTCAAAAGCCGCCGCTGTGCAACTGACTGTTATAATCACAGTAATGTTGTTTGGATGATGAGTTTGCCTCATTTCATAACTTAAGAACATTGACGAAATTGCTCATTTGTACTTTGCCACAAACCCAGCATTCAATTAGATTTAACTGAGGGTTGTGTGTGTCATTTGTTAAGCTAATCAGGTTAGCTAGATGAAGAAAGATGAAGATCTGAAATCCAGATCAGACCAGATGAGCCATAAGATGCTGTCAAAAGGAAAAGCACTGTAAAGAGGAACTCGAGGAAACATAGTCATAAGTCAGACACAAAATGTTCCTCTTCAGTTTGATTGTTTATTGTGATTTAACAGCATGAGTGTTGTGGAAAATCTTGAAACTCTAATTTTCATATTTAATCTTCAAATGGTTATTTTGGATCCATACGAACTCCAACTATGATGAAGTTGCTTGTAGTTAAACAATGTACACTCATTGTGTGAAACTTGAAAATCACTATGTAGGTTTGAAAATACGTTGTCATCAAAATATCATACATAAATGTTGTTTAAAGTTGCTGAGTTATGCTGTTCTTCTATCTTCTGTCTTTTCGGCCATTTAATCACGCAACATGAAATATACTTTCATTGTTTTGCTGATGACACATTGCTTTACTTCTCACTCAGTGTTCATCTTTGCATATTTTTAGTATTAACCATGGGACATATTAAATATTGAAAAATAACTACATACAAATCTATTTTTATTTTCCTCTTTAGATAAAACTCCTTGGTGGTTTGTTTTCAGCCAGATTCAACCGGTTCTCGCTGCTCAGCAAAGTCTGCCTCCAAAAAAACTGAGGAGTCTGATGTTTTAGTGCTCTTATGCTTTAGTTTTGAAAGTGATGCTAAAAACCTGTTCAGCCATGGTTTTTCCGTCTCAGGAGGACGGCTAAAATTAGAACCATCATGAAGTTCAGTGATACAGGGAGGATTATAGGTGCCTTTATCTCTTCTCACTTTGACTAGTGCAACACTCTGTTTATCTGCCTTAGCCAAGAGGGGTTGAAACAGCTTCGGTGTGTTCAAAAAGCTGCATCCAGGGAATTAACTAAAACTATTAAACAGGACCACACAGGATCTCTGCTGTTTTATCATTTCCTCATTTCATACCTGTTTGTTTTAGAGCTTATGTGAAGGACTTTATTTAAAGGACTTTTTCACCATAGATTATTTCTATACACATAAATACTTTTTTTTATTGCCGCTGTAGTTGACTGTGTTTGAATAGACTGAGACCCTTTGTGGACTGGACACCAAAATTATGGTCCATGGAAAGTAATGCATCCTTTTTAGCCATGCTGATGATGTAACTGTAGGAAAGGCAATGTCCATCAGTCCATCACTTTATTTTTGACAGAAATATCTCAACAATTATCAAATGGATTTCATTTTTTTAAAAAGATGAACCCCATAGGACAAATATTACTGACTTTAGTGAACCCTCTACTTTTCCAAAAACTACAAAAAAAGGTTAATGTTGTGCATGTATTTCTGTCCAGCTTGATTTTCAACCATCAGACAGCAGATGCTTGTTTATTGTCTGATCAGCCTGCAGTTGCAAAATCTGACCTCACTATTGTACCAAAGTATCACATGATGCTTTTTTCCACCTACTGATTACTGATTATTTATGGCCCAAATAACTGTGAGAAGTAAAGTAGTATTATCATTTGTTATCATACTGACCTACACACTGCAATAAGGTTTTGCAATAATCTAGAGTGGAATAGTTGCTGAGTTATGTTGGGATGGAGTTTGAAGTTTTAGATAGACAGCTACATGACTTGCTGAGAGATACAGCTTCTTCTTCTGTCTTCATTTCTGCCTTTTGTGGTAAGAATGTGCACACAGTTCTTCCTGAGCTGCCTTTGCCTCCTGGCTTACAGCGTTGCTGCAGCAGACGCAGTTAACGTCATGTCTGCTTTTCATGTAAAACTCATATTCATCCACTTTTTTTCCCCTCCCAGCTGGCTGAGTCCATGATTCTTGGCTGTCTTCCTGTCAGAGGCAGAACAAACAGGGGAGAATAATGCCAAACAGAGCAGAACAGCCTCATGTGACTTATTGAGTCCTCTACAGCCAGAAAGTCATCAGCACATGACAGCACTGTATACACTGTATATGTGTGTCGTGCCAGCGTAGAGGGGAGTAGGGTCACTAAGATCTACTGTAAGGATGTGTGTGTGTGTCAAAGGTCTTCTCATCTCTACATCTTAGAGTCTCGTGATTGACATGGCGGCCACAGTGTGGTCCCTGATGGCGAGAGATGGCAGGTAATTGCAGGCTGCCGAGTCTCAGACAAATTGCCTGAAGGTGAGTCTCCACTGTTGGCTCTGTGAGGAAGTGCACGATAAGAGTTCATGAGGTGCAGAAAATACACGGAGGGAGGCAGAGGTGGGGCTGGAAAAGTCATAGATGCAGTAGCTTGGATTTAGAATCCACTGAAGCCTTATGGAGGTAACATTGTGCTTATTTATTTAGATACAAAATCAAAGTGGTTGTGTTTGTCTCATTTATTTAATTACAGACAGTATCTATTTAACTCCCAATACATGAATACCATAGTGTGCGCTGGCGTAATGCAATGTATTTGATACTCTGGATATTCTTTGGTTAAAAAAAAGTAGCAACACTGCAATGGAAAGATACTCCATTACGAGTAAAAGTCTTGCATTCACAATGTTACTAGACAAAGTTAAGTAGTAAAATGTACCAGTATCCAAATAAGGTTCTGGATTTGTTGAAATCTCTCTTTTAGACTCTTTTGTTTAATGGTATATCTTGATGAATGGAAAATAAAATGTAAACTTCCAAGTAAAGTACAAATACTTCAAACTTGTACTTACTCTAAGTGTATAGTACTTGGGTAATTGTATATAGGTGATGCTCCTTTTGTAATGAATGTATGCCATGAAAAGGCTTGTCATGTGACCAACTGCGAGGCCTGCGGCAAAACTGCTGCACAGCCCAGCGCTGCTCCTCATGCAATCTTCAGTTTTATGTTCATGTGAATGGTTGTCATGCTACAGCCATTATGCTCATTTACATAATATAGTCTATATTTGTTTCTTCCATTACTTCTCATGGCACTGTGAGCATGTATTTGCACTGCATGTGACCCGGTCCATCATCTCAATGTGGACAGTCATCGTTTACGCTGTGACATCCCATCTGGTGTGTAACTTGTCTGCCCCCTAATTGCACCATGGGTGACAACGAATTGTTTGCAGAATTGAAATGGAGTAAAGCTATGGACATGTTTTTAATTTATAAGAAAACACTATGTGAGGCATTTTTTTACATTGACAGTGGTGGTTTAATTGTGTGGAACAAGGCAAAGATACAGCAATGTAATTTATATCGTGTATCACTGGAGTGAACCCATAGCTGTGACTCTAATTTCAGCAGCTCTGATGAAGTGTTACATGAAATGGACTGAATCCAGAGCCCTTTCTGTCGCCAATTGTGTCACCTCTGTTTGGAAATGAACTGGGGGTTGAACGTGGGTTGGGGAATCATTAGTTACTTCATGAATACATTATTGACAACATAAATAATCAAGGCAACACCTACAGAGGTTACACATACCCTCTGCTGTCGGTGTTACCCACTTTTAGAAAATGTATAATTATATTCTGCCTCTAGAATCTAATTAGTGTTACTTAGTCAGCTGGACTGAGGTAATATACACAGTGAAAATAAATGCACACTGCCAGGACGGTAATTTATAGAGTAGTAATTCATGCCAGGTCAGCTTAAACATAGAAACTGATGCTCCTATAAAACAATTTATTTCACAAAATAAGTACATTTCCTGACTGGGAAAACAAAACCAGAATTGACTGTAAAACATACAGCTGTAAATTTTGCTCTCTGAATAGACATATTAATAAAAAAAAACAAAAACATTGTAATTAACAGCAATCAGAATCACCCATATAAAGCAATGGCAGCATCAAGATTTGTCCTGTGTGTTTTCTTTTATTTATTTGGACATCAAGCACACTATTTCAGGCAAGTAAAGAGACTTTTCATGATCCGCTTACTCAGTGTTTGTACTGCTGAAATGAACATTAAGACCCCATAAATTGAAGCTGTTCCCTTTTGTTGAATTATTAAATTGTTAGGGATGTTTGAATTTCCATTCATTTGTTACTTTAGCAAGATTTCAAATTATTGGTGCTGCCAGAATCACTTGCTTTAATAAGATGTTCAGTAAAAATATTTGATTTTAAATCTCCATATGTGTGGCAAGTGCTTCTCAAGTGGCCCTCATCTGTTTATGCCAGTTTGAGTTGTCTTAACTTGAGACTCAAGCTTTGGAGGAAATCAAGCGCATGAATAGTTGACTTATCCACTTTGCCCAAGGGGCTTACATTACAAAAAGTCTCATTATTTACCAGTGACACAGAGCAACCTCCAAAAACCCCCCTCTCCTCATCTCCAGAGCACGGCTGGTCTGGCCTTTTAATGTTAATGAGCCACCCACTGCTCTGCAGCGCAGGCCAAGTCCTTGGTCAGCGAGACAAAAATAGGAAACTGGAGTCCCGATAATGTCACTCAGAGAAGAATAAAATACATTTCAGTGGACAAAGTGCTTCGAATGCGTTTTGGCAGACAATGTGATTACCCACTATACTGTATGTATGTCTGTGATAAGAGCACACAGAGCTTACTCTTGGACGACTGATAAGCAGAAAAATTGCAATCAACTGTTCTGACATATGAACAGTGTCCTGGTGTGTGCTGTTGCTTGGTAATTATGGGATAGATTATGGCTGCTTTCACACCTGATATTCACTTTGATTGGTCTGGAGGAAAATAAAATTACTCTCTGTTGCCTTTTATTTATATATCTTATATTTCCCTGCTGCTACAAAAATGTCATGAAGAAATGACTGATTATAAGCATTGTTAGTAAGGAGAGCGACTCGACCTCCTTCCATGAATAATGACGAACACTGCAGAAAAATGGATGAAATGGAGGTGTCTTTGACCACAATATCGCGTTTCAGTACTGTTTAACTGCCTTAATACACAGCGAGGGACACAAACCCCACATCTGTTTTAACTCCTTTTCACTTTCTGATTGATGAAGAAAGATCCCTGCGATCAGGTGGAAGTACTTTATGTATTTCCCGCAGTTACCTTCTTGAACTATATTCACCTCTGTATGCACCTCTGACTAAATAAATTTCCTCTGTGAATACACTTGCATGGTTTTGGGTAGACGCCTCATGCACCCCTGTTCTCATGTTGGAAACTTTGCAGCTCAACTGGAAATGTTTGTCTCGTGGTCTGCTTGAGGGCGCACTGATGGAAGCCGCCGAGGGAGGTGAAAGCATTACTCATTCACTTTCCCCGTCCACGTTTTCCCAGCAGGTCTGTGGATTAAAACCAGTGACCTTTTGATCACAAGCCTGCATCTCTAACTTCTAGACAACTGCACTGCCTTTGCAATCACTCACTAAACCAGCACGGCTTCAGACCAATATTGTGGAAGGTAAAAGTGAGCCTGTCCTGCTGCTGTTTTAATCAAACAAGAGGCCACACAGTCACCTTCATCTCGCCTTTATCGCCACTGTGGGAGTGCTTTCTCTTGCCCCATACAAAAGCACTGTTCCCTGAAGTCCCAATTTACCCGGCAGCTGTTCCAGTGGTTCTTTCTTTAATAAAAGTATTACACTGTCATCAGCTTGGAGTAATTGATGGTATCCTCATGTGACACGGACAGCCACTTACCTACTCAGGCAACATCTCTTTATCAGCCTCTTTGTAAATAAATTCAAAGCTATGTTCCCTCTCTTGGCCCATTGCCAGTTTATCCTCCCCTTTCAAGGATTTTTATGTATAAAGGAATAAAACCTACCCTTTCTCATCAGTGCCAGCTTTGGAAAATGGATTATATTTGGGAGCCTAATTTCTTGTCTACTCCCTGTGTGGGTCCTAATTTTCTTACATTTGGCTGCTTCATCTAATTGAATGAATTGGCAGAAAGGCAGTGTGCTGATTTAATGTTCTCTCTGCCATCTGAGCTGTCTCTACCTCCATTTCTTTATAAGTATGAGAGCGCATGCATATGCACAGCTACTTAATAGGGAATTATCTGATTGTGGGCTTTGACATTGGCAGCTGAAGCCAAAATGGCTGACCACTTGCAGCAGAGCTCCTCTGGACTGGAGGCCAGCACTCAGGCTGCTCGATCGAAAGTTGTGAGATACTGTTACCAATCGATGCTCCATGCTCAGACGCTTGTCCAGGAGCATCTCAAAATCTCATCACTTACCTGCCCTCCAGCTGACGCATGTACTCAAACTGTGCAATTATTCGGGAGGATGCAGCCTTATACAAGATGTGACGTCATAGCTAAGTTTGGGAAGGGATCCCCAAGCGGGCGGCCCACTCCTCTGCAGCTGCTCCTCTCACTTTCTCACCGTCTTCCCGTCCCTGCTCTATTATTTATTGACCATTACACATAGCTCAGTGTGCAACAGTCTACCGTAGCCCTCAGTAAAGCTGAAGCAACTCAATACTGCAGGGTTCACACCCATTTTCTGGGAAGGGACATGTCCGCTGAGTGGTAGAGTGGTTTTAATGCAAGTTAAAAACAAAACTTCCCTGGTTATCTAAACTCCTGTACAGTACAGGAACTCTGCTTTTTTTCAGTCACTCAGGTAGCTATCGTTCGGTCAATGTGATGTAACCTTTCATAAATATGAAAGAAAACCTAAAAAGCACCCAAACCTATTGCAAAATAGATTTAGAAAGTCATTCATATGTGGATGGATTTTCTCAATAGCAACTTCACACTGAAGACGCAAAAGTGATGAAAGTGCTCTCACAAAAAAAGCTTATTCCTTCTCACAGATGTAGGTTTTCAAGTAATTTTCCATGTTGTCATTTTGGCTATCGCCTCCCTGTGGCTCAAGAACATCAGGCACGCTTAACAACTCAACACAATTGTGTGTCGCTACAGTCCTATGAAGAATTAAGCCATATCTAATTACTGTAACTTTGCCATCTCCTGTGACATCTGATATGTCTGGCCATAAAATGACTGACCTATTTACCTTCCTATTGTTAGCCAGCAGAGGGTTGTGAATATTTTTCTGGGTCAAACACCCCATGAACCTGAGTGTGTGAATATAGCATGGACTATTAAACTGTCCACTGGCACCACAGGGGCGAACACATAGCAGGAAGCACAATAGTGACCATTTGACAAAGAGATAAAAGGGCTGAAGGAGTCAAACGGCAATCAGCTCCACAGGGCTTCATTTAGATATATTCAAATTGCTGGAACGATTATGAGACTACATGGACAATGACGCTGGAAATGTGATATTGAAGTAAGTTTTCTTGGCTTAAAGTTCATAGAATTCTCATTTAATTGCTTCTCTTTCTTTTTTAGAAGCACTAGAGGGACTTTTCCATCCCTTTCTCACTGGGTTGGAGACTAATGGCAGAAAATAATGGTTTCTTCTGAGGAAAGTAAACTAAACTACTGAAGTAAAGTATGAAAAATATGCTGTATCACCAGATGTAGATAAACATAGGTTGGTCAAAGGTCCAGGTAGCTGGACAGTCTTCTTAATTGCATGGGAGATGGTCCTGGATGGTTCTCATTGAAGAGATAAGGAAGCTTTGCTCTTTAAGTTAACCACACATAAAATTTGGTCATCAGACTTTATCTATGAGTTTTCTGCTCTATGAATTGGTACATAAAGTCTGAAAACACACAAATAAATCATATTCTACACATGTTGACATTTATGCTTGAGGAGTTTTCCAATAGTATGTTTTAATTACACGATGGGAAATGAAATCAAGAATAAGGGCTTTACTAGTGCGGCAAATGTTCACTCTGTCAATGCCCCCAACACCAGTAAAGAGCTGCGTACAAATGCTTCCCTTACACAAATAGGGTTAAGTTCAGGGTAATCTATGGAAGCACACTTGAGCTGTTGGGGACTCAGTATCCTGCTTGAAGAAAAGTCAAAAGCCCAAGCTGACAAGGACAGTGTAAAGTTCTGTTTAATATTGAAAAACCAAGTGATCTTTCCTGATAAAGGTCATTAAAAGTCAGCGGAGGAGATGGCTCTCAGTTGACAGGTGACAGATGTGAAGTGTACTAAGCAGCACTCTGCTTACCTCAACAGCAGCCTTGGCTCGCTCAAACTCCTCCTCCAGGGACTGATGTCTGGACAGGAGGGCGCTACCCCACCGCTGCTCCTTGGATAGGCGAGCCTGTCACACACACACACATTTCATAACATATACATATATGCACCAACAGAGATCCATCAAATATATGCACGCTCACATTCACACAACACTTCACAAACACACACACACACATCCACATAGCACACCACATCACACACACACACACACACGCACACACACACACACAGTCAGCCAGAGGGAGAGACAGGCAGGGAGAGTGTGCAGGGTCAGCCGTCTCTGCTTTCTCAGGGACGGGTAAATATCCCTGCCTCGACAAAGCCTCTGACATGCTTAGGAAGGCCAGCAGAATCACTACTGTCAGCTTCTCGCCCCACCCCTCATCTGAATGCCATGCTATTCATCCAGCCTCTCTCAATTCCTCCCCCCACCTCCTCCATTTCTCGTGCACCTGCACATGCAATATCAAACTGAAATATGCCGATAGCCTCTCAGTTACAAACTTCCACGTAGAGTCTCGCTCTGCTGTGCAAATGAAAATCGACCAATTACACGCATGTGGTTTTGCATTATGGGAGCGTGGTATAGTTTACATGATTCCACATTACACCTACACATTTAACTGCGAGGGGTAAATGATTTTGAGATACCCTTTCATGCACAGATGTGATGTGGCACTAGATGTACTGTAAATAGCAATGACTGTATGTAACCCGGGGCTAGCAAATCCATTACAGACTGAGGAGTGTGTGCAGTCAGTGACTTCCTCCAGAAAGGGCTGCTTGGAGGTCAGATCAGCCATTTCATGGATAAACTCCCATCTCTACATATAGCCATTATGCAAGATTAATTGAGGTTGCTTAATCTCAGTATTAATGGAAATTGCTGCAACCATTTATTGCAGATAGCCATATTTTTATTTACAAGAACAAAATGCATGCAGTGTGAAAAGAAAATCTCACCACATTTACAATAGACTTTGCTGTGTTGTGTGAAGAACCAGCAGTTTGCTTTAGTAGGCTTGTTAAAGGAAAAATCCACCCAAACACTAACTTATTATTGACAGATCAGGTGCTAATCACTTTGTTGTGTTCTGGTTGTGTTTATTACTTTAATTTACCCTGATGTCTGGCAAGATTTTGAAACATTCTGTCAAAGAGTTTTCCAGTCCGGCTATGCTTTAATACCAGGAAGGATTTCAGCAAAATATCAGTCAGGATTCATGTCAGGATCTGGTGCCAGTGTTGAACAGAAGGGGGCTTCTTTCCAGACTCTTACTTTTTAATTTTTTTTTACTTAATACCAGACCAGAATGCAATGCAGCCTGATGTTGCGTTTTGAACCAAGGGCATCGCCTCGGTCATCAGTTAGTAAAATGTGTTCATACTGCACATCCATATTCTCATTTGATTTACAGCACCAGGCTCGCATCTGTTCTTTTAGTTTTGTGAAATGGCATCACGGGGAAATGGAGGAAATCACACACTGAAGTAGACAAGACAGACTGAATATTGACAGTTCGTTAAGCCCTGACCCCTTACTGTTACACAATAATGGTGGCAGATTTACTACTTGAAGTAGAAGGTAAGAAAGGGGTATTTAAACAAGCTGATGACATCGTGCTAAAAGGCTGAGACTAAAATCTTGCTGGAAAAAAGTATTCACACCAGTTGATGATTCATGTAGCTAGAAGACATGGGAATAAATACACAGAATTGTTATTATATTGCCAGATCATAGTGTTTTGTTCCATCATAAACCTGTTTGGCATACATATGTGTCAAAAATTAAGGTTTGACTTTTCATATTTGTCATGAACAGGGTTTCTGTAACCCCACACCACTCCTTCGACTGAAAATATATGGGATAAACACAACCTTCATGGTAACTATACTCTGTTTGGACAATAGCTGATCAGGGGAAGGGATTAGTGAACCGTCAATACACCAACAAATAAACAGTTTCCACCAGTTCCAGTTGCTGATGAAGACCATGAGATGTGGTTGAAAGCTAGATAACAAAACCTCGTATTGGGATCATTTCATTATGTCACATATTGATCTTGAAGTCAAGAATAAACTTTCACGTTCAACTAATCTACTAAACTTAGCTACTCCTGGAATTGTGTGCTTCAAGCTGATGATATCTAACACTGCATGATTATCTGAGGGTGGATTTTTCCTTAAGGCTCAAACCTTTGGGCCATTTTCTTGTGTCGTTTCAGTTTATGTAAATCTCATGCAACACATGTCTCCCCTTCTTTGCATGCATTTTCTGTTTGTGCGTGCGTACGGTAGCTGCCAAGTAGGAACCTAAAACCACTCTTTACAGTATCTCTGTCAGCTGTTATGTGTAACCCCTGAGCAAAACAAATAGAGTATGCTTGTTTGCCAATAACTTCCCTCCATCTTGGACAGTTATCTTTAATCCCAAATCTATTATTTATCGGACTGCTGAAAAGGTGATGTATGTTTAGCTGGCTTGGTAAGATCAGCGCTAATGGGCTCAGAGTAAGGCTGCTGAATAATTCATGGGCTATTAATCTAATAATGGCGTCTGGAAACAAGACCCTTATGCAGACCTACACAGAGACATCAACTCAGGAGGAAAGCGCTTGACATTTGGACCTCGTAGCACCACAAAGGAACAATCTCAAGGCCAACAGTATATCTGGATTTCCTCAAAGGGGCCTTTTGGCTTCAATGCAATCTCCTCTTTTTTTAGTCTTTTAAGTCAAATTTTATGAGATGGTGTGATGCTTTTATTTTCCGGTGCAAATGTAGAAGTCTTTCGGTATTGTATGAAAGGATGCATAGGGAGGCTTACATGTCTTCCACTAATATACTGCCTGTTGAGCTGAAATGGAAGAATTGTAGGTGTTAGGACAAGATGACGGGTCAACAATTACACAACAGGGTGTCTTATTAGATATAATATTAAGGCTACATTAACATGCAGTTGCTAAATAAACACGTTAACGTCACCATTTTGTGAAATTATTATGAAGGCTTAACCATCAGAAGAGATGTGCGAAGCTTTCTCACTTCAAAAGAATGCTGATTTCAAGTGCAGACAGCACATACAATAATGATGATTACTGCCTGCTGCTGTCATACTGAGCACTTACTTGAGATGCTAGGGCAGACTCCGGCTCGATTTTGGTATTTACTTCCAAGGAGTTCTTATTCGATGGCTCTAATTGGGTTTTACAGTCTATGGACCTAAGGTAGAAGAGAGACAGATGGTTTACGTGACACAGACCCTACTTGATATGAATTAAATATGTGTGATACTTTTTATAATCTAGGAGATACATTATCTCAAGTGTAGGCATTTAAAATTTTTATACTACAACTATAAACCAGTTTTCAAAAAGGTAAATGTTGGGAAAGGTTTATGGTTTTGGCAAATTATCCATAGTTAAGTAAGGACAACAAAAATCAGTAAACAACATCCTTATAAGATATATCTACCATCTAATTTGTCATTATCCCATTAAAGCCTGATCAGGACAATACCTACCACAGAAACTCATTGGATGAATTTTTCGATGAACGCCGTCTCTCCAGCTTCCACTTCCTGTTGCCGTTCCTCTCAGGGTTGGGGTTCAGCTCTTCCCATTTATCCAACGGTGAACCAATGGTAACTAGTGACAGTCATAAAATGATTAAAAACAAACAAACAAACAAAAAAAAAATCATGAAACAGCCTGATTTGACAAAGGAGGCAAATTAAGCTAATTTATTACTCATTAAAAAAAACGGTCACCTTTGATTGAATGAGTCATTCTAAATCTAAAATTCATCCCTCAGAAAGAGTCCATTAATTATTAATTTGGACCAATGCTAATGTGTTTTTAGCTTTGTGAAAAAGCAAAAAAAGTAAATTTCAATTTTGTTATTCACACTAATTGATAAAGGGAACTAGTCATGTTTTCCAGTAGTTGTAAAACTAACCCTTTAACACTCTGGACAAACAGTGAGCTAAAAACAGGCTACAATTAGTGCTGCAGACGTCAAAAATGGAAAAAAAAAAAAAAAATCGGACTTAAAGGTTGCTGGTAAATGATGCTAGTGGTCTAATCTATCTCACGGCCATGAATAACTCACCACACTGTAGTTTGACTCACTCTGCATAATTAGCTCTCACTGAAGACTTTAACCTTTTCAACTGGCAAATACGAAAGTAATTGGCCGTTTCCTCTTAATGTCTTCTAAGATGATCCCTTTCATTACAGTAAATTGGCTTGATCCTTCTCTGGCCTAGCTTCAACATGTGCGAGGTCAGTTCTATGGGGGGTGTGGGAGTTTGAGTTGTCAGGGTTTTACAGCTTCTGAGAAACTAGGTGAAGCAGTTATTAGGGTGAAATGATCCGATTTCATTTTTATAGATATATGTGATATTTTATGTATATGACATGACAGAATAGATCAGACGAAATCCACTTTGAGAGTGAGAGAAATGAAGGATGACATTTCAGTATAAATGCCTCATTGTACACTTTACCAATGTGCTGCTAACTTCTGTACATCTGGAAACACCACGTGTGCTTTAGTATAAATATGCTGAATCATACAATCTCTCAATTTTAGGACTGATACCAAATTAAACCTTTAAGAAAAACTCTACTCACTGAGAATTATAACCATATTTTTCAACAAACTTCTCAAATGTTTAACAGCTATAAAAGAAATTTGCATAAAATACAGTCTAATATGGGCAAATTTTGATTCAAATCAAGAGATGATTTAAGAAAAAGTAAAGTGAATAAACAATAATCTGACCAAATATTTGATGCCAGCTTTTAATATTTAACAATTGTCAATTCTTGGTTATACAGACATATTTCATTCTCAGCCCTAAATGCAGATTATCATCTCCAGCATATGGTCAGGGTTTACAGTCAGTTTCTACCTGAGTCTAGTGACGCCCTCTCCGGGGTCCTCATGGTCGGTCCTGTCTGTTCAACTTCCACCTGGATCAGCTCCGTCTCATCCGTCTTCTTCCTGTGAGGGTTGTTCTTCTGGCTGTTGCCCCGGGACGACAGGGGACTCTTCCTGTCCTTGCTGTTCCTCCTGTCGCCAGGTTCACTGAGGTCCAGCAGGTCCAGTGTTGAAGACAGAACTGTGAGGGATGAGACAGTCATTCAGTCGTCCTTCTTTCACAGAGGTCAGACTGCCCACATGCATGAGGGACATTAATGACCACCTGTACTGTAGATAGCATCAGTAATCTGACTTTGGTGTTTATTGCTGGTTCTTAAACATTTGGGAATTTATATATATGAAGAGCTGCGTAGCCAGACTGGTTTCACTACTGACAGAAATCTGAGGCAGAAAAAGGACACTTGAAGTTGCCTGTATATTTACTAAAAAGTATAGATACATTACTTTCCTTTCTCACTTCATCATTAGTGGTAACAGTGTTTCTGAAAATTAGTTAAATCAGACGCATTGGAAGAAACAGTTACTTATAATATGACTATTCAAATATGCTATTTTCTAATGTTTATGGTTTATTACTGAATACTTTTTGTCTCACTATAAATGGATCCTTTCAATGCTAGAAAAACAGTATTTCACTGTCTTATTGTCTCTTCTTCCGTTGCCTTAAAGCTCTTTTAATCAGTTCACCTTCTGAACGATGGTAAACTGAGTGATTCATTTCTTCTTAACTCTCAATGGTTCTGCTTTAATTTTGCGGAATTGCCAAGGTCGTTCACTCTACTAAGTGGTATCATATTTCAGAAACGTTCCTTTTCTCCTTGTAATAAAACCGAACGAAAGGTTTCATTTATTGCGCTGCACAAAGCTTTGATTTGATCTACACATTTTCCGACATGGTGAGTTGGGCTGTCAAGGGTACTTAAGCTGTCATGGTATTGCCTCCTAGGTGGACATCTAAAAAAATTTGCTGCTGCTCTTTTTAGAGAATCTAAATATACTTCAGGCCATTGCACAGTTTGATAAGGATAAGGCAGCCCTGAGAGGAGCTCCAGTTTGGTCAATTAAGTAATTCAATCTCAGGTTGGTAGAGGAGCAAAGAAGGACAGAGCCGTCTGTCAAGAGGCTCAAGTTTTTGTTTGTGCTGTCGTACAGCTTCCACCTACAGACTGTGTAACAACGTTAAGACTCTGTGCTGATAAAACTAAGAAGATTATGTTTGATTTGAGTAAGTATTGCAAATTCATTTCCAGAAGCTTTTTATATCTAATAGATGCCTCTCATTGTAAATCAAACTCCATTCTTCTTCCTGCTGCTGATTGTTCTCTTCCCTGTTTAAAGCCACTTTTCTTTCACGTCTTGTTTATTGAATTTTTTCTGTGTTGTTAATTCGATTTGTTGCAGTTTGAGTCAAATCAGCATTACGTCCTGCTGCTTGGCCTTTGTTGCCAGTTTTGTTGAGTCGTGCTGTAAGTGAGAATGAATAAACAAAGCAGTAGCAAAAAGGGTGAAATCCATACAAAGATTTCTAACTCAGGCTGACATTTAGCCTTTTTGATATCATTGTAAAGGGAAATTTGGAAAAAAAAAAAAACTGCCTTTTTACTATTGGTTGTTGTTGTTTCTTGCCTTGAACATGATCCTATCTCTGAAATCTATAATACCAGTAGTGTCATATTACAGTGTAATGCGCATATTATATATGAGGCACATCTGGCTGTTGGAATGGAGTTGTTTTCTAATGATCTTTGATGTTGCGACTGGATTTTTATGAACATGTATTTGAAGAACAGTGAACACATGGCAAAATCATAACCCTGGTAAATAAGTCAAAGGACTGATAGATTCAAAAGAAGAAAAGAATGCAATAATGTATGGATAACAAATAATCATTCTTATTCAGCCAATCAGAGTAGTTCTTCAACAGCATTTAGCTGCACACAGATGTAGTAACAACATGCTTAAGGACTGGGCTGATTATTAAAATGTATTTGGATATTGCCATTATTGTGCAGTTGTTGAAGTATTATTCAATATTTGCTGATACTGGAGTGTTTTACTCGGAAGGGGCATTTATTTATTTCACCTATAGACCACCATAATCGCTGAATCCTCACCCTTCCTGTTTTTCTCAGTGGCATCCAGCTGACCAGAACTATCTGTTTTCATAAAAGCCTCTTTCTGGATTGGTTGTTTGAGGAATCTACAAAGTTTTCTTGCTCATTTCCAAGAACCCTGACTGTGTCTTTTGTGCAATGCGCACTCAAAACTACAGACACGTGACTGCATAATTGGCGTGCTGCTGTTTCATGACAACCAACTGAGAGCATTTGTTGACTGAAATCTCTTCGTAATTAGAGAGTATGCTTGTCTTCCATGCCTTGTGCTCTTAGATGACAAGTACAATTACAAATCAAGGGAGACACACTCGTGGGGAAGGTTGCCTGAAGAGTTTTCAGCATCAAAAAGAAACACAAGCTGTTCATGAAAAGGCGATGGTGTCAGAAATGTTTTGGCACCCTCGAGTCTACTTGAAATGATGAGACTGTGAAGACAATTGCACAGACAAGTAAGTTTTCCTCATCAACTGGATGCTTGTGTAGTGCATAGTTATCTAATGGATAATGATTCGCTCCATGGTGGCCAATGGACTGATGGTGAGCAATCAGTACGATCATTGAACATTTTAATGGAGTCTTGAACTTCTCAGTTTTACAACATAAGGAAGAGCGACATAATGTGGCATAGTGGGAGAGGGAAGGATGCACTAATATGGTCCTCAGAATCAAATGCACCTCATTAAAAGTGTTGAACTCAAAGGCGTTTAAATATGTCAGGACCAAACTTCAATGCATATATTATATTTTGTTTTCATTTTCAAACAGTATGTTTCCATTTTATAATTAATCCAACAGAGCAGAACAGCTAGCCAGTTCCCATACAGTGAATGTGTTGTTGTTTTTTTTCCAACACTGTAGATAGTACACCATTTAAACCTTCCAACTTTTCTGTATGAGAAGGTGATACAAAAGGCAGAGACTCCAAACTCTTTGTATAGCGAGTATAATGTTAACTAGAGCAGTGGCCTGAAGCCCGGATTCAAAGCTATGACAGGACAGTGGCTTGTCATAAGAAGGCTAGAATTTACAATTTTACGTGTAGCTAATGATACATTTCGAGAGAGAAGACATTGATCTTAAGGTGATCATTGACATCTCAAGCAATCAGTTGTGAATAGTTCAAAGGAACCAAATCCTGTGATTGACCCAGCATGTTAGAGCAAAGTGCTGACCAAAGGAAAAAAAGATTTTTGATTGTGAGGATTGAGGAGAGGCGATTTTCAGCAGTGAGTGGGAGGAGATGACATTAGAAATGGACATGATGTTGAGGACTGTTTTTAAGACGGTTAGTTCATAGCTTCACTCTCATTTATTTATTAATTACTCATATTGCAAATTGAGAGACTTTTATTTGACAAGTGTGTTTCTAAACCCCAGACACCCATGTAACCAATTTAAAATTTATGATGGACTGTTTAAAATTACAATGGGAAAAAAAATAGTCATCAACCTCAAAATCAGATGAAAGTGAGACTGCATGGAAGAGTGAGCACGACACGATGTAGGTCTCATGTGGATTAGCATATTTGAGCTGGTAATTATCATTCATCATTGATTTTCTGTGCGTGCTAATTTCTGTTCAGTGTTATTCAGTGCCGGAATGTTTGCCAGTCCATCACGGTGTGAAAACAGATTGACAGACAATCACACCTAAAATCGACTTCACCTGCATGTCTTTAGACTGTGGGAGGAAATGAGAGCAGCTGGAGGAAACCCAAGTGAACATGTGGGGAACGTGAAAACTGCCTCCAGAGACGACCGGTGTTTGAACACTTTCTTCTTTTTTAACCAATTGGCTATGGTGAGTTCATGTGTGCAATGATTTATCCAAAAACTTAAAAAATGCACATAGCTTTTAAAATCTTTTACATAAGCTATATTTTAGACACAAGCTGACCATTTTGGGGATTTTGGGATTTATGACCAATTATATTCGTCGCTGTCGGTGGGAGCAGCAGGAGGCGTTGGGGAGACAGAAGGTGGAGAGTTTCCCACAACAGCCCCCCCCATACTTTGCCCAGCTGACTCAGCACAGTCAGCGGCCAGTTTGTAGATGACACATGTCGGCTTTGCAATCTGCTTCTGCAAGTCTTCATTCAAAAGATGGTACAGCTCAGCCATCCAGGTCCCATCCATGTGGAAACCAAGATGGCACTTAGCAGCTGTTAAAGTCAGAACATTTAATTCCTCAACACCTACTTTGGCCTGGATCATTTTTTAATTTATTTATTGGCAGGGTGAAAATCTTATGATGTATATATACTGTAAAAGATACATATGTGCTCAGGGAGACACATTTATACATAAATTTCACATATGCTGTGCTGATGTCAAGATGTTGTATAAATACTTGATGGTCATGTTGGACAGTAGTGAGTGGGATGTGGTACTCAAGAGATTATTTTTATCACTTCATCAGTCTTATCTTGCATTATGAGAAATACTGTATAATGCATGGCGTTGCTATGGATGATAAAAACATGTTAACAGGAGGCAGCATCCGGTGGATCAGAACTTTTCCTCTGTATACTGCAGGGTAATTATTCTAGTGTTATTTTTATTTGACACAGTCTTAATGGTTATTGGTCATCTTACACCTCAAATTAAAAATGGCTGAATTAAAAAATGACTTGTAGCACATATGTTTGCATCTGTTCGACAGAGTTGTTTGCAGGCTATAAGCAATACTGTACCAGCTGTGTTGGAAGTCACAGGGCGGGAAAGGCCATCACACTTGGTCTCGCAGAGAAAATCGTCGATGGAAGGGCTCAGAAGTGGGCGGCTCTCTTGTTGCTCACTCACCAGCTGCAAGGGCAAACAGACAAGACAGTTCAGGCTCTTACTCAGCATGGAACTCCCATCACAATGTCTGTAAGAGTCCCTGATACGTTAATATCAAGTGAAGTTGGGCCCTGTGGTCACAATTCAGATGACACCGGAGTCTCTATACTGACACATCCCTGCACTGCAAAAAGGGGCTCGACTTGTCTGCGTGTTGTTTTAGGAAGATAACACACATTCGTGCTCCTTTGCTGCACATCATTTATTCACAGCATCTTGACATAGATACAGTGAAGTGATTCTAATGTCTGCTGATCCACTCAGAGATGTTGCAGTCTTTTTCAACAGCTTTAAGAGTTTCTACTCTGTGTTTATGTGAACAGCACAGAGAAAATGAGTATTTGAATCTCATTTGAGTGAAATATTTTAACATGTAATAGATCCTACTGTGGACTCTCATGACCAAATCTTCTACTGTATATTTTGGGTCTAGTCCAGTGGCTGCTCTTTATTAACTGATTCCTTGCTACTTGTGCCAGTGAAGTTTTACGTCTGTCATATGGTTGTATTGGTGCATTAAGATAAGATAAACCTTTATTCATCCCTCAGTGGGGAAATTTGCATGAGCACAGGATTAATACTTTGAGTGGTAGATGATGGTGCCCAGCTTTTTTTCTGACAGCAAAACACATCTGATGTTCGATGTCAACACATTAGCTGATGGAGAATCGTCATCCCACAATCTCATCACTGTGTTTACATGCACACACAAATATAATAATAATTGGAAAAAATCAGTCTAAGGCAGGACATTGGAGATTGTGTTTACATGCACTGTAATTGTCTGGTTACTGTAAAACCTGTCCTTACATACTGCTGCATTGAGATCTCACAAACCCTCAAGCATATTTTTGAAAGCTGGCATTTAAAATATGTAGTGATGATGCTGTTGCCTGCAGAGCTGTTTTTATTTGACTGATGGTGCACTGAGAGGACAAGCTCTTTATAGTGAGAGAGAACATTGTTTTTTGTGTTTTTACATTTGTTTTACTGTTGAGCTGTTGGAAACCAGTTTTAGCAGTGCAGTTTTACTCAAACACAGGTGTAAAGAACCTGTACACCCACATAGCGTTTTTACATTCTTGTTGATTAGAGCTCTTTTCAGGTTGAGGTTAGGTGCAGCTCTGCTGAATTACATGAGGTCACCAAACTACTATTAATAAAGATGAATAGAGAGAAGAGAGAATACGCCCTTGGAAGTTTTTTCATGTGGTGTGGTGAAAAGCAGTTTGGACAGGAAGTAGCATAGGAATGGTTTCAAGCATAAAGTTCTTATCAAACTCTTTGTCATTAGCCTCTATCACTGTCCTTACGGCAGCATCCCTCATTCTCTGCTAAAGGCTTTATTTGGCCATCCATTAAACAAGTGTATACACAATCAATATTTCCTGAATGAGGCCATCTTTCAAACTAGCTGGACATCGGAGAGCAATTTCAATCAGATTGTGTTCGGGTGGGTTAAACTTGCGACGGGAAGCACATACTCTGTGTTTGTCACAGACATGAATGAAGACTGGTGTGACTGCACCTTCAGTGAAGGTCTGATCAGGCATTATAAGTGAATGCATCTGTGTAGGGCTTTTACTATTTAATATTCTATTTGATTCATCTTTCATCCACCTGCAGTGCTGTTACAGTGATACACGTGTAAAAAAAACAAAAAAAAAACACCTGTTACAAATTTGGGTAATCACATACAATTCTCTCTCTGTTACATTATATGTAAGAAACCAGATTGCTACAGAAAGATTACCAGGTTGGTACAGTGCATGCAGTCTCACTGAATGAGTCAACAGACACCACTGAGATGAGATGGACTGAGAGAAACTTGATGGATTTGTCCCAAAAAATAATTGCTTAAACATTATTGCTTATCTCACCTTCCAAACCATGAAAATGCTAATCACCTTGCCTATGATGCACCAATTTGTAGGCCTGCCAGAGCAGCTGCAGAATAGGTTACATCCAATTCATTATTTGGTACCCCGAAGCCTGGATACTCCAGGTGCAGCTGGCCGCAATTTGCCAACCAATGCTTCATAATTTGGAGGTGAAAACCAGTTCTGTCCCATAGAAAGGGTAAGCCACCACCACTGTTGTCAGCCTGTGCAGCGTGTATATAATGCTGGCAGCGAGGAAACATGACATTTGCTATTGTTGCTCTCCGGGCCGCGTTCGCAAGCAGAATTTTAATGAAGGTGCTAAAAGTTTAATTACCAAACCAGAATGGACTGCACACAACCTGCCATATGCTTGATATGAAAGGTGCTGAATGGGGAGGTTTCATAGCATTTCCACACTGTTGGTACTCTCACAATAATAAATGTATAGCAAATCCATCCTCGCATTAGATCAGCAATTTAACAATGACACTGGCTTCACACCCTCATTGTTTGGATCATTTGTGTCAAATTTGTCTTCTTTGAAAAATTTTCTTTTTTCTGACCTTACAAAAAGCCTGATGTGTATAAAAAGTAGTCAAGTGGAAATCATTCCCTTTGCCACTAACTTGGATGCACATTTGATACAGAAGTGATCAAACACAACAGAACTATAAATAGTCAGTTGAGGTGTTTCTGTTATTTCACCTGCCATCACTGATGGAAATGGAGCAGGCAAACTAATAGAAACACCTGTCAGTATAATGTAATACAGTTCAAAATCAACACTCCTCTAAACCCATTTCAACAAAAACTGAACATTATAATCTTCCATTTTACTTACTTTTTTTTTAGTTTGCATACAGTTTTCAGTACTGGACTGTTGCATTAGACTACACTACATTTCAGCTATGTGTATCTAATAAACTGGCAACTGGGTGTTTATGTTACTTTAGTTAGTCAAAAAGTCATTCAGAGAAAAAGAAATCTCGACATGTTGTCCAGCTTGATTATTTACGTTAGAGGTAAATTAGACACCAAAGACGTCTGACTTTCTGCTAAACCTCTTACGACCTCAGAACATCAAGGTTAAGCCACGATAAAAGAGAAAAGTAATTAAAGAAAAGTAGGAAACATATAATTCACGATGAGGTTGATATTATTAATTTGCAGAAACAGAACAGAAATGTCTCTTCACTTGCCAGTTAATGATATCCAACAAAGAGATGAGTGAAATAAAGAAATGTAGAAGATGACAGCTAGTCTGGAAAAAGATTTTATATTTGCTGCACAAAAAGAAAGAAGAGCACACTTTTTGCAGCAGACAGAAAACCTTTTGAAAAAAAGTATATAAATAATATCCCGAGGACGCGGTCATTAGTTTGTGGAGTGAGAGTTTGCACTGCGCTGTAAGAATGCTGACCCAGCACAGGTAATTAGAGTTTGTGCAGTTGCAGTGTCAGAATAAAGCTCTGGTTCACGGGAAGTCTCACAGCGTGAAGTAACCTGATTTCATCCTCTGCTGCTGCCAGCCCATGCGTTTTCCCCCAATTTTGGACTATAGTGACAAATCATAGGATGGGAATACACAGGGGTAGACTTGTTTTTAAAGGTCAAATTTATTCAGCGATTTACACTGTGCTTGTTCAGAGTCTGAGTGAAGACTGAGCCACCGTTGACTCAGTTACTATTGTTAATGTTGTGAAAGAGGTAGACGCCTCATTTCATCTTTCAAAACATCTCTTTTATCTTTTGGTCTGAGCTTCTCCATTATGACAATTTGCCATCTCTCTTTTTCTTGGTGTCATTTTAAATTGAATATCTTTGGTTTTGGACTGTTGGCCAGACAAAACAGGTCAATCACAGATGTTACCTCTGGGATATTATGATGAGCATTTTTACAGCTGTGGCCATAGGCTTTATATTTTTGGATCATCCATCCATTCATCCATCTATCTTATTCTCATGAATGCGATATCTCAGGAACACCTCGAGGGAATTTCTTTACATTTGATTCTCAAGTCCACTTGGACCCAAGGATGATTTTGGTGGTCAAAGGTCAGTTTCACATAAATGTCTAATAGGATAAAATGATGTAGTGATGACTTATTATTTCCAAAAGGTCAAAGGTCAACTTCACTGTGACATCATGGTGTTCTTCAAAAACATTTTTCTGGCTGTTATTTAACACCATAACTCAGGAACAGAAGGGCAGATTGTGTCCATATTTCACATTTGGTCAGATACTGAATTGGTGACACTACCCTTTTAATGTCCACGTTAAAACTGTGGGGATTGTAAAGATCTTCTGTGCTGCTGGATTAAAGATATGTGTGATGCTTCCACTTTTCAGAATATCTAGCTTCTTTGCAGCAACATCCATATTTGAAGCACTATCTACTATCATAGCTACAATTTTGTGTTCTATCACAATTTAGTTCATTATTTTTTGATCATTTTAGATAATTATTGAATGAATTGAATAAATAATCACTAAATTGATCAATGGTGAAGTAACTAAATTTGGAGCCTTATAGACAAATGAACTCAAAAGGTTCCTGTTCCTCCTCCAGTGGTCTTGTTAGTGACGTAACAAGGCCATGATAAGAGTTTATAAAAGTTAGTGCTTTCATATGTATCAGTAACGTATGTATTTTTCATCCACTGTATCATTTAGATATGAAATGAGTTATCTTAGCAGGATTCCTCCAGTTTTACATTATTTCAATCTTAGTTTGACTTTTTTTAAGCTTACATTTCAAATGTAAAAAAATCTGCTGTTGTAAACTATATGTACTTATATATGTGTATTACACTAAATTGTTACATAATCAAACGCAAACTAAATCACTACATGTGCTTCCTGCACAGAGAGATGATGTTTGAATGTAATGCAAATCTACAGTATGCATTATTGATTATCTACATTATAGATTATAGTAATTTAATTTTTCTCTATTTTGTTGTATTTTAGGATTCTGTATAAAAGATATTTTTTTGTTTTTCCTGTATCCAACAAATGAACTGCAGCTCCATCCAAACAGCTTCTCAACTCACTGGTCCATTCAACACAAATGTCACTTAGGCTGTATAAATATAGTGTACTCTTTAAAAACTCATTGGAGACATGGGACCTGAGGACTGGGGGGGGGGGGGGGAGGTCTCTTAACAATGTAAATGACATTCATAAATGCACATATTCACAGTGGCTGAGTGGATGATAACCAGAGAAACATCTGCCAGTGAATAACAATTTTTTGCGATGCCTGCAGAGCATCTATTGGGGACATCCAAGAGTTACTGTCTGCATTAAACAGAGGTGCACTGATAAATCCCCCATAGTCTGTGTGAAAATTCCTCTAACGATAGGTGACCTTGGATTTTTACGCTCTGTGGTTTTTTTTTTTTTTTTTGAGCAATAAAACTGTCCTCTGGATGCAGGCTGAAGCCTTCCCTGCAGAGTCACTGTTTTTGATGTTGTGACTGATTGACTGAAGGTCAGCGCTGTCAAAGGGGCAGCATAATCTTCAAGCGATGCATTTAATTCATTAAATAGTGAGCTTTTCGGAGAATAATGAGCGATGTTGACAGATTCTTGGATAGGACCCTGCTGAGTCATGTTCATTGCTGAAGGTTGGCAGCGTGGCTCAGAAAATACGACATGGTGTTTAGTTGTGAAACAAGAACATTATTTGTCATAAACTGCGACCAGCTTGGCCCTTAATTGGCTCAGTGAGGATTATAAAACAGGATCTCTGGAACAGCCTCTTTACCAACTGAGTGATGCACCTCTTTGGAGCCAGCAGCTGTATAACAGTCGGTTTGCCATTCCACCACTTGGTGTTGTTGGTGATGCCATGACTCTTGCTTTAGTGCCACTACTGTTGGAAGGAATACGACTAAATGTGCTATAGACATTCATGTTCAAAATGTAACTTCATCCTATACCTTTAATTATAACCAAATACCTGCAAGATGTGTGACATTTCCTAATTCCCTAATGACTTTGTGTTTAGTGCTAATTAACAAACGTTAACATGGCAACAAGCTAAACTAATAAGGTGAACATGGTAAACATGCTGCATGTTTACATAGCACATTGTGAGCATGTCAGCATAATAACCAACAACAAATCACTGGTGTATCCAAGTTGGCCTACAGCCTCGCAAAGCTGCTCGCATTGGTGTAGACTGACTGACAGAGTGACGATCTAATAGCATAAAAAGTGTCTTGTACTGACTTCTGTGCAGATATGCCTGAAAGTTGAGTCATAACTGTTGGGACGAAGGATGTGGCTGTACATCACTGCTGGCGGTCTCCTAATGCGTCCTCCATGTTCCTATCTGCACTGCGGACAACATGATAGTTGGAGATCATCAAAGCACTTCCTGCGATTGCCACTGGGGCCAATTTTAAATAATGGTTTTGAGATGATGAGACCTCTGCATTTTCCTCTTCTAATTATCCAGAAAATGGGGACAGAAGATCTACCACATTCATCTGGGGAGATGCGTCAGGCACTCTGGTAGCAGGTTGCATGCAAACGCCAATTATAGGTTCACTCTTAACCCAAGAGAGCAGCTTTCTGAGGTGCTTGCCCATTACTCTCACTAGGAGGAGGATACCCTTTTCCCTTACTGCCTTTCCCCCTCCTTTGCTCCCCTCCTGCTATACCTTTTTGCTCCTCTCCTTTGCAAAGCACTTTGGCACTTTGTTTACAAGTGCTTTAAGGAGTAATCTAGAAAATTATGTAATGGAAAACTTCAGTTAATTGTGCCACTTGGGCTTGACTCAAAAAGATCTCTCAGATGTTGCTGTTAAGGGAACGGCGCACCAGTTAAGCTTGTCAGAGCTTTGAAGGAGGGGAGGTTGAGGTGAGGACAGGGGGAGGTGGAGAGGGTGGAAAACATGACATAAAGGGGAAGGTGGGTAAAAAATATCAAAGCAGAGAACTTACAACAGTTGTTAGATAAAACCTGGAGGCTACGTCAGGCATGGTTGTCTTGAAAAAATAATTACAGCCAACATCTTTCAGTATGTGCAGTTCATATGTAGAGGATGTTGTGCTCTGAGAATATATCACACTTAACTCTCCAGAATCTGTATTTTTAATATCAAATGGTGTTTTTCTTGATTCTGATCTCTTTGCGAATCTTCTCTGTAATGCAGCAGGTTGTTTACTCATTACAGCTGTGTTGAAGGTGTTATTGTGGGTGGCAGTGAACTGTTCCATGTACTCCCACGGGCCTGTATACTGGAGTTCACTTAGTTGGGTATTATGACTCATCATAATGGTTTTACATGATTCGTCCTGAGGCTGCAAAATTGTGAAAATGTCTATTTGACTTTTTTTTTTTTAAAGGCTAAGACTGGAATTATTCTCTAATAATATTCAGCAAACCCCAAGAAAAGACCAAAATCAACAAAGCTGTAGTTCATCCCTCAGTTTCCCTGCCCTGTCTGTGGCACTCAGCCACAGTCACATTAATTCCCACTGAAGATGCAAATCTTTAAAAACAGGTCACAAACATATAGTTTCAGTTTTTTAAAAAGAGTCTATTTTTCTAAATGAGCTGGGTACTATATCAAACAGGAGTAAATTTTAGCTGTGGATTAATAAACATTTGGTATTTTGTATGTATTTATGGAAGCAGAACAATGCAGCATTTTAAATAACATGTATCAGTCTTGGTTATCATTAAACCTTCTCCTTTAAGCAAATGTATTTTATGTACAGTGATACATTGTTCCCAGTCAAGTGTGGTATGGTTTTGTGTGTGTTTCATAGTTGGCAGCACATTCAGTCTTTGGAAATTTGGGATACTAGAGCTGAACATTTACATACATTTACATAAATATTCACATACTATTTTTAATTGCAACCATAATAATAAACATAAATAATAATTGTGGGTTGCTGTTTTAGACAGATGGCGATAGAGCGATTTTTAATGTTGATGGCTTTCTTTGTAGCTTTCTTCATCTTCTCAGATCTCTTCTGGGCTGAGACCCCTCACTCTGCGAAGCCCATTGAGACAGTGATATTGGGCTTTACAAACAGACTTGACATGTGGCGTGAGGCGCCACAGCCTGTCACTTAGCCTCTGTCACTTGCTAAGTGACATCAAGCTGGGACATGATGCCTCTCGAACTGCAGCCTCAGCCACCGGAGAGCACAAGAGTTGTGTCTGGCCACCCGGAAACAACATCAACTGATCAGCTTGACACTGCACTTATCTCCATTTTATTTCTATTTTTCCAAAAACAGTTTTTAAGAAAAGCGATATGGAAAACATTCAAGTGAGATGTGACTTGGAAAATCTCCAGGGATCAAAATGAAATTCTTTACATAAGATAGAAAAACAAACATCCTAATCTGTTTTTTTTTTTTTTCCTGATGCTTGCTTTAGTCTGTTGAGGCATAAAATATTTACCAACTGCTCTTAGTACAACAATGCTGACTTGCAGCAGCTGCTTAGTCTGGTGTATGTGTGTGTGCTTGCATACAGTGCACACAACGAGCAGGTCGAAGCAGTGATCATTTTTGTTTTTGTTTTTGTTTTTGGAGGCATCCATAGTATGTTGTGTTGTTTTCTACTGCAGTTATGAGCAGCCACTTGACAGCAATGACAGCAGCTGTCCCTAATTATCATATTCCCAGATATATTTCAGGATTACAAGAATTCTCCATCCTCTCGGGCTATTAAAGCTCTTTTAAAGATTATTATAATGCCAAAAAGTCATCAGTCATAAAATGTGGTTGCTTTTACTTATTCACACATTGAATTTCAGAGATACAATGTTTTTAAATGGGCTTTTTAAATTTTACTATATGACCATATGTCATGGTTAGGGCCAGGCAGTGTGACCTAAAATCCATATTAAGATAGATGATCATATATATCTTCATAGCGATACATTTACCATCAGTACACCACAGTATATATTTCCTTCATCACCTTGGCTGTTGGCTGTTGGCTGTTTAATTACAGGTTGACTGGGTGGTTTGTTGGTTGGTTGTTGGCTGTTGTAGCTCTTGTCACTTAGTTAAAATTGCTATATGAGTAGCTGTAGGTTGGTAAGATATAATGTTTATAGTTTGATAAAAGTGATATGCGCAGGCCTAATCATGACATTATCTAGAATATATAAATATAAAACATGACTTATAAAACAGTGTTGGTGGCATTATCACTGCATTAAGTGTAACTCAGTTTAGTCTGTGGCTAATAAATGGCAGAGAAAGTGTTGACCTTGTTGAGCAAATCATTTTTAGCTGTGGCAGCTATTTCTACATGAGCAGGTCTTCATATGTTTGTTTTGAACAAATCATTGTTTTATGACTGAACATTGCTCATTACTGTATGTCCAGGATTTTTCCTGGGGAAAAATGATTCACTGACACTGGCTGAAAACCCTCATGACTGGCATAATGGACCAGTCACTGTAAGAATCAAGACACAGTGTAGTAAAGTGGTCACGTTTACTACATACATGTCCTGATGTATCCTGTCACTGTGCTCTCTCAGGGGTGACGTTATTGATATTTGCAGGTAGTAAAATCTGTAGGTTGGTAGGTATTGTCTCCATAATATTGATGTCTGTGAAACTGTAGCATCCTAAGGGGATATAATCTATTGCATCTATTTAATAGATGCACCAGAAGAGAAAGCAGTTCTCCTGACATATAGTGGATAAAGGCCAGGGAATTAACTGCTAACGTTGTTGCAGAGGGAAATTGTACTTCACTGACCTTTTCTTGCCATTTTCAACAGTAATTTAAATTATGACCAATCTGGATTAACACTTTACAAAAATATATATATTTTTTAAAAATACAATTCGTGGCTTGTTAATGTTAACTCAGCAGCTTCTGTCTGTCAGCAAATATGCTGAGACGTAATTAAATCTCTTCCACTCGAGTGGAAGCATTATCTTGGTTGTATGACAGCTTATCAAACCAGACACTGTATTAGAAAGTCAAACAAGTATAAAGCATGCCACAGGTTATTAAAACACAGACAGATATACGAGAGGACACACACAGCAGCAAACACACACACACACACACACACACACACACACACACACACACACACACACACACACACACACACACACACACACTGTACAAAAGCAATCAAGCACAGAGCAAGGAAACTCATATTGGCATCTGGAGCCCAGACTCCATCCAGCTATAACACTTAAAAAGCAAAAGAGGAGTAAAAAGCTCAGCAGCGGGTAAACAGTAATTTGCTGGCATATTTTGTACACAGAGAGCTCAATCAGTAGCTCAATGCCATGCTGTGTGGCATAGCATTTTGGAAATGCATTCATATGCTGTGTGTGCAGAGGATTAGCTGCTTATGAGGTGTAAAAAGTTCATGAGGAAGTTTTTCTGACCTGATTAGGAATGAGTGAGAAAATTTGCCTGCTTAATCCCCCCTATACATACTAAGTGCACAATAAATGTTAACTTGAAGAAGCACTATGAATCTCTCAGTGGCTAATTTGAGAAGATATAAAGTCATATGTGTCATTGCAGCAATTTGAGGCTGCCTATATAGATCATAATTCACTGTGTGTGTGTAAATGTTGTGATGTAGTAGAAGGGTTTTATACCCCATAGAGCAGCTGGAAATGAATCGTTGTTGCTTCTATGTTAGATACAACACTCATAAGGCTTTAATAATGAGTTAGTAGACAGTGGAGGTCAGTTATAGGACAGTCAAAGCTTTGCTATTGTTCAATATGACCAACACAGGAGGACGTTCCACTCGGAGGCAGGGGGGGAGGGCGAGGGTGGTTTCTGGGATGGTTCTGCCCACCTTGGTAGTCACTGTGAGGAGGGGCTTCCCTTCTGATGACGCCTTACTTGGTATCTCCTTCAGGACCATGGCAACAGTCTTATCTGCAGCCCTAGAGTCTTTCCCCTACAACAGTGAAATCAACAATGACTTGTGTCAGGACAGTTGGACAACTCAGTGCTTTTTGCCCCTGTCCAGGGCATCTTACAGAAAAGACTTTACCTTATGATGATGGAAATACTGTGTGGGGCTGTCTACGGTAACACAACATCGACTGAAGACATTTCCACAAGACTATGGCAATGAAAAGAGGGGTCACTGCACAATGTGAGGGTTGACTGTAGACAGTGATGAGCATGGTTGTCCACAGCAGTACTTATTCATTACTTACATGACAGGATATCATACGGAACTCATTACACAGACCACATTATTTACTTAAAATTATGTAGAGTGTGTGGCAGATGAACATCCATGTCTACTGGGCAGCTCACAGTTGTTGTGTATCTCTGGTTGTCGTGACTGTAAATCTGCATTCCGCATGTTGGAATCACAACATTAGAGGCCATTAAAAAAAACTTCAGTACTGAAAAGCAATGTCGTGTGTAAACTGCAGACACTGCTCATGTCGTCAAGCTCGGCTAATCTTCACACAGAAGACGAACAAAGATATGAAAGAATATAAAAGGAAATATAGCTAGTACTGGGCTACAAGGCTACAAGTAATCATGAGTGTAAACAATGACAGGACACCTTTTACATTTTTAAATGTTGCTTCCTTTGAGCACAACATTTCAAACCAATGACTATACCTGAAGCTATAGTCTCTTTTTTGGAAATTGCTGATGAAGAGGTTTTGACACATATTGCTGCTAGACTTTGGGCTTTAGATCTTGCTGGTTGCATTGCGTTATTTTGAAGTTCTTTAATCAAATCACATTGTTATAAATGGCCATACTGTGAGACAAATAAAGGTACATCTTATCTTATCTTATCCTATCTTATATAGCTGTTATACATAAAATTTAGTTTGCTGGAAGTACATTGTCTATAAATACTTAATCGTCACATATTTGGGCAACATTACTCAGTTGCTAGTAAAACTTCTATTTCTATTTATTTACATTCCCCTCTAAAATACATTTAAATCTTATCTTATTACTTTTACTCTGAGCAAACACAAACAGAAGACTGGGCAGCTATCAAATGATCAATAACTCGTAAAACGCTGCTCCCAATGTGTCAAGAAATGTATGTCATATTCAGTAACAAGTTGTTCTTTTTGAGAGGTGATTCACATACTGTTTGCTGGTCAAACCTACACAACCTACTACTTATTTTCTAGGTACTATACAACATTTATAGTCAACAGAGATCATGTGATCACAGTATAAGCTTGTATCCAGACTGTGACCTTCACTAAGCCATAACTTACTCTCCGAGCATACACACACATACCGTCCCACCCTCCACCTACCACCCACAGCCTCTCATAGCAAGAAAAGTGTGCAGAGCTTGCCCAATAATTGCCAAGTCGACATTACATAACGGCAAAAATTGATTACATAAGAGGTCAAATTGATTTTGCCAGCCTATTGTCATCATTTTCACCTTGACTTTACGGTGGAGGCCAGACAGCAGAAACCACCGGCCTTTCCTCAGACATTCACTCACTTCACACTTTTACTCACAGCAGCAGATACATCATGTGGTACGCTATTAATCATTTTCGGACACACAGATGTTGCACAATTAGAATAACCACAGGAGACCAGGCGTTATCTCAGAAAAGAGCTTGTCCTCCTGCAATTAAATTTGCTGACCAGAGAGAGACAAAAGTGCTGCTCATCACGCTCAATTTCTACATTTTGTAGCCGGAGTGAAGCTGCCTGTTCAGGCCTAGCATGAAGCACTCTGGATCCTTTTAGCTGGATCTTATTAGGGCTTTTCACGTTTCCACTCGCCAGAAAAATGAATTAGGCATTTCTTACACTGATTTCCTTAACTGATCATGTCACAAAATGCCTGTGCCTGCCCTTGGGGGAGAGCACCATTGAAAGCTTGATGCTCCTAATAAAGTCTCAAAAGCCACCTGCTCCCACTCTCTAGCCTAGTCTCACTTAGTGTAAATGAACAACACCCATCGCCAAGACGATGTGAGTAGCAAAGCGGCATTCACACGGCCAGAGATGATTCAGAAAAGCTCCGAACATTTGGTTTTAGTTGTTTTTCTGAATGGAAGATGATGCAGCTTGACAAGTGCTAAATGCTCCTTCTGTGCCGTATGTGCAGGTACAGTGTGAGCCAACAGCATCGAGGAAATCTAGCACCAAGCAGTTTGTATTGGTTTACAGTCTTGGCTGGCCTGCTGTGTTGTTTTGTGTCGACTTTTACTAAAGTGGCTCTTATTTTTCTTGGAAAATTATGGACTACGCTTGGCAGCACTCTGCAGTGGATAGCCATCGTGAAACTTGATAGCCTTAATTTTTTTTTTTTACAACTTTGTTTTCCTGACTGACACAACTGTTTGTAACCTTGACAAGAAGATAATTATGTGCTGAAAATAAGGAAAATGAAGCCTTTTTTTCCAAGCGTGCAGGCTGCCAAAGCTGGGAAATATGAATTATTAATTGTTTTGTTTAAGAGCATCTGATTTCAGTGCCTGAGCTGAATGAAACAACTGTAGCACATTTTCATTAAATAGTTTTCCTCCCTAATACAGCAGCCTCTGACTAAAGACTCGGTCACCGCAGGGCTGTTCTGGAAGATAAAATCAAAAAAAACAAATTATCCACAGCAGATGAGATTGACTACAGCATTATGCAAACAGTTTAATCAAATCATTAGGTGCTGCTGTTGGTGGCAGAGGACATAAATGTTGCTGTTCATTTCAGAAAATCCATTTACTCTCCGAGCCACTGCAGCGCGTTCATCACTCCAAACTAATGCATTTTGCTGGGAAGTTGTTGTTTTACACAGGCGTTCTCATAAGGAGGACTGACAGGTTTAATGAATTTCATAGGTAAGTTAAAACCTGATTCAGTGGTAGAGACATAAGTCTGGAGAGAGTTTGTTCCACATTCAATAAGTTGTGTCTGTTCTGGGGAAAGGCATCCTTATCTTCCAAAAGATCTTTATGAAGAAGAGTCAAAATACTGCAATTCAGCTTTCATGCTGTAGCAGAAGAAGAGAGAAAAAGCTGTGTTTGTTGTTGGGCAAACAAGGCTTCAGTCTGACTCAACAGATCGTCTCATTGACCCACTATTGCATTCTGCTTCCTGTCTGAGTTGCTTGCTTTAAAGTTCCTGCCTTTAGTCAGTAAGAAGTGACAGTGATGAATCCTTGAGCTAAGAAGCTAATGATGAGCTGCTGCTTTGTCCATTCAGAGGACTGTTTTAAGAATGTTAAAAGAATATTTTGGGCATTTATTGTCAAACAGGCCTGGGTTTATTTATTTGCCAGCAAATTAAAAATCACTCAGAAATGTTCCTCAATATTACTCTTTTTCCCCATTGCCACTATTTGGCATGAGTGTTGAATTGAGCCCAGTTCTGAAAAACCCTTGATGAATCCCAATATGTTTCCCTTTTCAAACATGGAAAAAGCTTCACTACTGACTTCATCTGGCCTTTTGTCATTCAGACACACAGTAGGTGCCATTTCTGACCCAGATCATGACCTGGTTTTAATGAGGGTCTGGTATCTGCTTTCCATCAAAGACTACCTATATTCAACCCTTTGTTTCCAGTGTGAGGCTGTTTGAGACGAAATCTGTATAACCTGTGATATCTCCATCAAGCAGTTTGCACATGATGAAGGTCAGAAAGTGTCTTACATGAATAAGAGCTTTTTCTTTTTCAGTTCAATGTAACATTTCCGTACTGTATTGCATCGCAAACAATGGCGGCCTCTGACTAATGAGGAGTAAAATTACATTTTTAATGCAAGGCAGCTGCATTGTACCATCCTTTGTGGCATTCACAAGACAGTAATGGAATAATCTATACCAAATTTAACATGCCATTGCTTCTGCACAAGAAATTAAGTTTGTTACTAAACCTCTTCAGAGATGAAATACTGTAAATTTTTCCAGTAGATTTTCAGAGGTTGGAGGTTAAAACAGGTTGCACTGACATGAGACTATGCTCTTCAGATGTTGACACATGTCAAGAGCCCAGCAGGAGGGGATAATACTGTAACCTCACTTTGTTATAAATGGGTGAGCACAGGTTCCTGTTCCTGTACCGAGGCTTATTATAGTGCCCATTAAAAACAACAGAGTCTTTTCTTCTCAGTAGACATCTCTCCTCTACATTAGTTCTCCATTAAGTTTTCATTTTATTGATCTTAAACATATAAAGCAAAAGCTTACCAAGTAAATAAGTAATTTAAAGGTTAGGATTTTCTGACCAAGCACAAGATTTTCCAGACCGCCTGCCATGTTGTTCCCACAAACTATATGTTGTATCTGTTCTGGGGTGAAGGAATCATTTCCTGAAGTTGTAACAGTAACAGTACAGTAGTGGCTCTCATCGGCACAGTCATCGCACTCATCATAGTTCATGTAAAAGATGGATTTCATGGGGGAATAGCTGCTCAAAATCAGGGCACCTGTATGTTAATCTGCTTTATGGTGTTAAGCTGTTGACATTTAGGTCCTGCTGTTCTGTTCTGATCTGTTTCATAGGCAGAAGGGAAAACTAGTCATGTCAGATTTATCGCCAAGTAGTTTTGACATATGAAGAATAGATAAAAAAACAAGTTGTCGAATGCATAAATTGACAAATTATGAAAAACTATTATAGAAATACGTACAGGATATTATTTAAATGTTGGAGCTGTATAGTTTGTGCAGGAATCTCCAGAAAAACATGTGTCCAAAGAAAGATGTGTATTATCACACAGAGTCTATATAAAGCACTGGCTCCAGTCAAGTAAAAAAAGGGAGGGGGGACATAAAAAGGCATATGTGGAAAAATAATTACAGGAATAGATATTTGTTTATCTCATCTCACAGACAGTATTAAAATTCAGGTATGAGTGTTGAATAAGGAAATAACATTGATTCCCTGCTGC
This sequence comes from Centropyge bicolor, assembly GCA_037975185.1. Lineage (NCBI taxonomy): Eukaryota > Metazoa > Chordata > Actinopteri > Pomacanthidae > Centropyge > Centropyge bicolor. The sequence goes on along the minus strand of JBBMOC010000008.1, from coordinate 5,928,743 downwards.
ACTGTGTGGTCAGAAGCTGGAGGACAATCTGCTTGCCGGGTTGGCCACATGCTACAGTATCAGCTGGCTCAGATAATACGGTGTAGTTTTTGATGCAACAAACAATAGCTGGGATTCCTCTCAGTGGATGGAAAGTTGATCACAGTCAGGGATGAGCACATATTCATACAGTGAGCTGATATACAATGGCTAATGAGTAGACATCCTGAGTGTGACTCCGGGAGCTTGTGTAAATTAATTGTGATGAGGCAGATCCTCCATACAAATTTCTGTTTACTAAGCAGAGTTTCATAGGAACCTCTCAGTCAGTAATCAGCTGGCAGCGATGTCCTGGAGTTATATTCAAAGTTCTGCTGGCCAGACATGCAAAATCAGTCCTGATGCAGCTCAAACTGGAAAAAAGGAGTTGTAGAGCTGAGAGCTTTCTAAAGTACTTGTTATTACATACTTCTTGTTTCCTTTGTACTTGATGAAGACGAGGTTTGGGCTTGTAACATTATTTTGTTCAGTAAATATAAGAATTAAATGATGATGGTGCATTTAACAGAGTTGTCTTTATATGAATTATAATCATATTTTTGGACTCATGACTTTGAGAAAATAAATGTGCTTGTGCTGTTTAGAGCAAAGGGTCGAGACTCCCTGCGAAAAAGACTGGCAGGTTAAATCGGAGGGTTGTGAAATGATTAACAAGGGGGAAAAAATGAGAAAAAGACATTTCTGTTGCACAAATTCATGTTCATTTTTTCAGACTTTTCTCCAATCTGTGCCCTTTTTGTAAATTACTGGATAATTTTTTGAGTTAGACCTTTTATTAAATGGGATTTAAACAAGCCCAGACAGCTAGTTGGTTGGTCTGGCTACAGTCCTTCGACATATGCAACCAGTGAAAGGAAACTGGTTAAGAGAAATTTATATCAAAAGAAGTAACAGAATTGCTGTGAGTGCCACCAGATCTCTTTAACTACAACCTCAGCTCTGTCCCTCTATTCACTTTAAAGCCAGCGTTTCTGCTGGCTTTGCTGGTAGGAAATTATAGTCCACAGTGATTCTGATCCTTTTCAACACACATATGCATTCACATGGAAACTTTGAAAGGACGAGAGAATTATGCCGAGTCAGACACATTTAATCACAATGGACACACACACACGCTCTGGTGCTGAGGCTCAGCGTGTTATAGGATCCTGAACACTCCAGATATTAAAGCCAATAACTGACTCCCAATAGTGCTAATACTGCGGATAAGCTAGGCTAATACCTATAAATGTTACTGGGGGTCTTGGATTTCATTGCTGCCATTTCAACTGAAGCGGCTCATGAGGAGGTTTTCTATCAGTGTGACATTTCCTGCCACTGTTTATTGGCTTTCACACACTTTATGGGGATTGCTTCTTATAATGAATAGGGTATGGTGGCAGCATGCATAATATGTCACAGAACACTGCAACCCGATGTGGTCTTGAAAAATAATTTGAAGAATTTATAGTGCTTACAGCTGCTCATCCATCACTGTCCAGAACTATTGGCGGCGCTGTGATAGTCTTTGCAGCAGTGTCCCTTCAAAGACAAGAGATTTTGTTTTTGTCGCTGAGGGCTAATACAAATCAAGTCTAAAATTATAGCCTGCAGCCGAAAGAAATTTACGTTCCAGTACAAATAACTGCCCTCTACGCCAAGCCTTGTCTCCTGAGAATACATTTAGTACCCACTCATGTTCCCAGAGTGGTTTATAAAGACTTGAAGAAGATGACATCAAGTCACTGCCAGCCAAATAAATATATCCGAGCACTAGACATGATCTAACTCTCAAACAGTGTAAAAGCACATCCAGGATCACAGATGCATTTTTGTTTGTGAGGCAATGTTCTTTTGTGCCTGTGGCAAAATTATCTTATTTAATTGCAATTATTCTAATGCGAATATAATTATAACCCTGAAAACAGCATGGTGGATTTATTTCTCATCTCTAATCAGTTTTTTGATTACTTGGTTACCTTATTTTTTTCATAACAAAAGTGCAATTAAGGCCACAGAACTAATTAGAGGCATCGGAGGCTGCAACAAAGTTGTCTGTTTTTAATTGTCTCTTGTGTGCACATAATGCCATCGAACAAGCATAACGCTGCAGAGGAAAATATGTATCACAGCGCTAGAGGCAGCCAAAGATAGAGAATTATTTTCATTGGGATTGTTTTCTAGAAACAATTAAACAACTGAGTCACAGTTACATTTACAACAATAACAGAGTTGAAATCTTAAATCGTTTGCCTAATTCCTGCATTGTGTTAAAGAAATAGTTCAACATCTCCGTACAGCAACTATAAAGGATTCTGACATTGTATTTGAGAATTAAAAAGACATTACATTCTTGGTTTTTGCAGCTTTAATTCAACTAAATACCTTCAGAAATGCAATGTAAATGGATGAAATGTCTTTGACCAAAAGTCCTCCAAACCCTTTTGCATCTGCTGTTTTCAACTCTTTTTTTCTTTAAAGTGAATCAGCTTATTTCATTTGCAGAGATTTTCACCCACAGATTGCTTGGACAGCAGCGCTTAGCTGGTGATCTGTGTAAAAGTGTTGCTGTCAGGAATGTCTCCCATAGTACTGTGACAGACAGGTCTGTATGGATTTAAGCTTCGGTGATGCTTTAAATCCCTCAGTCAACAAAAGGGGTTTCAGGCGATTTGCTGAAAGCCACCCTGTGGCTGCATTTCTGCACCTGCAGCATTTAACTAGTGGAGGCCATGTCAGGCTTCTGTTGTGAATCACAAGCAAGACAAATACTTTTTAGAGTTTACTTTCACTTACTCAGGTGTCACATAGGTGAGACTGGCCTTGCAGAACTGATGAGACAATCATAGGGGAGTATAAAATTCAACCCACAGCTGTGTTTGCCCTTTCTATTATGGTTTACAGGGGCTATTAAATCAAAATTAGGCAATAGAATTTTTATTGTTTATGCCTGTTTTGATTGAACCTGATGTCCATGGTGTCACATTCTCCATGCAGTACATTGATTTCTACTTTTAATTCATATCCCATATTGCATGGACACATTGTTTGCCAGCATTTATCAGCTTTTTTTTCAATATTTTGTTGACTTGTTAATTTGAATTACGTAATTGATTAAACACCATAAAACTATAATCTTTTCATTCAGTACTGGTTTATTAGATGGAGGTATGAATTTTGGTTGCAAGTTAAGTCTGTTGAGTTCTAGTTTGTGAATGTGTTTTGTATTGAAACCTTCTGACCGTCCTCAAGTGAAAACTCCAACTTCCTGGTATATCTTGGTCATCCACGATCTTGCCCCTCCATACCTCTCCGACCTCCTGCACATTGTCACTCCATCGCGCTCTCTCCGATCCTCCTCCTCCATCCACCTGTCTGTTCCTACTGCCCGCCTCAGCACCATGGGGAGCAGAGCCTTCCACTCTGCTCCTCAGCTCTGGAACTCACTGCCACCTGACCTCCGTAACTCTACTAGTCTCTCCATCTTCAAATCCAAACTCAAAACCCATCTGTTCCGGCTTGCCTACTCCCCTTAACCCTGTCTCACTGTCCCTCACACTTGTTACTATGTTTTTTATCTGTTGATTGTATTGTGAATGTTTTTTATCTGTTCGTTTTTAACTCTGTACAGTGTCCTTGAGTGACCTGAAAGGCGCTTACAAATAAAATGTATTATTATTATTATTATTATCTTACAGCAGCTTAAACCCAACATTGAACACACACATTATGTTGAAATACTGTTCCACCTTATATCAGCAGGATGCCCACCAACAGGAACAAATATAAAACTATAAATTCACACACAAGCTGCTCTAGTGCTCATACTGAAATAAGATACTGAACTAGTGGCTACAGCAAACAGCTTTATATACATTATGGCGGCTCAGACAATATTTATCTGATATACAGTGCCCAATTTATTAACCAAGACTTAATTAAATTCATTTTCATCAACAAACAAGATCCACAGCAACTGTCCACTATTAGATTTATGTACAGGGAAATAATTATTCCACTGATTCCCCGTAAACCTAATTTCAGCACAGCAACTGAATATATTTCTTTATGGGGAGGATGTGCCGTGGCAGAGCTTTCACAAAAATGAAGTGACACTCTGGGAAAGGCAGAGGACTGTAATGCCTTATAATGGGGATAGATGGCGAAAAACTGTCCCTTAGGGTTTACAGGCTGTCGCTCCCTAGGACAGCTGAGCAAATACTGCTTAAATAGAAATCTGTGGAAAGGCATCAGTGCCACAGAGTGTGTGCCAGACTATTACAGCCCAAACACCCACAAACCCACCTCTGAGTTCACACCATTAAGAATCACCTCGCTGAGCTACTGGTCACCACGGCGGAGGGGCCAGTGCAGAGATGGGCAGGATGTGCAGCCCCACCACTGCTGTTTTCACCATGACAAAGCTGGAAAAGAGCCACGGTCAACAACTTTTTTCATTAGTAGTGTTGACATATGCATACTCTTTGGAAAACAGCACTGACTCCGTATATGTATTTAAATCAACAATGCTTTGATTGCAATCATATCTCTGTCAGACCAAAGGTTGGACCACATTCATATTCTGAACTTTATATAGCAATAGGCTGATGGACTTTATGGCGACAGGTGTGGTTAGCTGTTGAACTTCAACACAGAGCAACTCAAAAATTCATCCAACCCAAAAAGTTGAAATACTTGTTCCAAAATGTTGTACAGGACAAAAAGCATGGCATGTTTTTTAAACCAGAAAATCCACTAAAATGCATCATGTTTCCCTTCACCTTCATACATGTATGTCATCATCAAGACTATGGACAGCTACAGTATCAACAAAAAGCTACACAATTAACTCAAAGAGTGAATAACTAAAAATCAAACTCTACACATTTTTATCTGCTGATTCTGTGTCTGTCCCAGCATGCATTTGGAGAGAGGCGGGTACAGCAAGGATAGGTTTCCAGTCTATCACAAGGTGTGCGTGTACAGATAAGTTGGAGTTTCCGGATCACCCAAATTAGCTAACCTGCATGTCTGAAGATGTGTAAGTTAAGAAAATGGCCAAATAAAGAAGAAAACAATTTATAATTGGGCTTTTAAGTGGATGTATTGCTTATTATAGCTCCTTAGCTTAATTCCTGACATCAACAGTTAATAATACAAACATTAAACAGTTCAGTTCTAACATGTTTCTAATCATATAATATGCTCTTTCAGATAAATTTTTAGTGCAATATGGATCTTTAATTCAAACACATGATTGGTGTATATGTGCTGTTTCTATCCAACCGTTAGAGGTTATAACACTTAGAGGCACTGGAGATGTAATTACAGCCATCGGGACATTTCCAGTATATGAGAGCATGAATGGAAGACTGGCCTTAAAATGTTTTTATCTCTTGCGAAATACACACACACACACACACACACACACACACACACACAGTAGCCTTGAGCTTAAGCCTGCTGATGTTACTCGACATGGTTGCCAGTTTGAACCTCCGGCCATCAAAAGAAAATTTGGAAGTGGAAACTTTCTCACACTCTCCGAACAAAAATATCCCTGGTGGATATGTTGAACATCTGTTGTTTTCTGTTAAAAACCCAACGACTGTCTCAAGGTCTAATAACATCTCAAACGACTTAATTGATTTTTTCACTTGGTTGTAAAAGAGAAGAAACCCTGAAAGAGACACACTGTCTGACGCTGACGAGCATAGTAAAGCAGAACTGTGCAATTTGCACAGCAGCTAAGAGCAATTCTGACCTTTTATGAAAGCAGTTATGTTTAAAAAGTGCCAGTTTTCCCAGTAGAGCTGACATCACATAGTGTAGAGCAGCGCAGTGTGCTGTGCAGTTCATTATGAGTCTGGTGCACACAAACACCTGGACATCTGCCATCACCACTCCTACATCTGACCACACACTGCTGTCTGGTGTTGAAAACCTCGTAACTGTTCATGCTTTTATTACAACCAAAAATATTAAGTAATCCTTGGTGTTCATTAAATAAAAGTAAACTATAAGGGAATGTCGGTAAAATGATGATGAATTCACCCATTAACAGGAAATGCATACACATGTTGGTAGCTAAACATTTGCGACAACAGACATTTGCAATTTTATCGATTTCAGAAACTAGAAACATAATTAACAGATTAATATGTACTTTTTAAATAGATGCCTGGCGTAGTATAATTAGCCTTAGTGCTGTATTTTTTCAAAGATCCCATGAAGTTTTAACACACTTAGATGTGTCACCATGCAATATACTGTATAATAATATAATGATGCACTGGCTGCCTCTTTGGTTAATGCTCCTTTTTTTTTTTTTTTTTTGCTTTTTCATTTTTTACCTCGGGAAAGGCATGGCTGACTTGAACTTGACTTAAATAGTGTCATCAAAAATGAATTACATAAATTAACAATCCCATTCCAAGCAATCAAATTTAACATCACTTTGTCTTTTCCTTTTTTGGATCACATAGAAACTTTTGCTAAGTCTGCCAAGAAATTCAACAGTATGTGCCATAATACAAATCGATGATGCCAGTAATTTTCTAACTGTCTGATTTAATGCTGAGCCACTGAACTAAAAGTGACAAATAAATTCAAAGAATCACTCTCCCACCGTGGGAACCTTCTTCTAAAAGTCCTAAGTGCAAAAAAAGGCTTGTAACGCCATCACTGATTATTTACAATAATCTCTCCATAAATCACTTTTTACCCGCAATGAATCACTCTCCATTGATTGATTTCCATAAATTATATGATATGTAGCATTTAACATTTTAATCGCTGATTTATGCTGATTGCTGATTTTTGAGTTCAGCTTAAATTTATGGAGGCTGGACAGCAACTCAGGCAAATGAGACCAATTTTATTCCAAGTAGATCCTGTTTTTGCACATACACGCAAGCACACACACGCACTAACCTCCTAGGCTCTGACCTTAGCCTTGACCAACACAACTGAAAGCCGAATAATAGCCCATACCCTAACCCTAAAACCAAGTCTTAACCCTCAAAAAGCATTACGAATTCCAGTGTCCACTGTACAGTGGATAATATTTCAAAGGCACAGTCACCTTTGGTCTTTGACCGAGATATTCCTGCAAGTCAAAGGTCAGGCGGTCAGGAGGACAAGAAGATCACCTGTCCTATGCAAAACAAACTTCCACACAGTGACATGATCTGAAACGGGGGGCGCACATCATTAAAAAAACAGGCGGCTGACAGACCACAACTTGATCCTCACACTAACCATCCTGGACGGGAGCGATATGTTCATGTTGAAACATGAACATGAAACACAGGCTGCTGCTCATGAAACATTAACACTGGATCACAGAGCATGTAAAAAGCATGTCAGTTTCAACTTAGGCTACACAAAGACTCGCCTCTTGGGGCAACCAGCATCCTACACCAGAGAATGTACGTTTTAATCATTAATATGCGTGCACACTGGACACTGTATCCACTTGGCTGAAAACACTTGTGAACTGATGACAGAAACAGCTCAGGAAGTGTCTGCATTAGTGTAAAAAGTGGCCTGTGGTATTCATTACAGACAGCTTTGGGCCCCTCCCAGTTGGAGTACTCACATGAGATGTTTTTTGGCAGTTGAACATTTCATTAACTAGAATCCGATTTGGCAAGAAAAGCACAAGGATTTTGCTGAGGTTTCCAGTGTGCTTGGTGGAGCACTCTGGGTAGTGGATAATGCATTCCCATTTCTCATTATAACCGCATATATTAACATTTTTTATATTGTGTAACTCAGGCTGCACATATGGACATAGGCAGATCTGACAGGAAGTGCAATATATGCAGGACATGTATGCAGAAAATAATGAGGTTTAAAACAAATTAAATAGTTAATAAAGGTGCATTTTATCACTTATGATGACTCTTTTCATGAGCAAACAATTATGGTCTGGTTTCATCCATATATATAATACTATATAATAATTAAGTATTTAATAGCAATATTTCATACATGAGCAACATTTCTGAAATCCTTATGACTTTGATGCTGCATTTTAGTTGCACTTCTGCTTGCTTTTATCTTATTAATTGTGGCAGAAGTGTCATGTTATGCACATCCACAAGCCTGTGTTAACACACTCTCGCACCCTCTCAGATTCACTGTGCTGTGTTTCCTGTTCTCTCAACTTGCTCTTCTTTCCTCTTTCCTCCCCTAAAGCTCCATGTATTCTCTTGAGACGACTCCTCTATCAGGTACCACAGCAACAAATAATAGGCTTCGTTTGACTTCCACTCCTCTTAGCTGGAGAAGATTGATTCTTTCTTTGGACTCTTTAAATTACTTCTCATGGCTGCAGACGCAGGAGTGAGATTGAATTTTAAAGCTCTAACGTGAAGTCCACCCACGGCTCGCAGCACTGATCCTGTTTTGGGAGAACCCAGCGATGGTGCTTTATGGTCGTGTCAGCCGCAAGGACAGGGAACAGGCTTTCATGTGAGCGGCTGTGATCATATAGTCAACACACAAGCAAATCAACCTTGAAAGCCCTGCTGTCAACTTTTAATCATTAAAGCTATAGGCTGGCCATGAATTCCTGAGGGGGGATGGGAGAGATTTCCCCTTCTCTGCTTTGATATCCCCCCCTGTGGTCATTCATTTTTTCATTCCCAGTGGGCATACATGTTATCCCTGCACCATGAGTCGAGAGTGGATCAAACTCTGTTACAGTGTTGATGTTGACTGTGCCTCGTGCTTGGTATGGCACAATCAATGCAGTCTCATAGTTTGTCCCAGTCTTTGTCAATTTAACTGTTAGGATAGTATTGATGTTCGCTAGATATCGAGAGCGAATACCGGCATGAAATGGCAGCAAAGCATTTCCTCATTTTTTTGTGCTGAAATATTTAGAGAAGAAGTCACAATATTTATACGCATATATATTGAATTTGCAGTTATTGTATAAGAGGAGTTACTTGTGTTACCGTGCCTTCAGCTCCATGAAATGAACTCTTCAACATGTCCCTGATGTTGTTATACCATTCTTGAATAGCTGCAGATGACAGATCAGAGAGAGCTTCCGGATAGGGACCGCTGCTCTTTTTGATTGACAAGTTCATTAATTTAGGCCTGAGAGAATGGCAACCTGTCAATGCAGATGCATTGTTGATCATGTAACAAGAGGAATATCACACAAGACGTGCGTTATCCAGCAAAACAAATTCCAAACAGCCTGCAACAACACAAGATCACATTTCCCATGGTGTCAGCCCTTTGATTAGCCTCAGATCAGTCCTTCTGGGACCACATGACTCAGACAGCCGTACAACCTGCGACATCTACTGTAGATGTCCAGGTTTGCTGTTTGTTCCTGACAAAACAAAGCTCATTTACCCTCTGCTCTTTCCCTGCTGCCATCTGGACCTTTCGCTCCAATGTTCCCCAACCTGACCTTTCTCTGCCACGACGCTGCTGCAGCCTCACGCAGCGTGCATTCGCTCATGTTGACGGTCACATTCAAGGCTAAAAACGCCCTCATTGCCTCATTTATATCATCCGTGAGAAGGGTCAGAATTCAAAGGGGGATCAGGGTAAACCTGCCATTTAAATTTAATAAAGTGCTTGTAAAGTTGTAATTCAAGGGTCAGATAATGCCCTGTACAATTCATAGTGCTCTTTTACATGAACCTTGTGTAATTTTTTTTATGTTTAAGCTGTAATATGTTTTAGTAATTCAGCTTCTGTTCCCTGCAGATTTTAGACCTTGGCCTGAACCGTGACCAAGACCATGAATTTCAGGGAATTCTGGCTGAGAAGAACAGGATAGTTTTTGATGGGGAAACAATAGAGACACCAGTATAGGAGAAAACAACATGTTTGCAGTCAGCAGCAGAGCAGACAAACCACAGCATAGAAATGAGTGCTACCAACTTACTATGAAATGCAATTATAGTATTTAATATACATACAATATAGTAAAGGATTGGCCCAGTGTAGGAAGGAGACCCGGTGATATGAATGATGAATACAGGACTACAGATCTATTGTGCCAGCAGGAAACCACACAGTGTTTGGCCAATGTGCAACCACAAAAAAGGGCAATTTGATAAGAATATAGTAAAATTAGTTTCCCTGTAAAAATTTCAGTACGACCACAAATAAGATCAAAAGAGCAAAAATTGCTTTTTCTAAAATGCTCATTTCTTCCCCTGCATTATAGCAGAACTTAATGAAACCTTTCTAAAGGCTGCATTGGCTTATACAGTCTTATTATATTGAGTTTATTGTTCATTTCCCAGAAGCCCAAATGACCTGACAGTATGGGAAGCAGAGTCTGAATTTCAGCTGTGAAACAAACATCAGTGAGTCGCTGCTCTCCTTAATCATTCTTTGCACAGTAGCTACAGACCGCGAGCTCAGAAACACAAAAGCCATCTGCGAGCAACTGAAGGAAGTGGCGAACCTGCGAAATTATAGCGATTCAGCAATTCCTCTTCTTGTGAATTTGCTTCTCAGTGCACTCTGTCGGCTAATACTAATGATATGCAGCGTCGGCTAGTTTTATTTTAAACAACACAGCTGCTCTGAACGCCTCAATGAGCAGGTGTGTGGTTTTCATGTATTTTATCATATGGCGTTAAAAATAGTTTATAAATGTGTCGATGGTTTTTGGAAGCCTTTTATTTTCTGTGCTTTTTATCAAGGAAATAATTACGCTTTATAGTGTTACACAAACATGGGTTGACTATGATCATGCAACTCCAGCGGACCACCAAACTTTTCCAAGCTGATCTTCAAATTTCAACAACGTTCCAAAGCCCACACTTTCCTAAGGTTATGTTTGTTATATATTTTTTAGCCTCCTAGCAGTGTGGCTCTAGGGATGGTAATGTTGGTTGGTTGGTGCAATTTGTTCTTTGCTCCAGACTGAATCTAAAACAACCACCATGAGGTTCACATTTTTGACTTTTAGTAACATATCTTGATACACTACATTGGATGGATTGCTAAGAAATTTTGTACAAATAGCCATAGTGTCTGACCTTCAGTGCCATAATCAGGTCAAATGGCACACATTTGTAGATGGCCTCTCCTGGAAGACATTCATAGTATTGCGCTCAGCTGTTCATATGAAAGTTGTAGAAAATTGTTGTGTCAAGAATGAAACACGAGAGTAGTTCAAACCCAGGCTCCTTCCTCACATGCACACAGCTGGCCAGTCAGTCACAGGTGGGACACATTGAAGGACTTCCTCCTCAACTGCATATCTGTGTATTCATGTGCCAATGTGCCAAAATAAAGTATGACACAACAAAAAGAAGCCACAACACCAGGCAAAATGGGTTCTTGTGCAGAAAGAACACATGAGACACGCTGTCTGATTTACATTTGGGGCAATTGATTATGTGCCAAGGTCTTTGCAAACTTCTTATTCTTCTTTTAATTTCTGCCAGACTAGGCATGAGAAGTGCATTGCTGCCTCTCATCAGTTAAAGACATCAATGCATTTGCTCTTTGCAAACAGAAATGATCTTAGTGTTTATTTACATATACAGCAGGGAAGTGAGATATGACTACAAGTAGCCACTTTAAACACATGTGGAGACACATTCTAATGCCAGATGTGAACTGACGTACTTAGTCCTGTTCTTTTTCTGTCTTGAGTAGACAACCTGTCTTCCTTCAATCATTCTTCGAGGGTGAAAGAAACTCATCTGTCTGAATTGTGACAGAGGACATTGACTACACTGAAACCAGACCGGTTTGGATCTACTAGAATTGAGAGCAATGTAGATCTCAGATTACGTCTGTCTTTAGTCAGAAGCCAAACAAAAGGAACTCATCTACATGACAGTGAAGAGCCTGATGGACAGAAACAACCTGACAGGACAAAAAGAAACTCAATAAAAGAATTAATCCTTCCATGCTGGTGAAATCAAAGAGAGACATTTGTAATCAGAAAACATCAGTCTGTCTAACTGACCTCATGCTTGACCCCCAACTCCCATTAACTGACCAAAAACTCCCCTCATCAGCGCTCAGTAAGGGCTTCTGTCAGAGTTGTACTTCCTTCACCAGCAGCGCATCCACCAGCTGGAGGGTAATGAAAGAAGCTGAGATTATCGTTTTCTTCGTGTGTGTGCTTCGTCTTCTCTGCTGAACATCCCTCACTATTCATTAACCTATAAGGGTGAAGAATGAGTCGAGAACAGAGCAAGATCACTGACAACACAAACTTCAGCTGACTTTCCAAATGGTTATGTTTTATTTGAGATAGTTTTACAAGCTGAAACTTTTAGCTCCGTCTTAATTTTAATAAAAAATAATTATTCCAAATCTTGACTCCAACAAAGTATTTTTGCAAACTAATTAGTTTTGCCATATATATTTTGTCAGACATTTAATTGCTCTCTTGATTTTGAGTGGCAACATTTTTTCCAGTGAGGCTCGTAGCCATTTTGTGAATTTCCCCATGGTGGGACGAATTAAGAATATCTTAGTGCTTCATTTTTCCTAAAGTATTCCAAGAACTACTGAATGGATTGTTATAAAAAATGTATAGAAAATTCATGGTCCTCAGAGGATGAGTTCTAATGACTTTGGTCTTCTTCTAACTTTTTTAACGTCAGTCCAGTGTTTTAAGGGCCTGCTGTGAGTGGAAGTTGTAGGGAAAACAAACAAAATGTGCAGACAGTCCTTTTCTGATGTGGCATACTGATAAAAATAATTGAGTGGTATTACATGTCTCCAGAAACATATTTGCTCTTTCCAATTAGTAGTATATAACATTATTTCCAGAGACATTGTGAATATATCAGAACAAACCAACACATAACCTGATATGCTGAATTCATTGCGGATGCTCCCTTCTTCCACATATCACACATGCTGTACACATCTTAGAGTGACATAATAGGAGTGAGAGCATGACTGAAGGATGTAGGCAGGTAATGGTGGCTGGGCGGTAACACTCACTCTCAGGCTGAACTCTGCCTCTCCTTTAACTCTCTCCCCCTTTGACAACTCCTCATATCCTGGCAGAACAAAAGCCCTCTTCGGGCCCCAGTGGCCAATTTCCTCTTTCCCCATTACCTTCCCATTAAGAAAAATTGTGGAAAAGGAGGACACTGAGCCCCCTCTTGCAGAGCCATCCCAAGTCATTACTTACACTATAGCTGTGTCGCTACTTGCAGCCTGGCCTGCAGCTGCTAATGATGAGGGATGGCAGTAAAAGGAGGAGGATCCCCTCTGTGCATTGAGCAGGAGGGTACAGTAACCTGATTACTAGTGGCTGCCTGGAAAATGGCATTACATTCTCGCTGCAGACCCGTCTCTCACTTTGAGCCTCCGACTGTCCTAGATCGGGGCGGCTGCACAGTCTTTCCCTTTGTGAATGAGTTTATCATTGTGCTTTGTAAGGAGCTGTCGTACAAATGGCGACCAGGCAGCTGTCTGCCCCTGAGTGCTTTGATTGCAAAACGTGGCCTCCTGTCTTCTTCATGCATTACTCTTCCAGTCTATCAAGATGTGTTTTTGATTTAATTATCCGCCTACAATAAGGGATGCAGGTCCAGCTGGATGGATGTGTACAGTATGCCACTGGGAATTATAGCTGAGATGTGGACAGCGGGGGAAAAAAATGGAGCATATTGTTCACAAGGCGACCTTTTAATGAGTTGATTTAAACCAGAAAATTGGCTTTTATCATTTGGATACCTGCAATTCAATCCAGGCCCACTCATCTGTCTGTTCTGTCTCAAGTATCTGTGGTACTGAAATAGACCCAGAGCTATTTATGGAGAGAGAGAGAGAGTGAGAGAGAGAGAGAGAGAGAGAGAGAGAGAGAGAGAGAGAGAGAAAGAAAGAAGAAAAAGAGTCCGACAGTCTCATAGATGTTCAGCAAAAACAAGACCAAGAGTCCACAGACCTGCTCACAGCTCTGTGAGGATAGATTTTGGTAAAGTGATGCTAAATATCAACATCAGCATGCTAAGAATGTGCATACTCATACTGAAGAAGCTACCGTTCCGAAGAAGCAGGTATAATGCTGAGTTCAGACTATACAATACTTGTTTCTGTCACTATGTCAGATTACTCATACAATATATGCAAACTCTTGTGAAATGAGCACAAAACACAACAAGCAGCTGAATGTCAGTCATTTTGAAGGTATTTGTTCATAAACCTAAGAAGTTGGTACAGCCAGATTAAAAGTTAAGGGATCCCAAAAGTTATTTCAGTTCATCCTGAGAGGGACATGATTGAGTGAAATAACAGTTTTTGAGGCATTTCACCCATGTGAACCTCATCATCATCCTCTGGGCACCATGAATATCTGTATAAAATTTGACAACAGTTCATCCAGTAGTTGATAGCTGAGATATATGAGCCTGGACCAAAGTAGCGACCGATCAACAAACCAACAATGCTGTCCATAGAGCCGTGTCGTCGGTAATTGTTTTTCCACCAACGGTCATTCAAGGATAATCTGCATCATGTGACTTCAGCTGGCAGACATCTATTATCACAAAAGAACACAGTGGATTTTTATTCTGTGTGTGCTCTGGCGGGGATGTTACCCGACATCAGTTCTCTCGCTGGAATTTTGGCAGTGAAACTGGATTTTTAGTTGAAACAAAGCGTTGGCTTATTTAAGTCATTTTACCACCACAGGCAATTACATGTCACCCTTGTTGACTTCAGTGCCCCAGTGGTGGTACCTCCTTTACCCAACTGGTGCACACACACACACACGCACAGACTAATCAGGTTGCCCAGACACAGGCTCGCGAGGCCCTTGTTACCTTGAGTGACTTTGTCCAATTAGAGCCTTTGAAAACAGCAGCTGCAGGAATAGAGAAATGTTGGGAGGAGGAGGAGGAGGGAACGGGTCATTATATGCAGGCATCAGCACCGCATCATCCTCCCAGCCTGCTGATCATGACCAATTTCTAACCCGATCCTCCTTTTTTAGATATTGACTTGCATACCAGTCAGCTCTAATAAATCCCATCGTAACTTCATAGATGAGTTAGTTATTTCCTGGTGTCCAGTATGTGTGGCTCACTGATTACAGTCCCTTATAGACCAAAAGACAATCCAAAAATCAACCTCCAAAGAACTTCATTTGAGCAGTGAAAGAAAGAGTATGTGGCATAATCAGATGGTCGAATTTGATCCATATGATGGAATGTAAAATGTGAAAACAAAACAAAAGGCAGGAATCAGTGTTTATGCATCAAGGAGCAATCCTAGGTCAAGTGTAGGTCCCGTCAAATGATGTTACGCTTGCCCACCCCCCACCTTGATTAGTACGGTATCACACTGCCTCTCCGAAGGCCTTGACACCCAACTCCACCTCCCAGCTGTCACCCAGCCTGCCTCTCGTTCACCGGTCCATTCGCTGGAATGGATGGAGCTCCTGCTGTGCAAACAAGATCGGTTGCCAGTAATGGCTTATTGTTTGAGGATGCTCAGCCACGCTGTGAGAGGAAATGAATCCTCTTTAGACGCAGCCATTTACATATCATAAAAAGATCTACTTGAGGATATGACCGTAATCATTCATCAGTCATCCGTGGAGGATTTCTTCCACCGTGATGTGCTTTTATTAATATGGCAGGACTCTTGTGATTCTCTTTTTTTTTTTGCAACTTAATGAGATTTATTGCAGAATTTCTGTAACGTTTTGCAATGACAAACACAGAATTTGGCAACTTCAACAATTCCTCAAATTCAGACGGTGCTGTTTCTTTCTATTGTCAGTAATTATACTCTAAAGCTAAATGACAGTTTGTTCCAGTCAGGCATTTTGTCTAAAGAACACTATCTGGACCAGCGCCTATTTGGGCCGATACTGTTATCAGTAAAACAGCCAGGAAGCTTTTTGGACTTCCAATGCATGGGCAGATCCAAGTGATTAAGCAAACATTTTAAAAAGCTATTAGGTAAACCACAGAAACACAAGGCAGATTTGCACCTCAGTCTGCCAGCATCAGCTTCTCCGTCTCTTTAATGCACATTCTCTTCATACATACACAAACCGTCCTTTCTGAAATACATATACTTGATATTTATAGAACTAATTCACGCCAAGGAAACAAAAAAAAAGGAGCCCTTTTAACTTCAATAAGGTGATGGATTACAGGTTTCTGAAAGCCGCTGTCAGACAAGGATTCTGTTTTTAGCAGTGCTTTATGTTGGAGCAACAAAATTAGTTATGTGGGCTGACGGTAACTGTGGCCACATTTACATAACAGTAATATACTCACTTAAGCTTGGCGGATTTGAAATGAGCTGAATATACTGAAGGTTTCATGGGAGATTTTTACAATATAATATCTCCCTAACTCAGAAACATTGTTGTTCATGCACTTAGAAACTTTGAGGAGTTATAATTAAGATTATAATTATTAAGTTTCAAGATGATGCCAAAGCATCAAATGTTATGCAAACTTAATGTAAAGGTACATCCTTGGGGAGCATTAAGGAGCCATCGTGCACTTAGCAAATCATTTGTGGTTGGTTCTGTTTTAAAAGCATTTCCTGGACAAGTTCAGCGAGTCCAGTTAATGCAGGTTGCTCAGCTGAGTGAAGTGGATGACCTCACGTTGTCTTTTTCAGGATCTTGACTGAAGAGCTGTTTGTCACTTGCTTGTTTCTCTTTGCCACAATGAACTAAATGAATTTTGTGGACTTTGTTACGCCACTATGCCTGCAAGGCATGCAAAGTCATTTCATTTTAAGAAAGGGTGCGGCCAGCCATCTAATGGCTCTACTGTGATCATCACATTGTAATAGTACAAATCTATCAAACTGAAGTATGACCCATAGAGAGGAACATGCCTTAAATGGGAACTGCCAGCTGTTATAGATGGCTCTCTTTTGTGGAAATGCTTTACAATGGGCAAGAATTTCTTCTCTTTCTGTATATCTGCGTGCAGATGTTTGAGCGTGTGTGCGTTTGAGGGTGGGTAGGGTGGGGGCAGATTAGTGTGGGTGCACCTATGTGTGTGATAAAGAGAAATTGTGACAAAGACAGAAAGAGAGCGAGACACCCACAGGGCACCTCATTACCCGTCCGCCACAATCACAGGGAATCAGTCAGAAGATAAATGCCCTCTCACAGTACCATTGATCTCAATGGAAGCAGGATGCCATCTGACTCAACATGGCAAGACATCACTGACTAACACACAGGGTCACCACACTCGCAATACTGCAAACCACGAATCTGTCGTGTCGCCAAAATGGAGAGGTGATGTGTCACTGTTCAGTCTTGGATCTCACTTTTCAGATGAAATGTTTTAAGGGCCTTTACTTCAAATCAACAGTAATCCCTTTTGAAATTTGCGACATTAAATCAAGCTGTGATCAAGGGCCGCCGTGGCCTAATGCCATTCATTGCAAGTAAAGACGGCATCAAAAAGCTGTGCCAGTGTTATGTCTTCTATCTTTGGCAAAACTCAGACCAGGCTGGATTTTCCCCCTGAGCCTTTTATCAGAAGAAGACTGATGTCCTGATATGACTGCTAGCACTGAGCCGAACATCACAAAAACAGAATTTCTTTGGAGACCGTGGCCCCTTGTGTAGCTGTGCAAGGTGAGAAACCGACGGCAGCTTTATTACCAGATATTTCTAATTCTTCACACACTGGTTTTCATTAGCTGTTTCCTGATGGCTTTTCAAGCAGATGCAGACAGTGTGCCTTTTTTTTTTTTGTCTTTTTCCCTCGAGACGTTTCTCTTCGACGCTTACTCCTTTTAAAGCTGAGCAGATAGTCACACCAGCAAGCCAAGATAGCGCTAGTTTCATTCATCTTCAAACAATGAATCAGCACAAGGCAGCCCATTAGCATCACATGTAATTAGGCTAATCTATTATGATCTCCCCCTTTGGCAAACACACACACAGTGCCATGGAAGATTATGCCGGGGTGATGTGCTTGTACACTAACATCCAGAGTTCTTGATGAAAGCATCACGTTGACATGCAGTCTCATTGAGCCGCTTCATAGCCTTGCACAAAGGAGTGTCAGAGTAGCTATTCCAAGTCCTTCCTCTTTTGTCGCTAAAGCAGAAGAGGAACATTGTTATTTTCAGTCAAAAGATGTCCTTTAACCAAAAGCATGGGTGCAGATGGTAATTTTTAATTATGTGGTTATTAGGTTTGCACAAATGATATCAGATCAAGGATGTTTTCTGCATGGAAACAGATAGTCACTGAGGGCAAAAGGCAGGGATTCCTCAGCACATCATCTGCAAGTTGGGGCAGAGGCTGGCTTTGTGCGAGACCATCAATCACGAGATCTCACATTTCACAATAGCTTCCAGGTGTGTGGCCAATTTAGGTGCCTATTTTTAAAACTGAAGACTGAAGCAGATCTTTTCTTTTTTCTTTTGTCAGCAAGCGGGTGGTGCCATTACTTCATCAGTCAGGAGATCTGCTCGACCTGGCTTTTGACCCTTAAGCATTAATGAAACGTCTTTGATAATAGACTGGAAACATCACGTGACCCACCAGTGAGTGTATAGAGCCGCATTCATCAACGAAGAAAAGAAGCATGATTTTCTCCTGTGGGGTCGCTCAAGTAGACTTGAGCTGTTATTTCTGATTAGGCGTGGATGCTGCTGTTTCAGCTTTCCTCATATAAATATCAGACTTCTAGCACAAATCACCACGTTGAGGAGTTCATCATCAAAGGACAATTTCCTTTCTGGTCATCGAGAATGGGCTGATGGTTGTGTGTGTGTGTGTGTGTGTGGCTATGTGGTGGGGTGGGGAGGGGCGCTCTTCACACAAGATTAGATGTGGGCAACGGTGCTGATTACACAAGGGGCTGTGAGGCGCACGTAATCATGTCATACAGCTTAGTTTGTTGCCGTCTTTTACCCTCTGTCAGACTGGAGAGTTTCCATCTCCACTGTCTGGCTCCCTTTTGAAAACTTTGTGCAGCGAATGAATGCAGAGGCTGTGATAACGAACACATTGTGAGGAGGGAACCATCTCATCTCTTATAGTTTATATTATTAGTTCAAACAGGACTGAGCTGGAAACTGCCGGTGTGTTTACTTATTTTATGCATATCTTTGTGGATGCCTCTGAGTTGCTAATTTACATTACAGTATACAATTACTGCTGTCTGTCTTGGATATAAGGAGCAATATCTGTGCATGGATTTTGTTATAAGAAGGATGGATTGAAGTTAATGAATCTGCAGGTATCTTCAAAAACAAGTTACGGGATCTGTGCACAAAAAATGTGAGAGAAGGCTATTTTCACTTTGAAATAAAGCAGATGAAAAGAGGGATATCAAGTGGCAGATGAGTGAATATGAATAAGTTATTTGAGCTCTGTTGGCAGCACTGATGGATGGTTTGTCCACCACTTTGGTCCAGACTGAAATATCTCAACAATTATTTGATGAATTATAGTTTTCTACAGATATATTAATGGTACCAAACGAACCCTGTTGACTTGATGGTCCCTTAATTGTTCTGCTAGTTCAACTATCAGGTTGTTTTGTTTCGACTAAATGAGCAATATAAAGACATAACCATTGCTCTGGCAAATTCTGGTGATGGTTTTTTACACTATAGACCAAACAATTAATCAAGTAATCAAAAAATGGCTGATTAATCAGAAGGGATAGTAATTCATTTCTGAGGCAATTATTTACTTTGCTGTTTTTGTTCTTTAGCACAAAACCTCACCCAGAGCTTAAATAAACATGAGATTAATCAAGGTTAAGTTATTGATATTTAACTTTACTTAAGGGCTTAATTTGTGCTACAATCCTTTCAATGCAAAAGTAGACAAAACTAATTCTAAAAATCCTTTGTGATAATTTCAGAAAATTTTCTGAAAACTTTTGTAAGCACTAATCTGACCTGCTGTTGTTTTGTGTCAGATCCACTTGTCACTTCCAACAACAATGCTCATCTATCGTCTGTGTGTCTTTATTTCTCTCTTCACCATTGTTAAAGCTGTGACTGACCTTTTCTGTGGCAGCCTGTCTAACTACCCTGGGGCATATGATAGCTGGAGGATAGGCTTTAATTGACGTGATAGCATTCTTGAGGTTGGGTAAGGCGAGGGAGAGGAGTAGGTATAGAGAAATGTTGAAAGTTAGAAAGGTTACGCTCTGGAGCGGTCTCCTCATGACGACAATGATGTGATAGGAGACGGCCGGGTTTCTCTCTAATTTGAAGCTTCTTCCTGCAGTCCCACCACAGGATGATGCGGTCATTGTTTTTACTTTAAAATGAGGCTGCAGATGAAATTTTTAAAAATCCTTCCTCCGTGAGATGCAGTGCCTGCGGTTAAAGACCACTTTAGAGTAGTTGTATAGTCAGTTTAGGAAAGTCATTTTGAATTTATTCAGTTGAGCCATGTTTCACTGCCTGACTGCACCCAGTCGAGCCCGAGCCTTTTCCATGACCTTTCAGTGGAACGTATAGATTCTCCTCTAGTTGAGCTGGAAACAAAACAATGATGCCAAGCCTGAGAAAATGCTCCACTGGCTGCTGGTATGCTTTAAGTACCACAGACATGCAACTCTTATCTCAACAGCTCGCTTATCTTTTGTCAACTGGAACAAGATAAATCTTTTTTGGTCCCGTCTCAACTCTAAATGAACTTGAGTGAATCTTACTTTGCATCCTGACACGAATTTGAAAAAAATGCATTTAATAGGTTTTCGAAAATAACCCCAGCGATCCACTATTTGAATGCCTATACATTATTCAGTGATTGTCAAAGGTAATCCTCTACCGCGATGAATCACAGTGGAGTTTTCAGCAGACCAGAAATAGAAGTGGATCATGATTCATTATCTTTACTGGAACTTTATTTACATCCATCCAGAGGCTTCCACATACTGCAGCTGTTGTTGTGCATTGGTGTGTGTATTTTATTATATACCTATACTTGATTGAGCTACGTCACTTTCTTACAGTGCGGGGGCATTAACTTGGCAGATCACTCTGTTATTTAAGACCACTTCAGCATCTACAGTGTTATGGACAGTTCGATCTGTGTAGCATTGACTGCATTCAAACATCCTAAAATCTGCACATATTTCACACAAAGCAAACGTTCACATTAGTAATGTTGGACTAGAATTATGGGTTAGGATGTGTCAGCTAAATAAGTTAGTTAATTTCCACTTAAGTTTGGGGATTTGTGAGGGCACTTTTGTGTGATACAACGAAACCAGGTAATGTGTTATTAACTTTGAATTAACCGGAACATCCTTCTGCTGTTAATGGCAAAATAAATTGAAAAAGAAACAACAAATTAACATCTCAGTAAAATGGAGAAGGTGTGTGTGTGTGTATGTGCATGTGTGACTGCGTTTGTGTGGCAGTGTGTTCTACCAAATGATGCAGGCAATTTTTAAATGTGAAAGTTAACAGGATGAAACACTGTGGGTCAGATTTACTAAGGTTTTTGATGTGTGCCCCGAACAGATGCAGTGTTTATCGAGCAGACACACCATGGTTGTCGCATGGAGTCGCAGTTTTGCGTGTCTGCAAGGTGCGCCTCTCTCCTCATTGCATACACATTTAACACGTTAACAGAGGGTGATTATGTATTTAGCTGGATTTACTGAGGTCACACTTTTTGCAGCTGTTGGTTTTTGTGGTGAAAATTCGTCGCCGTAAACAGCACTGATGTGATTTACAAGAGCCAAAAGGATGTTGTAGTGGCAGAAATAAATGTGCATTAAATACAGGCTCGTACTTAATCCTAATTATTTGAAACAAAAAATAAAGCAATTAAGCTATAATTAATGAACTGAATATTTGATTATGTAATGAAAACATAGTGGAAGGGGAATTATGGTTCATCAATGTTGAAACTTGAGCATCAGTGAAGCATAAAATCATAATGGCAACTAAAATTTTCTTGGTTTTCATTGACTTCAGTTTTAACATTCACATCTACAACATTTCCACCACTACCTGCTCCATCTGTCTGTCCCTCCTCTGGTTGGAGTTCAGTGTGTATCTTGCGTACATTTTATACACCTTTGATTCGTCTTATTTTACCCCTTTATTTCCTTTTTGTTTCCCATGAATGTCTTCATCGCCTCCTAATGTGTCACTAATTAGATGTTTGCTGAACATTATAATACATTAAAGTCTTAATGGAGTGTCTTGGTAATTTAACATCTGCTTCTCTTTCTAAGGGGAGAGGACATTTTGTTTTCATTAGAAAGTCACTGGCTCTGACAAAAGTAATGAGTTCGGCCAGAGTAAAGTTCTCCCCACCTCTAACAACACCCTCATGAAGGTGAACCTGAGGGAGGTGATTAAATCCCATCTGGTCCAGCAGAGCTGCACAGTGACCAGCAGTAGAGGACAGTGGTTATACTGGGAATGTCCCAAATGGGAGCGTAGATTTAGGCAATACCCTTTCTTTGATGACACCCAGCACAGGTTCCTGCATGTTTCCTGTCATCATCAACTAAGCAGTAAAACCTCACTAGCACAGAAATGTTGAGCTGGAGTCATTTGAGATGAAGGTAAAGCTTGGGCGTCCTGACGTAGATACCTGTGATGTAAGTTTTGAATTATAGCTCTGCGTCAGATTTTAAACAATGATAGTGTCACTTGATAGATGAATCATACGTGATTGAGCCTCGTTGTGCTTATGTTACATTCCTCACAGTAACAGAGTTTACATTAATTCATTCGCCTTGTGATATAAACAGTGGAGCTCTGCTTTGTTTCATAATTGAATATGAGACTGAGATTGTGTTTGGTTCATTGACTGTGATAGAGAGCAGCGATTGTGGGGAGCAGAAGGTTTGCAGTGGAAAAAGGCTTTTCTAGATGTTTGTTAGAGTAAAGGATAACTGAGCCTTCTTTGAACTTGCTTCATGTTGTATTCACTCTGATCTCCACTGGTATCAGACACTTGTAGGAGAAAGCACAAATAGCCCAAGCTGTCCTGTCACAGTTCTTGCCTCCACATGGTATCACCGTCGTAGCCCTGATACTACAATGTAGTCACATTTTTACAAAGATCTACACCTATGGCTTTAATGCGCAGCATATTGCATATTGTGTAACACAGGTAACCACCATACATTGGCTGTAACCCCTAAATGTATATATGCAGCATAATTGTGTCTCACTGATGGATTGCTGCCTTTTTCCCTTTGTGGCACCTTACAGAAAACATTTTCCTTTCTATTTTTAATGCTCATAAAAAATTGCCTACTTGCATTTTAAGATGCTCACTTTACAAAATTTCAGACCAGTCTAGACAAAATGGTTCCTGAGGGAGTTGTGTTGACAGCTTAAGAAACTAAAGGTACTCTGATTTGAAATTACTTACTGTGTATAATATCTCTGTACTTCTACATAACACACAGAGTACATAAGGGAATGAGGCATGGGAGACACGCCAACTTTATTAATCTAATCATTTTCTCTAAGAGTGTGATGATCCGACGCCAACATGTTACACATGCATAGAAAGCTTGAACAGCCAGAAATAGCAACAAACTCTGGTATCTATATGATTTGAAGGAGATGTTCCCAGAGCCAGCAGGGCACTAACCGACACACACTCTCCATCACAGACACTGCCACAGACGCACAGACACACCTACACTCTCTTTGCCTCTGTCAGTGATGGATTGCGCCGAGAGAGGAATGACAATGCGATAACGTTCATCTTGCCATAAGAGATGAGGGTTATACAAAATGAATAGGCACCTTTTTTAAACAGGGACATATAGTGAGATGTTCCTTTGTTTTGCTGTTATGCCGACATTGGTGTCTTCTGTCATTAATATACATACTCTTGTCTTTTTCTCATTGTAATAGAACATTTGCTTATGTCTTTCAAGGTTGTTTTTTCCTCCTGAAAATCCCATTTGTCTTTTCTCTTTTCTCCCCTTCTTCATATCCCTTGCTCATTCTCCGCATGGGTGTGAAACTCTCGCCCTCACAGTCCAGCATCTAATTGCATGTTTTGAATAACGTTGCCAGTAGAGCCATCTATTTTTTAATTAAAACAATGTCGTTCATACTTTCATATCAGGTTGGGTCAGGCTCAGGTCAGGTGTCAGTTTTGGCAGTGTGAGTCTGGGTCGATCAAGTCTTAAGGATGTGGCTACGCTCTCAGCTTTCATGCCTGTGCAGTTCTCTAGACTCTGTAATTGAGATATGTAGCTAATTACAGGTCAAATAACTTCACCAAAAAATATCATGTTTTTCACAAAGGAGTTTTGCAGAGGAAGAAAACCATTATTTTAATTGTGAGCCTCGATCAAAATGGACATGCACAAAGAGTTGTAGATCATCAGACGAATGTTTATCCCTAATCACAGCAATTTCTGTTGCTACTTTGAGAAGTCCATCAAAATTAAAATCAAACCCTCACATTCCTGATCACAACAGTGTACTTATGCAATGCAAAGAATGAAAAAAGCCTCAGTTTGCGTGACTGGCTGTTGAACTACAGTCTAATCCAATTCTAGTTTTTGGTGAATTTATCAGAGCTTTCACGTCTGCAAAACTAGGTTCTGCACAGAAAAGATCTATTAATTAACACCATTGAAATCAGACAGCTCTGTCAAAATACATGCAAGACACATATTTCAGTATTTTCCTATCCATATAGCTTCTGTAGAAGATTTTAGGTAGTAAATTGACCCCCAGGAGAGAAACCATGCAAGGTGATACTTGCATCATCAAATGAACACATCATCGTTCACTTGGCTGCCAAGACAGATTGTTCATTCACTGCATGTATGAGGAGAAGTCAGGGGGGAGCAGGGCCTTCGACCTTCCCAGGACCACTGCCACAGCCCCTGTCATGTGGAGAAATATGAATCACACATCCATGCCTTGCCTCATTACCTACACTTGTGTGAACATGCCCCTATGCTCACGGGGTTTACAGTTGCACACATGCACACCAGTAGCATGCAGGTATTTTGTATTATTTTGCGGGCATCTGGAGAACACACATGCACGCTTTTAGCTTTTTACCAGCACACACACAAGCATAAAGTGCGATGTACACACAGGCAAAGCCAGATTGGGGCCTGTGGGGCTGCTGCAGGCGGCGAGCCGGTCCTGCTCTGCTAACGAAACCTTCCTGCCTTTAGACCTCTCAGCTGGTGTACCCTTGAACTCCTCATACATCCCATCTGTACACCCAGCTCCTCTCCGTGCTCCGCTCTGCAGCCCAGCCCTCGACTTCTGCCAGGGAATTCATTAACTGCACGTCTCATAGGTATTTATAGAAATGCAAGGCACCCTCACCTGCTTCCAATAGACAAACTTATACAGAAAGTTATGGTGCATAGATGCTGAAATACATACGGGATTTGAGATGCACTTAGTCAACAACTGAAGCAAAGTGGTATAATTTGACCTTTCCTGCCTCCACTTAGAGGAACAACTGCTGTAAAGCCATCCACCTCAAAACACTAAACAAATTCCATGCTTACATTTTTTCTGTATCTTTCTTTGCAAAAAAAAAAAGAAGTTAAATTGCCACATTTCCATCTACAGTATTATACTGCACACTTCATCCTTCATTCAGTGTGAACAAATAACATCAAAGATTCCTATTTCCACTCCAGCCTCACACAAGAGAGAGAAATTATTGGTTCATGCGGCAAAAAGCTCTTGAAATTAATTTAAGGGAAATTAGAGCAGCTTCAGTTTCCGTTGGATTATTTTGACTTCTCTGCAAAACAGTTTGCTTTCCCCTGCTGCAAACTGCCGGGTAGCTCTCAGTTGTAAGTACAGGGCGGTGGTGCAGAGTGTTGAAATTGTCATTAGTAGTGATCATGAGAGGGAGGTAATTGGTATTTGTGGGTACACGCTAATTGCTGTGATAATATGCAGACCTTAGTTTTTTTTTCTTTGCCGAGCATTCTCCTGCAATTATCCAACGAGACAAGATCGCTGGCTCAGAGAGGAAGAGCTATTGTGTCGGGCTGAGGGTGAAGATAGAGTTGCTAGGTTCAAATCCAGAGGCAGGATGTCGGGAGTCGGCAAATCAAAAGATGAGTATCTCTTCCCCGAGGCGCGAAAAACAGATTCTCCCAGCAAAACAGAGATGAGAATGAGGCGTGATGAAGGCGAGAGCAGCGTTTCATGTGTTCCCCGTGTAGGAACAGCCTTTAGATATACCTCGCTTTAATGTCTGAATCTGCCCTCGCTATCCATTCTCAGCATCTGCATCAGCACGGAGAGGGAGCCGAACATGACGTGCACGAGTGTATTTGTTTATATTACATTAATTATATGATCTTTGAAAAATCAACTCAGACATATGAGTGATAGACAGCAGAGAATGACAGCTTTGTGAACATGATTAAGTATGCATTAAAGCTTTCAAAAGCTCCAATAAATATTTTGATTTAGAGCTTGAATGATAAGCAGATAAATCAATAATAGAACAGCAACACAAGTGTGCATGTGCTAGAAAAGTACACTGTCGGCTTGTAAATTGTATATACCTTATCCGCCATTCTTAGTCCTATTCTCATTAAGCAGACACCAAACAAAGGAGCTCTTCATCTTGCTGTCAGGAGGTTGCCATTATCTTTCTTTTCCCACACTGTAGTATTGAAGCATGTTTCCATAGCTGCCTGTGTCCACTTCCGCACTGAAGTATGATCAAGGCTCACAGCTTACAGGTTTCAAACCAGGAATCCCAAAAAGCGTATGTAAAACACTAAAATGTCCTGGTTCTGGGTTTTCACCACAATTTAAAAAATTTAATTTTATACATGTTTTCACTTCTTACATAGATGTCTGTCATGTTCTGTCCCACTCATTATTACCTAATAGATTTAGATGGATACAGACCTTGGATTTGTCTGAGTGTGTTAATCAATCAATTTCTTGCTCACTGATGAGGCAAGCATCATAGGCTTTATCTTTCCTTTAATAAATACCAGTGAACATGCTGCGTTCATGAACCCCCATGGTGAAAGGTGTGCTCAGTGCGGGGGTCTAAGCTCTGAAATACTTGTCCCCCATCCTGATGAAAATGCTAAAGCTCAAGAGGAAAGAAGGCTGAATTATGCTCTTCAGTCGAATTAGTACCAGTGAGTCCCAGACGTAGAGCACAATGAGCATATGTTGTATGTTTACAGAGGCGGGGTGGCACTAACTCACCACTGGGCAGTCCCTTTAAATATCTAGGTGACTATCCCGCTCACATCAGCCACAGTGAAGCGCATATTTGTTTATCAACAGCTCTCATCCATGATAGCTCACATCCCCCCAGAGGACCGAACACATGCTCCCTCCACTCCAGCGCTGAGACGCCTGGTTTCTGGAGCAAATTAATTCCCAGTTGGAGAATGACTGTTATGAATGGGTTGGGGCGAGAGAGATGGATGGGCTCCCCGTTCTTCTGCAACAGCCCTGCGCACCCAGTAACAAAGATGCTGGGGCTTGTCCTACTTTTGTGAGAGGAAGAATGTGGCTTTGTACAGTAGCTCAGGGGACTCTCCATGTGGGGCTGCGAGGGCCGCCGTGTTAACACACTCAGAGCAGAAAGACACCCAGAGGAAATCTACCGACAGAGAGAGCGATGTAGAGCTGTGAAGCTGTGAATTTGGGTGCTTCACGTTGATTATATACCTTCTCAGATACAAGCGTCTTGTTGAAGAAAGCCTGCTACCCTGTGTTGACATTTGGTTTGTGTGTGTCTGTCGTTCAGACCAAGGCGGCCCCGTGACATTCAGCCTGAGACTCAAAATTTTGTGCAAGGCTTGTGAGCTGCTGCAACACTTATCTTCGGCCACTCTCTGTGTCAAAACTCAGAGTTTATTTGAGCATAAAATCAGCAACACAAGCACGATGCCATTGTTAATCTTTCCAGCAGATATGGGAATGTCTAGTTGCAAAGAGCTGCACATGTGTACCACAATCCATCTCTGGTATCTGGTGAAAGTTCTGTACCTCCAAAATGTCAACCTGTCAGATATTAATGAAACTACAAAGAAAAAACATTGTACAAAAAAGGTGTGATTTTATTGAGTTTCAACAAACCCCGTAGGGAAATTGAAAAGCCATTCACTGTGTGCTGTAGAGCGGCTGCATCACTGTGACATTTTCTCCTCTACAGACAGGCGATCTGTCTCGTTTCTGGTTAAAGCTGTTTCATTTCAAATTGTGATAAGCAGTTTGTCTCTTTAGAGTTTGTATAATGTGGTACATGGTAGTTTGCATGAAATATAGAAATGGCTTGTATTGTTTACTGTCATATCGTGTTTCATTACATCACAACCCCTTTCTTTTCTCCACCTCATGGTGAAGATAATTGGCACTGTCATCATATAGAAATGTTGATACCACAGCTGTGATTTGGATTCTGATTTTTCTTATGAAGCTAAATAGAAATATTCACACATGTATGTTCAAATTGACCCCTGTCCTGACATAAAATTCCACCTCCGACCTTGAGTTACAAGCCCTTTCAGTATAATATCAATATTATACCTTTCAGTATAACATCAATCCTTTATAAAACAGCTGATTTACATAATCTTGAGACACAATCTCATTATTTAAAAAAAGCAAAGATTGTGTTGGATTAAATATTTTGTACTCATGAAGGTTTGTGTCTGTTTGTTTGTCAGGCAAAGTGATGAATGGCAGTCAGAGAAAATGTATAATCGTGCTCAAACCATAATGATCAATAATACAATGGAGGCGCTCTGTCAGGTATGTACAAAGATCTTCCTTCTCCATCAAATTGTGATTAACCAGGGAAAGGTTGTTAATAGGTAATTACATTTTAGGCTTTTGGCTTAAATCATAGATTAATATATTGAATAATGAAGGGAAAAGAGCATGCTATAACTCATAAAATGCGAAGATTAGACATTCATCAAATTTTGATGAAAAATATTTTCACTTCACCTTAAAGATTAAATGCTTTGCTCAGGGTTTATGGATCCCTGTCAAAATGTATTTGGAGATGTAAACAAGCCTGTGTAATCAGTCTAAAAACCCAGCTTTACTGGTCTTTATTAGACAATCTGCTCTGTGAGGGGAACAATGACTCGACACGAATACTCAGGAAGTCCATTCTCATCATGTCAATCCCCTGACAGCTTGATTTTGTCAGTGTTAAATTAGGATATTAACCATGGATTAGCTTCTTAAACAGGGGAGAGTGACTGACAGTCCTGCACAGACACACGCTCCTACTCGCTATAGTCACACTATAATGAACTGTAGCTCAACGTATGACAGAGACCCAGGAGGTCCTGATTTCATCTCAGTCAGACAGCATCAATTCATCATGTGAAATAACGACACTGAGGGACAGATTAAAGATTTGATTGTTCATTCATTGATCATTACACCCACATCTGTCCCTAATGTTCACATTTTTAATTATTTTATGCAATGGATGGGTGGGCGTTAGGAGAGCACACAGTGCACATGACAGCAAATGGCAAAATGTCTAAATTCCCATGTCTCCTCAATCAGCTTATAGCACGACTGCTGCTGATGTATGCTTGAATCCCTCTTAGACTCCCTCTAGTCCGCTTTACGAGCTCCACAAGCTGCTCATGGCCTCTACAGAGCCTTAACTATCCGACCAGGGAGAAGGAGGGATTCCCAGTTTGCCCCCCCACTGTCACCAGTGACTGAGGATGCCAGCCATCTTGGTGAGCACGACAATACACAATGCAAATCCTTTAGGTTGTTTATCTGGTTTCTTCAGCAAATTTCATGTCTTTTCATGTTATTTTCATTATTGGTGGGCAAACTGTCGTACAACATGTGATTCTGCATTTCTCTCAGGAGTAGATTTTGAAAAACACAGCACCGTCAAATGATGATATACTTGTGAATTATACACAGTAACTCACTAAAATGTCTCTAAAAAGACAGGAGGAGAGAAAAACACTAATGCAAAAGAGCAAAGAGTCATCTGAATGTAAATGATCCCCAGTATTAATATTCCCACCTGGCATCCCTCGTCCTTTTCTGCCATGCTTGAGATATTTCACTCAAGTCCTGGTGGCATCCGAGAGCACACTTACGCTGCATAACTTCATTCAGAGCTGCAAATTAACTTTTCCACTTTTCTTTTCTGCACTTAAATTGCCACTGTCATAACTGCCACCAGCTGTCAATACCAGAATCCCACTGGACGCACGTTGTGAAGGTCAAAGCTGAATTTACAAAGCTGCTAAACCGGCCAGAAAATCAGTGCTGCGCCCGTCTCTCTTTACAATGGAAATAATGGCCTTACTCTGTGCAATGTCAAAGTTTTGGTGCTTTTGTTGTGAAAGTCCAATAAGGCCACAAGGTTGTAAGAGCTGATTTAAAATAAAATGAATATTTAAAATGTAATGTACCACACTATCACATTGTGTGACATGAGCACAAACTCATAATATGCAATGTGCATTATTAATATCACTATTATATTTCTGTACCACAAAATGATTATGTAACCATGAATGGACATGCAGTTTTTATATTTTCACCAATTTTGAAACCTTTAAGCATCAAATAAACATCTTCTTTAAAGTAGGATTTTGTTCCTGTTTGAGTAAGAAATCTGAAAAGGAAATTACTCTTCATTTTCTGACAACTGTTTCTGATATTTTTTAGGGGGGGGTTAAATACAAGTTGTTGTCAACTGTCAAACAGCGGTCTGTTCCTGTCGGGTCCTCTCCTCCTAATTATCCTTTCATGTGGTATATTTCTTTCTCTATTTTGCATTTTGAGACGTTTATAACAATATCCTGACACCAGGCTCCAAAACACAGCGACTGAACATCGTTGTTTCTTGTCGAACACTATAGTTTCCTGCCCTATCACACGTCTCCAACAAGGAGAGCAGTGCCGTCTGTGGAGCTTTCGTTCCAGCCGGATAGCACCTGATTTCACTCATTATCCTGGCTCCTGAAATAGTCAAGCCTATTAAATCACTCTTAATCAAGACCATGGTTCATTAAATCAAGGAGACTTTAAAACCGTCTCTGTGGAAAATGGCGTTCAGGACCCCTTTGTCATGCCTGTGGCTGACCACCCCGGCTGTGGGAGAAGTCTGGATGAGTCTCTGAGTGCAACAGCGAATAAGATGAGTAACTTTGAAGGACTTAAAGCAGAGGTCAACATCCACAAATGGTGGCCTGATGGACCGTGCAGCTATGATTGATGAATGCCTGTATCGCGGGATGCAGTGCATGCTCCTATGGCCTGCTGGCATTGTGATGCCCTGTCTACTTCCATGTGAACATATTGATTGGATTGATTGCTCCGCTCTTTTTTTCATGTGTCTGTTTATTCTGCAACTTCCCTTCAAGAGGATTTCCTCCATTAAACACTGCATAATTTTCCTTTTAGCATTGATTGGAATATTTTAAATCATTAGGACTTGTAAGACGTTATTTTGCATTTCATAAAGCACATCTGATTATGCTAATTAACTGCATTTTAATGTGTCACTTTCAAGCCTGTCTATGAAGTCAAGTTAGGAGGGGAACTCTTCAACAACAATCTGTCAGGGCTTTAGTGTCCCTTGAGAGACAAGTCTTGGCTACAACGAGGAGACGTCAAAAACACAAAGAGATGCACTAGGATGCCACAAATATCCACACCTACAAAAACAGAACAGAAAACAGGAAGTGCAAATAGAGAAAAGTGATTCTGAATAACACTGATTTTTAGATTGTATCAGTGGCCTATTTACTCATGTGGAGTGCTGGAATGTCAACCTCTGAACAAATAATCTTTCACCCGAAAAACTGTATAAACTCATCAGGAGCTTAATGAAAAGATGGCGTGAATGACTGAGATCTTAAGAGACTTGATTTACTTCTGATCAACGATAGCATCCATCCAAGTTTTTTTCCCCCCCGGGGGACTTGGAATATGGTAATCAAATTATGTAATGATGTTGTGCTTAACTGAGCAAACATCCAAAGGCCTTGGAGCATCACTTCCATTAAGCCAGGATGTATTTTATACACACAGTACAAACGCTCCCATAATTAGATTCACTGTAAACATGAATATCGAAGTAGGGAAACCACCGCAGCAATTACAATTCAATCTATAATGTCAAAATGTTATGAGAAAGTGCCGTCTCAGGGCGAACGGATGGAAACACTCTCAAGGTCTTTCTTCCTGTATATGTAGTACATCAAAGTAGAAATACCCAGCACAGTGACTGAAACAATATTTCCTCTGTCTTTTTGTTTGATAAAGATGTGCTCTTGTGCTGAGTCAGCACACCTCGCAGCATCTTCCCTTGCACCTTCAGAGAAAGAGCAATGAGGCTGACATCCAAACCTCGGAATGGCTTTTCTGTAACTGCATCAATCTTTTCCAACGCATGATACAGTAAGGTGTTCGCCTGCTCACAAAAAACAGGCACTTTGTTTCATCCACAACACAAATTACTGAAGGCTCACAATACCTTTATTCACACACGTTTACGCTACAAAAAGCATGATTAGAGAAGCCGAGTCCAGCATTATGTTTCTGCCAAGCAGCGACGCTCACGCCAAACTCGTATTACCCGTGCAGAGCCCAACCTACACATGCCAACCGCGAGGACAAGATTTGGCGTTGTTCTCGAAAACTCGTGCCAAGGTATTTGATCCACCCAATATTGTATCGTGTGCAGCTCCACAGCAATTATGCAAAAAAAAGTGTTTATGGAAATACCTTACGCTCCATGGATTATAATACCCCATCGACTGGCACGTATGGATGCACCAGGTCACAGAGAAAATGAGTAAGTCAACAAATGAAAAACAGGAGGAAAAAAAGAGGTGGAGATAGAACATACTTATCTTCTTCTCACAAGCCAACCAGCGTGAGCAGACAGCGCCACAAGCTCACAAATGTTTCGGACTGACAATGATGTAATAAAGAGGGACTTACAAGTGTAACAACTATTAGGAAGGAAATCTGATAGTTCTGATTATGAGTGACTGACTGAGTGTGTACAGTATGAGCTTCATTTAAAATTCCAAGCTACGGGGATTCACAACTCTCAATGATTTATACCCCTGCATTCAGACATACGGTGAATTACATAAAAATGAAAAGGCATGCTCAACATTCATGTCAAGTTGTGTATACTCTGACTTGATGTGAATAAGCTCACAGTTCAGGAAGCCCCCTAATTTTGAAAGTATGTACCCTCCAGCTAAATGTATCTTTTCATCAACTTAAATGATCAAATACAATATGAATGTGTGAAAGGAAAGGGCACCATGGTGATATATCATGGTCAGAGATTTTTGGATATGATTCTTGTATATTTGTCTGCAGCTGTCATGACACAACAAACACCACCCATTCCCACAGAGGTAACACATTAATTCCACTCTCTATGTGACAAAGGTCTGGCTGTATTACTCACAACTTCAGGTAGCTCTAATTTCATATGCATACACACTTTGAGGTGAAAGTGTTGCCGACATCAAGATGAACGCTTCAGTTACACAAAAGATCCAATGCTGATAGATAGAGCATCTGCTTTGCATTCACTGGACATTTGCTGCTGAATTAGCCTCATGTAATGGTTGAGATAGAGCAGTGTTGTATATCAGTTATGATCTAAACATGGCACAGTATAATGACTTGCATGCATGTGATGAGAAACATATATAACGTGAGATAATTGGAACATCATGGGATGGAACATGGAAAACTATGATTAAAAGATAGGATTGATTTTATATATATTTTACATACCATAACTCAGTATCACAGGCTTTTCATTGACCCTTAACAAACGCACTCCAGACAGAAACTGCTGACCGCCTTTTCATGCATTTTCAATGAATACTGCTGCTTGAGTAATACATCATAAAATATTAAATTTTGGTCTTTAATGCTCCCGAGTACTGAGTCAGGAGTTGTCTTTTATTATATAATCAACTGTCTGGGAGCTGAAGTATCTCTATCAACCAACAGTATTCATTTCAATCCATGCATCTAAGCTGGAGGAGAGGCTGTCATTAACCACAGAGGAAGGATTATTGTTTTTGCACTATGAGCTTGTTGTGTTGAAATGACAGTGTGATTATACTGTACGTCAGACATGCAGTGTGGGACGCCCTGGGGAGCAGCTACATACTCTCTGATTTCTATAGAAGGAAAATATGATCATCGTTCCGGCATGTTTTGATCATCTTGTGCCTTCTCGTTCCAATTTCTGGTGTCTGAGTCAAGTCTCTTCTCGTGATGTAACAGAAAGTACATTGTCAACACTGTAGTTTGCTGTATGAAAAAGTGACGTCAGGCTGCCTGACGTCACGTGAGCATGAGCATGCATGTAGAGAAACTAATGATTTGTTGTTTCCAGTGTCAAAGCTGCACTGATTGTGCTGTGGAGGCTCACCCCTGTTTACATTGTCATGCACCTGCACATGCAATAGATGCACTCTCTGTCTCTCTGATTGCTCTATGAATATTGAAATTAATGTATGTTATTATGAGCACTTATAGTTCCTAGGTCACCCCTGTCCATCAGCCGAAGCAATTTTATTCAAAAACCTAAAAGCCCTGCTGTCTCTTTTCAGCTCAGAGCAAATGTCCCTTGGTTGGGTACAAGGTGAAAATGAGCACCTTTGTTTCCCATTCTTTAAAAAAAACACCATGCATGTCTCAGAAATCTCTACTTGCCTCAGAATAAGCCTGATTACCTCATCCCTTGTGTGACAAAATAAAAAAAATGCCCTTGACATGAACTCGGGTGCGTGTAGAAGTGCGCATCACTTCACTTGTTCCATCACAGCTAAAACAGTTCATGGACAGTGAAGAAGCCGACAGAGGCTGCCTTCTTACCTGTAAATGCCCCTGGTACATATTGAGCACACAGTCAGTCGCGGATCTCTCCGTCAGCGGCTCTTCAGACTTCTTCCAGACTCGTGCAGCGGCAGCAGCAGCGGCGGCAGCAGCGGCAGCGGCGGCGGCAGACAGTCAGACTGGAAGTGTTGACACGAGGAGCGGAGTTTGTGGACAGGAGGTCCGGAGGAGGAGCTGTCCTCTCCTCTGGTGCTGAAGCTGACACTTTGCGCGCATCCAGGATCA
Source organism: Centropyge bicolor (assembly GCA_037975185.1). Classification (NCBI taxonomy): domain Eukaryota; kingdom Metazoa; phylum Chordata; class Actinopteri; family Pomacanthidae; genus Centropyge; species Centropyge bicolor. The sequence goes on along the minus strand of JBBMOC010000008.1, from coordinate 5,893,673 downwards.
GACACCGAGGAGCAGTGCGCCTCCCCCCCGCGACAAGCCACCGGCTCTGTGTGTTCAGGATCAGCCTTGTAGGAATAAAACCACCACGATTTAAGTCTTCATCCTGCTTCTCTCCTCTCTCTCTCTCTCTCTCTCTCTCTCTCTCACTCTCCTCCTCTCTGTATCTCTCTCTCTCTCCTCCTCTCTCGGCTGTGGCTCAAGTGTTTGGACGCTCCTCCGGCTCCAGTTTCTTCTTATAGTGCGCTCCTCTTCCCTGTTTGCCAACTACTCCCTCTGACCCAGCCCCCTGGAGCCTCCTCCAGTGCTGACGTGCTCCACAAGGAGGCACACAAGAACATTTCACTCACACTTCAGAGCAAAACAAGGAAAATATGCAAAATGTGCGTGCGTACATTACACATGTATTAAAATCTGTCACTTCTTTATCATTCGTCTTTGCGTCCCTTTGCATCTCCAATTGATGAAACGCTTGTTTATGTTCCTCTCTCTGTTCTCTCTTGCAGCTCATTATGCAACTGTGAAAAAATCCCAATTAAATGCTAAAAGCAAACTATGTACAGAACATGTTATGTGTGAAAGAGTGTGATATCTGCATGTGATGAACAAATGAGCTGTAGTTCCCAGCTGTCCAATTAGTGGAAGAAACAATTATATAACCAAAACCATGCAAGTATAGTTTCAGGTAAAGTAGGGAAAGTAGAAGAAGTTACTCTATATTCTCTACATTTACAAACACTCAGCCCAATTACAGAACTAGAGCTAACAATTAGCAGCTGTGAGTGAGCAAGTTTGGTCTAGAGCACTTCATACACCGCTCATGTTGAGTTGTTGTTGTGCAGTTAATAAAACCACATATTCGGAATAATGAATTCAAATGAGCTGTGTTGACCTGTAGTTTATTTGACATGGCGTCAGAAGTGTTCTGAGAGAGACAGCTGAAGTTCAGCCTGCTGGAAAACTTAGAAGACAGATTCATCCAGTGCAGCTGGCTGCAACATCTGGAAACAAATATAGAGAGGTCCATGTTGGTTATTGATAACTTAATTGTGCAATGTGCTATGAAGAAATATAGATTATTGGCATCATCTGTGACAAAAAGTTCTCCGGGTAACAGCTCACAGCTCATGTCCAACCTTACCTTGGAAACGGTGAGCTAAAGCAAGCATGTAGTAACAGTAGTATTTGTGCAGTGTCAGTAACTCCTGATGTGGGTGATGCAGTTCAATGCCAAAGTGGAATATGCACCAGGAAAAACACTGGTCATTGCTGATGCATCGTTCTACAGCCCATTAAAGGACAGAGACAACAGCACAGAGACAGATGTTGCTTGTCATGTAAATGCTGTCAGTCACAATTGGCCAATATCACAGCACAAACTAAAGCCTGCTACGCAAAGAGATGAGCAGCTGTGCATCAGACCACAGCGTACCGAAGCTGATCAAAGGTGGATGGCATCACACACACACAGTGCAGGAGACTAACACACGGTGAAAGGTTCATCGTCAGAATGTGACGGCCTTATCACACCTGTCACTTTGTAATTTCACAGTCAGTAAGACAGGAAATGTTAGAGCTCATACATGATGGACACCAAAGCCAAAATGAAGAGAACATCGTTATACTTGGATTTACACTTTCAACATTATCATTAATTTGGAGTCAAGTTTATGGTCACGTGAAAGACATTAGTTTTTACTCTGAATAATTATTACCATAAAACTATTGATTATAGCCATTTTAAGGATTTATTTATTTTGGGATAAAACTCCTACAACATTTTTAACTTTTGCATCAAATATCCAGGAGTGGTGGAGCCTGTTTTCCTCACTGAATAACAATATGCGATGATCTATTCACACTTCTTTTCTGTTACCTCTTCTAAATAAAGAAAATCTACAACTTCACAGGTTCACCATATGTGCATGCATGCAAACCATTTTCTTACCTTGCAGCTGCTCATTAGCTATAGCTAAGTAGGAAAAGATCACCATGTAACACCATCTGGACAGCTACTAGTATACACTGTACTCAGGTCAGATGTTACCGCTGAACATGGTGTGTGAAGCTGCACGAGGTGACTTCTCACACTTGCGGCTCCAGATGGCAACAAGGGATAACTGACGATATGAACGTCACTGTGCGGACATCATGAAACGTGATGTAACTGCACACGAGGGGCAAAGAATGTGAGATCAGTGAGTCTAGTTTTCTCTTTACAGAGCATTCAGTCACATCTGGTCAAGAGATGACTTCTGTTTTACTTTCTTTTTTTGAGCAGAAAACTCTCATTTCTGTCCACACCAGATATTTTGGGAGAGTTTATGTCTAAGTCCCACATTTTTTACAAATATATCAGTGAAGCTTTAACTTTGTTAACTCTTACTGGGCTTTAAATCTCAGAGCATATAAGAAATAGAAAGTAACGCACTTGCCATTGTTAGTGAATTGAATCTGTTCCTATTCAGCAACCACCCGAACCTCAAACGACTATTATGCACTGAACAAACACAGGAATGCAGCTGTCCTTTCCATCCACAGTGTTTTGGTATTCTTCCTCCCTCACCAGATGAAAACACATCCATCCCCGAGGCATGAAAGTCAGCGTGATTATTAGGCCCTGCGTTCCTCTATATATTGTTTACCAGAAATGCACAGACATTAATTTGCCAGGCTCTAATAATAGGTTCTCATTCTTTCATAGCCCCTCCAACCTCCAACACACACAAACATTTTATCAATGAATAATAATTACACATTCATGCTCATGTGATGTGAGATGACAGACAGTGCATGCGCTGGCCTCTCCGTCTATTTTTAGATTTCAACGGACTTTGGTTCTGCTGTTTTCCTTCCTCCCTCAGCCATCAATCTCCCTCTGTTGACAAAAGAACATACTGTAATTAATGTTAAGATGAGGGGAATTACTTCTCTGTACAAGGGAGCAGACAGCCCGCGCTCCCTGACAGACAAATTATTTCTGCCAAATTGAAATGTTTTATCTGTCTCTGAAGAGCAGCGGCTGAAAGAGAGAGCCACCGAGTTTTCATCAATGCTGAGCAGGAAATTGAGTGAAAAAAAATCATATTGAAGTCATTGGTCACAAATAGCATGTGTGTCTTATGCCACATCTGTGACCTTAACACAACAACTCCGAATCTATTTTTGATTGTTTTAAGTAAAGATGTAAAGCTGTGTTTACCCCAGTAATGGAGAAAATTGGAATGTAGCTGAAACAAAAGAGCTGAACCCGTCATGTCAGTGACTGATTTCAAGACTAAAAGTAATCTAATGAGAAAAAGGGACCACAACAATTTGTGCTGATGAACTCTGTCATAGTGTGTCAGAAAAATCTACAACTGACGCATGAGAAATTCACTGTTTACTTACACCACAACCATCTGTGCACAATATGTCTCTGGCATTATGACTTTGTATGAAAAGTTACTGACAGTTCTGATACCATACCATAGTCAGTCTCATAGTCAGTTAGTCAGTCTCTACAGGACAATGTTGGTCTGTCAGTCCCACAACTATCAAATGGATTTCCAGTAAATTTGGTGCTAACATTCAAGGTCCCCAAGAGATGAAGCATGAGTTTGGAGTTCTGGTGTCTCTAGCGCCACCTTGAGGTTGAGGTAGCTTTTTTTGTGATGTGTGTCAACACATTGATGTCCCACTCATAATGAATTGTAATAACTTGGTGATCCCCTGACTTTTCGTCTAGCGCCACCATGAGGACGTTCCCAGTTTTTGGTAAAATGTCTCAAAAACGTCTGAATGGACGACCTTTGACTAATTTTGTATGAATTGTATAGATCATTGTGTCCAGAAGAGAAATTCTAATGACTCCAGTGATTCCTTGCTTTTCCTCTTGAGCCATCAACAGGTCAAATTTATATATTTCCTTATTCACTGAATCATGTCCACCTTGACAAGTTGGACTGGCAGAAAATCTGGCACAGACGTTCATATTATTCAGCATAAAATTCCCATCAGCCCATCTGTACCTTCTTTTTTGGCGCTAATTAACAATTATGATAATGCTAACATATCAAGCAGCCTAAGCATCATAACACAATAGCATTGTGAGCATATTTGCATACTGATGTATGTAGCTCTGCTGTGTCTGATGGCTGTTTTACTGTCTTGTCTTAGACTTGATGGCAAATTACCCAATAGATTTTAAGCACATTTCAGAAGCCTGAAAGGTGAAAGAACTTAAAACCATATACATGTAAAGAGTAAAAATGCTTACACATCATCCTATACTGAGTGTGCATGCAGTTAAAGCAGGTAAACTAATGTATCACTGTGTGGTTATCCTGTTCATTTACAGCTCATTATAGGCGAAAGTGCTTTCTGTTAACTTGTCTGAGAACATTTAACTCAAACCTGGAGATATGAGGTTTTCATCCGACAACGATGAAAGCAGGAATACCACAGTTTGTGTGAATTGTTTTTACATAAAGACACTCAGGCTTCTCTTAATTACTTTGATGAGAGATTCACACCTCAAGAGACACTTGTAGTGCCACTTCAGACAAGTGTTCACGATAATTATGATAAGTTTATGATAATTAAAAAGAAGTGACAGGCTTGTTTTGATCACAATCAGCAATGGTGTTTCTATTGCAAAAAAACATGTTGTGACCAGACCTAGCACTTTTTTTTGCAATCCTGACCATGTATTCATTACGCATGCATTCACTCCAGCATAATCTAATTATGTCAGCATTTAAAACTAGACCACAGAGGGTGATGCCCATTTCTGAAATTGCCTCTATGAACCAGTGTTTGAAATCTCAATGATATGTCAGGATATATTGATCACTACCTTCACAGTATTTCAAATGATGTAAAGTTTGATTATTATGAATGAGGACTAAAATAGATGCAGTTAGCAAACTTGGGGAGCCCATTATTAGCAGCCGTATACCAGCGTCACCTGACAAATTTGCTGATTAAAAATTAAAATCCATTTTTATCTCACCTATTGGCTAATAGGTACAGTATATCAGGTAACGTCACAGTTGAGATAAAAATTAGACTCTTGCCAAAGATGTACTGCAACAGAACTTGAATATGTGGCCAAAGCACATAAGCAAGTTTTGTTTAAAAGAGTTTTCAGATTCATGTTTTTAAAATAGCCCCTGAGGCTCTTCCAGGAGGCTGCTTCACTGTTCATGTCACAAAACACCCTGCAATGTAGCATATAGCAGAGAGTATGTGCCAATTTTACCCTTACGACTCAAATAAATCCAATCCCACATTTCTTACAGTGAAGCTCAGCCTGGAACTGTCTTTTTTTTCACAAGTGATTTCCAGACAGCCCGTTGTTGAACAACCCGCAGCGACAGGTTACAGACTGTGTCAGTCAACACTATTCTCCATCTCGATTCATGATCAAATGGATGCCCCGGCCATTTGTCAGTCTGGGTTTTGTGTGTTTGTTTTTGCGGTGCTATAGAGCGCAGTGACGTCACCAACATGCTTTGTTTGCTCGAGAGGAGTCTGACCTTCAGTCTGTGTCACTCAGCAATCTGAAAGTGTGTGTATTTCCACAAACAAACCTGTTAGAGGAGGCGAGTGTTGTTGGTTCTGTAGCCAGAGAGACCTCGGTACTGTAGTTATTCAGAGGAATATTCACAGGAATAATCTGTTTTTTGGCTTGATCAACGGTATGAAAGAACGACAGAGCTGAGTCTTGTACTTCTGTTTCACTGCACTGCAGTTTTACGTGAGCAAACCCGACACCTGAAAACTACATGCTCCGTCAGGTCACCCCAGACACAATGTGATTTATTTTGATTTAGCGCGAGGTGTAACTACCACGCTAACACCTAATCTGCTGTTTGGAGGACAAGTCATTAGCAGTGAGCCAACAAGACACAGAGCTGAGGAGGAGAATGACAAAAAGTTAATAGAGCAAACAAATTATGTCAAATGATCTGGAGTGGCAGACACTTTGTACCAGTTTACACTCCAACAAACACGTTTCCCTTTGAGCTTCTGCTGTGTCTTGGGTTGAAAAAACTACTATTATTACAGAAGATGTTCATGTTAAAAAACTGATTACTATTTTGAAATAACTGTAGTTTAATACAATGTTGACGTGATCTGACCTTGATCTTGTTTTTCTCAAACCAAACACAGACAGTCGCTGGAATAACATCTGTACGTGCTCGGTCTGTATGATGTAAAACGAAATGTAAGAATGTTGTGTTGATGTTTTATATGGTCATACAAAAATAACATGTTTATATTTTATGCTATACAAATCAGACTTGTTTCATTCCGGGCTATTTGAATAGAAACTGCATTTGCAACTTGGGAATTTTTTTTTTTAAGTTGTACAGAATATTTTCTTATGCAAATGATTAGAAGAGTGAGGATTTAAAGGATTGAAATACCTTCAGAATAGCTTTAAGTTCAAACACAGCTGGGTATTTATTTTTTGGAAAAAACTAATTCGTCCTGTACCTAGAATGCAGTGATAACATGGAGAGGTACAAACTGGGGCTGGATCTCACCATGTACATCTAATGACTAATCATAACCTCAAACATGTCCTCGACACAAAGAGGCGAAGCTGCAACCAGTCGTGTCGACACCAGCAGTAAGTGAATCTAAGAGCTCACCTGGCCAGAGGTTGACAGACTCTTTCAGTGGTTTAATGACAGTCAGGACCTTTTGGTGGTATACTGTTTCTTTATCAGTGCCTGCAGTGAACTGACTCCACTTGGAGTTTGATTAAACAAATGGTCTTGGTGAACCATGATGTATTGGAGGATTTAACAGCACGCGTTGGCCTTGTAAATTATAGCCTGATTCACGTCTGTAGCCTGGTATCATAGACAGGATAAGGATCAAGTAGGGCTAATGTTGCAGAGAAACAGGATGGTGTATCCCGTTGTAGCAAGTCTAATTACACAGAAACTCATTTGGAGATAGGAAACATTTTGCAGCAGAAACCGACTTGTTATTTTTTTGTGGTTAATGCCACTTGAGCCAAGGTTTTACGGTTTGTGTTTCAATCCTGTTTCTAGTGTGATTAAAGAGGTTGTTTGTGGCGTAGTTGGAGTTAATAAATAATCCCCACATACTGTGTGTGCTTCTGTATATTTTCTAATGCTTAATGCATGTAAATATCATTAGCATCCTCAGTATGCAACATTATTAGTCTGAAGTGTTTACAGAGGTATTATGGACACTTTAGAGTGAAGCTTACATGCACCATCTTGTTACATTAGCCGTGCCCTGGCAGCTCTAGTTTCTTGCAAGCATCAGCCCCATAATACAGGCCAGATAATGCTCTCATCTCCAACCCACTCACCCTACAGTCCTCTCTAATGTTGGGCTATCACAACGTCTGAATCTTTAATGCCCACATGACATGTCCACAAAGGAAGTAGCCTCTTTAAATATGTAGCCTATCTAGTTGTTCTGCCGGCTTCATTACCATGGTTATCTGTGCACGGCATGGGATTCATAATTCATGGTTCTCAAATATTCCCTCAGATGAGTAGAGGCATACACAGAAATCCCATTCATCTCCAATGCAAACACATACTTGTATGTCAGCTGAGCTGCTCCAGATTAACCAAACTGGGAATATTCATATGCAGAAGTATTTACATTTATCAGTAAATGCAGAATTTTCTTGATGAATACAAAAGTAGATCAAGGGGTCTGCAGTGCTTTGATATCAATACCCGCTGATTGTTAGAGTGTTTAGAATGCAAATACAGCTGCCTGCTTTCGCTGCATTTAGTTGTTTGGTGGCCGATAAAAGCAGGTTGCATTCACGAGCCCGCTGAGCTGCGAGCGCCTTCAAACAATGTTGACCCCTCGGCACCTCTCCTTTTATCTGCGCACTTCACTGTTTGTGACAAGGTCAATTACTGCAGCAATAGAGATTACTGTATTTTATAAAGGATCATCTTAGGCTAATGCCAAAGGTGAGCTCTGTTCCTTCCAGCATGGCAGCAAACACAATCAGAAAACTGTGCAGCACTAATAATTTTGACAGCAAAGCAATATAAATGGAAAGTACAAAGAGCTTTGTACAATGATTGAACACACTTGTTTTCGTGCTCCTTTTTGTGTTTATTGATAAGCAGCAAATACGTGAGGTCAGGTTCCTGCTGTGTCAGCACGGATGACCGACTGTGCAGGTGCTCTGGTTTCATCAAAGAATCCAAACTCAGGTTAAGTGAATGTGTGATGGTCTCGTGATACTGCCTCTCACCGAGTGCATGCTGGGATTGGCTCCAGTCCCTTGTGACCTCTACCGAGATGAGCTGTTTAGAATGAGAAAATAGTGGAGTTTATCAATGATGGGGCAGTGCAATTGCCGGGAGTAGGTGATAGCACAAAAATGGTTTCACTCCAATTCCAAGAAATTCAAGGATAGAATCACCATTATTGATCTTAAGTTTGGATTATTAAAGGCGGCTAATGTACTATATTGTCAAGCAGAGCAACATGCTATGATTTATGAGGTCATTCCAAACATATTTTCTTCATCACCAAATGATTTACCACAAATTTACTGTTCGCTATTCTCTTACTTATTCATACACATGTTAAAACACAAGACTGTTTTTATGCTACATTCAACAAGTTCATACTGTTCCTTTTTCTATCAATCCTATCATCTTTCAATATTCAAAACAAGATCTAGTGTTAGAGTCAATACTTTGGTTGTTGATCTGCCTGTCACTGGAAGCTGCTATTATGTTATTCAAGAAACAACTGGAGTGACACTAGCAGAGTGAGACTTCCAAATTATAGCCTGATTGCTGGTTGAGTAAAAGGGGCTTGTGTGTTGTGGACAAAACATTGCAGGACCTGGCTGGTGACTTGTGTTTCCACTCTGAACATCAGCCCCTAGTGGACAATTTCATGCAGAAGTGCAGTGGTGCAGTAAGTGCACTAGACCCTGAGTAAAACCAGGACTTTGAAATGTTTAAACTCCCTGTAGCCATATGTTGTATATTAGCTAAAAAGTTCAAAAAGGCAGTATTTTCTTGTGTGCAGCCTTTTAAATGAATATGAAAAGTTGACGACCTACTTGATGAATCGTTCTGCTTCAACCAGACTGTTATATAAATCATCATGCATTCACCCTTTTTGACTGTGCCAACATCACCAAACCACAAAGAGAAGAAGCACATTTGTACTTTTAAGTTGTCTCAGGTCACGTGTGAACAAGCTCCCTGTTTGTAACAATGAGCACTTAGTCATCTCTGCATCTCTCTCTCTCTCTCTCTCTCTCTCCTCCCAGTCTCATCTGCTGGCTCACGCACAGAAACCTGACACCTTCGGAACAAAGGGATGGAGATGTGACGAGACGAGATATGAGACAGACGGTGGGATCCAGAGTGTGTAGCCCGAGGGTGGTTAATTGTCGCAGTAGGCTCATAACTAGGCCTACAGAAGTTTCACACAGGTGCTAATTAGGCGTCCTGTTAGCACAAAGACTCCCACGACTGCCTTGACTCCCCATCTCCCGTGGAGACTCTCTAAGCACCGTGATGGAAAATGGGTAGGCTACTGCAGTTTGTCTGTGGGTTAAGAATCAGAAAGTGACAAAGAAACATCATGAGTAACAGGAATTAAGATTTCAAATAATATAGTGATGAATGAATTTGGTCAAAGAAATATGCCAAAATTTTGCAAACCATGCCTGTTTACATTCTTTCCAGGAAAAGGAAAATGAATCACAGTTTCATCTCTGTAAGTTCAGTAGATTGTTTCAGGATGTGATGATGTTGTTTGGTTGCATGTTAGTCAGTGCATCCAAAAATACCACAGAGGAGACTGGACTTCTGAGATGTTGCACACAGTCACCCAGCGGTTGACAGTAAATGCATTTTTAAGTAGTGTGTAAGCTATCTGCTCACTGAGCCGTAGGGTCTCATTTCCTTTTCTAATGGACCATTTTGGAGATGTTTAAAAGCACCCTTAGATTAGCTGTTTCCCTCTAGCTTCCATCGTACTACTTACTAAGATGATACATGTCCCATTGCTTTATCTCAGTGATTATTTAAATTCCAGGTGTAAATGCTTGTCTTCACTTTTGTGAATCTACTGTATTAACTCATTTTTACAGTATCTTTGATCTAACTTTGGTTGAATCTTAAGGTTTTCTGATTTGCAGTTTTGGAAGTGTGTTGCATTGCTGTTGCATAGTATTTTGAATAGATGATACAACCCAAATACCAGAAAGTAGTGTATAAAAACTAATGGTTACTAAAATGATTTTTATTGAGTCTCACAGTGTTGTAACAGTTGTCATGTGCTATTTCTGTTGTAAGACAGATAATAATCGTGATCCACAACAAATTTGAGGGAGTAGAAAAGATGTTTGCTTTTTGATGCAATATTGGACCAACTAATAACTGGTGGATTATTGCTCAGAGATGTGTGCTCGGGAAAATCTTGTTTAGTCTGTCTGGAGGCTGCAGTGTTCTGGTGAAATGAAAACTTTACTGATTTGAAATAATGTTAAGTTTAAATTATTTTCAGTTATCTCCACCCTCTAGTCCATTCGTGCCAGCTGTACTGAGTCACACACAAGTCGTCTCGCAAAACAACTTTTTGCTTTGTGAATTAAGCGTTAACATTTCCTGTATCCAAACTCTGACCTACGAGACAAGTAAAGATGATGGTGAAGGCAGGAAGGGCTGGATTATAGCGAGGGAAAATTTGAGAATGACAGGAATTCGTGGCCAGGATTAAAACCACAGTTTGAATCAAGTCTTTTCAAACTGTATTAATATGACATCATTATATAAGTCAGCATTTTGTCTTTTGAGCTGGATTTAGATCTGAATGAAAAACAAGTAACATTTGTGCCAAGTGTGACACAGATATCTTCATATTCAACCTGCATGACAAAAAATGATTACATTTGGCTCACAAAGGATTAGACGTCAGTGTTTTTTTTCACTCATGTGTAAATCCCATCAGCGTTGGCTGTGTGCCCGGTGTGTGTTTTGACCGGGTGCAGCGCATTCATGCTTTCAGGCTGACAGAGATGGTGTGATCATCTCTCAGTGCCGCCTGTCAGTGGTGACAGCTAATAACACTTCTGTGACCTCCCAATACGCAACAGTACAAAGGGATAATTAGCTGGATAGACTTACAGCGATACACACCCACACACACACAGGCGTAATGCTGCTGTGTGAAAACCACATAATGTCAATTTTGCATGTTCTTGTTTAAAGGATTTCATTCCATTTTAGACTGTGTCAGAAATACATGGGGGGCACGCTAAAAACAAGGCTGCTTTTCTTAAATCTTGACAAGTTTAAAAAAAAACTTAAAGTAACTTGAGAGTTGTGAAAACACTACATTAAAGCAGCTGACAAAACAGTCTCACCTCAAAGTCCATTTAACAGTTGTTTTGCAGCTTGAGCGATGAAAAGTCCTCAACGTGCTCAGAAAAATTGAATTCTAAACATCCACGTTTCCATGACTACTCCTTCTGCTGATGACGATCATGTGATACTGTTGAAAGCACGGATACTAAATGGACCTTGAGGTGAGATTGTGTTGTCAAATGCCGGTTGTTTGTCAGGGTCAAGAACGAACATTCAGGTCTTCATGCATTCTTATTTTTGTAAGCAGTTTCTTAATGCTTTGTTACCTGTGGATTGGAGCATTGCAACCAGGAGCCAGAAGATGTTACTTGAAACACTTGCTGCCTATGTTTCCTGCAGGGAGAGTCATGATAACAAGTTTCCAAGGTTGTTGGATGCAGCAATAGAGCAGTTATGTGGCAGAGATGACTAACATACAGTAAAGTAAGCAGGTTTCAAAGAAAATAGTTACTACTCTTAACAGTTAAATTAAATACTATCTTGAAGCCTAGCAAACAGTAAGAGACAGCGATTGCACCTGGGAGAAATATTTATCACCTCCATGAGAAGTAAGCCCGAAGGAGCTCATGCGTTTGGTCGTGTGTGCGTCTGTATCTACGAATATAACGAATATTATATTATTTTATTTTATGACTCTATATTCAAGGACCTCTCATGGCTGCTGCAAATTTTTTGAAAAACCTATTTTATTGGCACCTCTGTTTTATCCCACCATTGACTGTTGACACGGACCAGTAGGGGGCTCAAGTGAGCAACAGCTGCTTCACCCACACCACACCCAGATGCACCAGGTGGACATCTGGACTGTGCTGAGTGCACTCTTCTAGTTTCTGTGAATGTCAAGCTCATGGCACTGGAGAGATATCCTATTCATGATATCAACCCCACTGCTGTCCATATGTTTTGTTTTGTTTTTGTCAAGACATGGCAACAAGTCAGTTGAGAACTATTATCATCTCAGAAATTACTCTCAGTTCTCCTTACATCAACTGGATTAGCAACATAACAATGAACAGCTAGGATTTGCAGGGAGGGTCAGCTCTTTTTTCACAAACTAAATAATCTACTAAATTCATTTAAATACCTTTTTGTCTAACATGTCTTGGTGTCATTGCACTGTCCTCTGAGGCAAACATCACCCAGCTTTTAATCTAATTTCTGTAAAACACACAATGTTTAGGGACACATTGTCACGTGTCACCTTGTCAGAGGACACATATGATAGTGTGGTGGTATAGAAGCAGGATGACTGGGAGGTTGCACAGCATTAAAAATCCGACTCCAGTCATACAATACAGCACATGTCCACCCATAGTAAGCCTCATTAATTTCCTCATTCCTCACACACTCACACACACACAAGCATTAAAAACCAGAAATAGGGTCACTTCTCTCCGCCCTCTCTCAGTTGTTGGATTATTAAAGACTGTTCTCGCGCTCCTCAATCAAGTGGAGCGACTTTATAGATGGATTGCTTTGGCGAGGTGATTTGTGAGCCAAGCAGGTGGTGTGGGTTAAAAGACAAAGACAAAGTTTAATTAATATTCTTCTTGTCCCTATATCAGGCATCTCCACTGTGTTATTGTAACATGTCTACACACAAATTCATATACTTCTCGTTTACTAGGGTGGAAAAATTGATTAGGGTCAGTGCCACAATGAGAGTGAATGATATGAGACGGACTGCAGCTTACAAGGTGAAAAGGTATGGTATGCTTTAGAAATGTTGTCAGTCTCCAATCCCAAATGTCCAAACTCAATAATAAAATAGGCTGCTAGCTGCTACATGAAACTCCTCTACCTCCCATCATGTTTGCCAATTCTGAGTTGTGTCTTTAGTTTCACCTTAATCAAAGAGAGTGGACAGAACTATTAACCATTTTGTTTTGTGGGATTTTCTGCTGTATTAGTTTCTGTAGGTGCAACTCTTATGTCTCTTCGGCCGTCGCTACTCATGCTTACCAGTCAGTCAGTCAGTGTGACCAACCCAGCCCAACCTCACATGATAAAATTCATAGTCTTAGACCTTATGATCTTGGCTCAGTTCAGCCCTAAATGTCCCTTTACAGTTAAGGACAAAACTCAGTAGACCCAAAACTCCATTACTCATCATTTGTCAATATTAGACCGATGGAACAAGTGTTCAGAGACTGGACTAATGACGTGGAGATAGTGTCAAGGGTTCATTCTCAGGACAGCATTTCTTTCACACATAGCAACATCGCACACATCTCTCATGTGTTGATGCCATATGCCTGGGAAATATTATCACCCGGGATTGACTCCAGCCTCTGCAAGCCTGCAAAGGATAAACTGTAGTTCGTAGTATATAAAGTTTGGCTATTTGATCATTTGATAACAAGACAATAATTTACACCAAATAGTCTTATTATTGTTGTTGGATTTTCTCACCTTTATCACTCAGGTTCAAAATTTGCTTATGTAGATAGCAGACAAACCTTGAAAAACCTTATTGTTTACATGCCACAGTATCCTGGTTTCTTTCACAATCAGACAGCTGGTGCACACCGACTCCTCTTAATGCAAAGCTGTAAAGAGAGATTGTGATTATAACTATAAAACTAGTGTACTTGTGAATGTATAGTTCATCAGCATAGATATTAATCACGTCTCAGTTTGGGATATTTCACCCACATAGCCGACACAGTCACAGCTGGGAGTTAGACAATAGTCAGGTCTGCTGGGAATTTCACATTTTCTCTAGGGCATCTTAACATTATAGCCACTGATGGAAACCATATCCCAACTGTGTCGCTCAGCCTGGCACTGTTTGGCAGCTGTATGGTGTCATATGGAGCCAATCCTGTGCTGACCCCTAACACAGAACAACTGGCTGCTGTTCTGACAAACTGACACTGGGGACTTGAACATGGAAGTAAGCATGTGTCTGTCACATTACCATATGGTGTCTCAACAGTTAAATGCTCTGTCAGATTTGGACAGAATTTGTGCTGACAGAATATTTTTGGAACGACAATTTTGTGCAGTGTGATGAATATTAAGTCCGCTCAGTTGCCAGTTTATTAAGTACACCTGCCTTGCAATAAATCCTATCTTCATGTAGGTTATAATGAACAGTTTTTCATGAAGATGTTTTAGAGAGGTGTTTTCAACTTTATGGATGTTTTGGAGGCTGCAGTTCAGTGCTGTTGAAATGTATGTGTTCTATTGACAGGTGTTTCTACTATTTTGTCCACCCAAATTATATCAATGAGATTAAGCTAAATAAATGTAATAAAAGAGTAAACTACATATATGATATATTTGGAATCACCTGCCACAAAAGCTTGTTTTGGGGCAGTCAGATGGCTGAAAGGACTGCTCTATTTCTCAGAACAGTCTTCACAAATAGATGTTATTTTGAATGAAGGGTTCGTAAAAATGTTGTGTGTGTGAAACACTGTGCCATGGTTCAACCTGACTGACATCTGAAAGGGCAGAAAGACAACGAAATATACCACTGAGCCACAGTTAAATAAGAATATAAGACGTCGGCAGTCATTGGTAAAAGACATTGAAAGCTTAGCATCAAAGTCTATTCAGATTCAAATGTGAGCAAGTTCCTGTTTCAGTGTCAAGTGAACACACTAATGCCTATGACATGCTGATATTAACAGGTGTGTTGCTTTAGCAAAGGTATTCTAAAAGCTTCAAATTAGAAAGAGGAGAAATAATCTATGCTGAGCATTATTGGACACAACTCTACCCTTGTAGTTCAGTAACAATCTCAGGTCACTTTTCTGGACCTGGAAAAAAAAAAATCAAAATTGAATGGGTTTCAATCATTTATTTATTTTTCTTTTGGGGCCCAAACTATTTCAAATATAAGTAATACATGTGGTGTCTGAATTATGCTGTTTTCATCAATGTTAAAAAGAAGAGAAGAATATAATAATAATAATATATCAATAATACAGGTTATTCCCAACATTTGAGCTGTGATGCAGACTGTAAAACGCGTATTAGTTATTTTATCTCTCTGATTTGTTATTCGGAAGCTGCTTGTGTGAGACATGATGAATTCTGTCTTCAACTGTGGATAAATTTTTTAGATTGCTTGACTGCATACTGACCTCTGCATTTCCTGCATTTAACCTCAAAAAAACCCAAATTATTTCCAAACCCAGTGTCAAAAAGCAGTGGTTATTTTATTGACACACATCTATGTCTTGAATGCATCATGCCTCAAATTATATATACTATAACTAGCTCATTTGTTATAATGACTTTCACTCTTTGCATTGCTGCAACTCTTACGTGATTGCACAGACACATCCTAAGAGAATGACTGACAAGGTGAGCGTAATCAGTGCCAAGGTTGGGTGCTTCCACCAGGCTATATCTGATAAATTAAATGAGATGGAGAAATGATGGGGCACAAGCCCAGCAATGCAGCAAAGAAGTGCTCTCTCTGTTTAGTCTCCCTCGCTCTGCCTGTCTGTCTCTTCCTCTCTGAGCCCAGTCTTGTCACCATCCTGACAGGTGAGCAGAAGGAAAAGCAGAAGGTGTACAGGTAGAGATATTCTTTGTGCTCGCTTGCTTTTAGGAAACATATGAGACGCCAGTCTAGAGGGAAAGGGACAGATTTTGTTTCCTCTCTCTCTTTTGTACTTGTGTTTACTTTCTGACTCAAACACAAGCATCTAAGCCCACTCGCACACGTTGCTTCATCTGTGGACAAGTTTTTGCCATGTATGACATACAGAGTAGACAAAATGCACACATTGCAGGGAGCTGTTCCTTTTGGAAAATTCCTCATGGTAAAAATAGCCCAACATTATTCAAATGAGCCTAGTCATTGTACACCGTATTGTCTGCACACCAGGTGACTCAGCATTGCAGGTGCTAATTTATATGCCACCAACATCTTATTCCACTATTGCACAGTCAGAAAATTAGATTGCTTCCTCGAGTAAACACACACGGATTACATGCTGATTAGCCATGTCTCCACCCGTCTGACAACACCTAATTCATCAGTGACCAATTACTGGCGACCTTAAGTGACCTCTGAACTTGACATCAGAGCGATCTGTGGTAGGGAGAGATTGCTCTCTGCCTCATACAATGGAGTGAGGCCTCAGAGTTAAACTACTCCACCCTCTATCTGTGTGCAGCTTCAGTGAGTCTTTACAAATTAAAATGTACTTGCTGATTTATTTATTCTTTTTAATTACATTCATATTCACTGAGCCCACTGCTCTATTTGACAGCGTACAGTCATGATTGTGTTGACTCAGTGTGGAGAATCGAGATGAATGAGGCTGTATTTTTGGTCTTGTTCTCTATATTTATATGGACTGCTTTTAGAGGAGCAAATTGTGATAAATTTGTTTTGCTTCTTTGACATAAAATTACAATGTTGCATAACAGACTGGCAAAGCTACAGAAACAGTAATGTAGAAAGCAAAATTCAGCAAGGACAGACATCCTTATTGTACTGTACCTCTGGGCCTGAGCTTATGAAGTGTTGTGCATGTTTTAAGCCTGTAGGGGGCAGGGCATGAATATGAGGGATCTGTTGATTATTTAATTTCTTGGTTTAATTCATTAGTATCATTTATAACCTAGAATGAATGCAGTTGATTAGAGTGAACTGTGCTCTTCGTTGGTGTCGTTCAGTAAAGCACATCTAAATATGGATGGGAACCCCCGAGGGGAGAACTCAAGGGCAAACAGCTGCTTGAAAACCGGAATAGTAATTTTATTTGATAAAAGTCATCTTTATAGGAATGTTTTTGCAGACAGCATCATTTATTTAGCTTTTGTTCATGCTTTCATGCTTTCATATCCTGATCCTGATCACCTGTTACCAATGAACCTGTTTACCTGTGGAATGATCCAAACAGGTGTTTTTGGATCAGTCCACAACTTTCACAGTCTTTTGTTGCTCCTTCAACAACTCTCTACACATCACTGTACTGTGTACTATAGATAGCATACATAACCACTTTCTCTGGAAAATACTGCAAATAAAGAATGATGAGACAACATGAGAGAAAGTGGGTACTCTAAAAACACCATTAGTATTTCCTGTATTGAGCATCACTGATTGATTGAACTGCATGTCATCTGAGGGTGGATTTTCCTTGAAGCCAGTCTGAGCTAATTCTGATGAAGGACGGTGCTGGAAGGATGTTTCATTGGTAAATCCACAACTTTGATAAACTTGTGTCTTGAGGGATTATAAACATTACTTCCTCTCACAGCAGGGGGGGTTAAGCCTCTTAGAGATTAAAAGCAAATGTCCTTATTTCCAAAACAACTGAGAAAATCTGTGATAGATTTGGCCCATTCACTCTATTGTTTTACAGAATGCCAAGTCAGAGCCAAACTAATGACATATAATAGATCCAGGTTTTAGCCAGCACAGAAAAATATGAGGCAGGAGTTGAGAAAAGCACAGAGGTTCCAGTGTCTTTAGAAGGAGCAATCACTGCCTTACGTAACACTGGCAAGTCCGTTATATTGCCTCCAAGGGAGTTCACAGTTCCTCTCTTCTTCATTTTGAACAAGTCTCCTGTGTGTGACAAACAACAAACATCCACATAAACACATACACAGCTATTCTATGCAGATAAAAATGGCAAAGTCAGGTCTTCTTTCTGCCACTGGATTCATTTATGTGCTTTGTGAAGGTAGCAACAGCAGCTCATGTGTGCCCATATGGATATATGTTGGTTTCAATGTGGATAAAATGATAAATGTAAATACACACATACATTTAATCAGCTGGGCATCACAAAAGAAAAAAACTGAAGCATCTTGTATTGTAGTTGCATGCTTGTTGCACCAACTGATTTGGATTAGTTTCTATATAGCATACCACCTCAAGCACACTGAATATCAAAAGGCTATCCTCACAGACTGAAACCAGTCAGAAACCCACTGACCTCACATCAGTGTGTTCACTTCATGGAAATTCAAGTAGACCACTTACACCTGCGGATGTGACCTTGCAGCCACTTGCCTGAAAGGTTTCAAGATGTTGCTGCACTTCATTTACATTTCCCTTCCTCTGGAAATGAATGCAGCTTAAACACAATGATGGAGGAAACCTTCAACGCTCATGAAGCTGCTGACGCAAATGTCTAAATCAGAAAATCTTATAAAACAGCTAAAAATGAAATCTGTTATTCATGTGTGAATGTGAAGCAGGGTAATCACGCCCAACATGGGAGTGGACCACGGTGCTCGAGCTGCAGGTTGATGGTAGAGTTGAATGTTTGAGGAGTTCAAACTGAATTTTAATACAATCAAGTTTGGGCTGTAGTTTCCTGCCTCACAGTGCATCAGCTCTCAAACACTCCTCATGCATTCAGACTTCTCTGAATTACTGTACATTACTGTCACTCCCCTGCCACCTCTGTGCAACTCCCCAGTCAGCGAGCTGGCAGCCGCCTGCATTTTTTTTTTTCACTAATCATGTCAGGTAATTAGCCTCACAGCGGAATTGTTAAGATGGAAACAAATGTGAGGGAAATGAAAGTAGAGGGTGAAGAGCGAATAGCTGGAATGTAGCTGCGACATAAAAACAGCCTCATAAATGATTCTTTTTGCTGAACTTAATGAAAACAAAGAAAAGAGAACACAGATCCTGAGGCTATGTACAAGATTCTTAAGAAAAACATTTCAATCAACTTATCACTTATAGTTTAAAATTTCATTTTTCCTGTACTTGAAAAAGTCTTTGAACCTATGTGGTACGTCAGAGGATGAACTTGAATAAAAACACTCCTGCACTGCGTCTTGCTTAATGCTGCTATATTTATTAATTTAAGTTGCAGAAGTTTTTTTTCTTTGGAAACTAAAAGGGTCTTCAAGTTCTTTCACTGGCCACACATGTTGCCCACCTCCACAGGAACTGCCCATTACTCCCAAACCCTGGTCCTCTGAAAAATACCCTGCTGGACTGAAAGCCCATTTGTGACACTGAAAACAAACGCCCATTGCGTCAAAGGCACAGTGCTCCAAAAATTAGCTAGTTTTTGTTGTTTTGTTTTCGGGTTAGATGATTAGGATTTTGAAAAAAGGGTCAGAGCCAATCAGAGGCAGAGTAGGGGCAAGTCTTCGCGAAACACGGGGAAAAGAAATAACGGAGACTGTGCATTTTTGGAACAATGGCTGCTTTCGGGATAACGGGCTGTTGGACGAATGGGCTTTCAGTCTAATGGGACTTTTTTCTTTTTTTAGCTTTTTAGATTTTTTAGAACAACGGCATCTTGTCTAAACCTCTGAACTCAGCGACTCAAGTAGTTTTCTGATGACCCGACTATTGTGCGTCAGTGAAAGTAAGAGAGGAAGGATAAGAGTCTGGTGGAGAGATTTACCCACTGATGTAGATTGGAACAGAAAATGGCAGCATTTCAACCTGTCACTGGAGTAGAGATGTATTATAAGCACATCAACAACTTACAAAAACTGTTCTGTCAGCATGAGACACAGCACAAGGGAGAGCGGAGCACGCTGCTCTTCTTAGGAGGACTCATAAATTTAAATGCTTCTAATGGACCACTGCATGATTTATCCATCACTGGTGCACTATTCTTAACCCAGTTACCACATTCGGACAGACGTGTATCTAAATCTGCACTTCTTATATACAGTGCATTATCTTGTCATATTTACTGGAAGGTGCATATTTACATTCACAGTTGATTATATACATTCAGTCACTCAATATAATCCATGCTTCTTTGAAACTTCTTGCTATTTTATATTTCATACTCCTGTCGATGGAATTGTTGGGTATTGTATAAACACACACAGTAATTTTCTTTGTTCATATCTAAACCTCTCTCAGTCCATCAGCACTTTTGTTTTATTTATATAGATCTTTTTTTTCTTGCTTCGTTGGCGGGTCTGGCTGTGATGACTGATTTGCATAATACTGCGAGCGGCATTTGCATGATTCCTTTCGTTGAACTGCAAACATTTGTTGAAACTTTGTATTGTTCAAAGTACCTTGTCTTGAAAAAATACAATCTTGTTTGTTTTGTTTTTTTTTTGATTGAGGAGGAGGAGGTGCGCGACCCCAGTCTGATAAACAAACATCAAATGAAATGTGGCAGGTTGAGGCGAGACGAGATGTGAGATTGTTATGTGACGTTTGAGAGCTGTGATAAAACAGACTGCTCCCCTCTAACCTGCCGGTCCCAGTCCCAGTGGTTGACCGCTGAGTCACGCTCCCTCTACACACAAACAACAGCAAACATCCATCCATAAAGTTTCTATACCTGCTCATCCTGTGCAGGGTCACAGAGGGCTGGAGCGTATCCCAGCACGAACAGCGTGAGAGGAAAGTTTCAACCTTGACATGGTGACAGTCTATCACAAGACACATTGAAAACCAGGAGCCATTTAAAGCTGCTTATTATCATCAATCATATACTTTATATGTCCACTACAATTCAGAGGGAAGCATTTTACTTTATACTTTACTATATTTATTAGGGATGCACCGAAATGAAAATTCTTGGCCGAAACCGAAAACCAAAAATGAAGAAACCAAGGCCGAAAACCGAAAACCGAAATAAATTATTATGCCAATTATTACCATTGCATTCGTGGCTATGACTGTGTACTAACCTCACTAAAATCAAGGCATTGCAATTGCATAAATTAATATTAATGCTTCAAAGAATAAATCAATTACAAAATTATGAAAATATTTATTAACACTGACATTAAAACTAGCTATTCGCTATCCGTGGGTCTTTCTCGGATATAATGAAATGCATCCACACCGCAGACATGTTGGCAACTATCCAGACGTGTGCGTGCCGGTAGGGTTGCCAAACATCCCGAAAAATACGGAATTGTCCTTTATTTGAAAATTAAATAAAGGACAGCTAAATCGGTGTTCCGGGGACCATATGCCGGGGACCCCGAGAGGACCCGCTGCGCTCTCTGCCAATCAAAAAGCGCTGTCATGGTTGCCTAGTTACAAACAATGGCGCCGCTACACGCGCATTTTAAAAATGGCTTGAGGCGGCAACCGCCCGTGGTGGGCGTGTTTTTTCTTCGTCATCACAACGTCTTCTTTCGGCCATGTTGTTTTGGTGACAAAAGTCTTTCGGCCGAAAACCGAAAATGCACTTTTGAGCCAGTTTCGGCCGAATATTTTCGGTGGCCGAATTTTCGGTGCATCCCTAATATATATTCAACCTGGTGTACATAGTAGTTACTTTGATTTTACATACAAACCATATGCTTGGTATATATGATGCATTGCTATAGATTAAAGGCCCCACTTATCTTCTCCTCTTCATGTGAGGTCATCATGTACTTAAGGTAAATTTCTAACTTCTCCAAGCAACCAAACCAACAGGAGCCTCTGAAACAACAGATATTCTCTTTTTTTTTCCTTTCTTTTTTTTTTTTTTAATTTTTATCTTGCTGCAATAAATTGTGTGTACACACTACTATTTTATGTGCATAAGATAAAAAAAAATGTATATCCTCTTTCAGGAACTTGAATGCTCCATAATGGCCCTTATCATAAAACATTGGTTAGCAGATGATGAAATGCCTTCATAAGTCAGATTTATTATAATGGGAAAAGCCCCTTGAAAGGTATCATCCTGTTTTCAAGGTGGCCCAAAAGCATAAATATAGAGAACAGAAACAAAACAACACAAATCAAAAAACAAAACATAACAAAACAGAACACAACACATAGCTCATAATGCAATACAGAATAAAAAACAAACAGCTGAATAACAACAACTGAAAACAAATACAAATTGTATGAAGAAAATATAGAGAACAGAAACAAAACAACACAAATCAAAAAACAAAACAAAACAAAACAGAACACATAGCTCATAATGCAATACAGAATAAAAAACAAACAGCTGAAAACAAACAACAACTGAAAACAAATACAAATTGTATGAAGAAAGGGGAATTATTTTCATACAAGCAAAGACAAAGAATGAGCATGTACAGGTCAATTATTCAAATTGGAAGGAGCCATAAACATAAAAGCTTTTCTTCCCTCCTGAGAAAACAGAGGCAATAAAAAGAGGTAGATCAGTGTGTCTGAGTGGGTAACTGGAAGGGCCAAATATTTTATATTAATTAAAATGTATGCACTTGAAAATAAACTGGAACCATTGCATTGTTGTCTTGTATCAAGTCATATCTTGGGTGTCATTATTACACAATCCACATTGTTAACCAAATCTGACACAAACCAAATAAAGATGTATTACAAAACACATATGGATAAAACATTGCACTAGATTTTACGTTCGTCACTGTTGCTGACTGTGGTAAAATGCCTTCAAAGCCACTATATTTGACTTTGGTGCCCCCGGTGGCAGCATCAAAAGAGACAGGCAACAACTGATGTGGCCATCATCCCTTCACCAAAACAGGAGAGCTTTAATATGAGATGCCTCCTTGTCAATTTTTCTTCTCTGCCAGGTCTCTTTTTGTCTTTACCCTGATTATTTATTTATGTGTGTCTGAAAAGGTTACAACTTGATAGATTCTGTGGCATTTCGCTCACAGTTTCAAGTCCTGGTATTGTGGGGTCAGAGAAACAGACTTGTGGCAAGAGGTTTAAACAATCTCATGGTTGCTGGCCATTTCATGTATGACAGGTAAATGATCCTCTCCCTGATCCCATCAGAGAAGAGCTCGTCCCTTTCTACATTCAGCAGATTTGGCAAAGGATTATTAAAATCAGGGCTGGAAATTGTTGAGGGCCGGAAAAAAAAATCTTTATCAAACAGTGTAGTCCCAAAGTATAAGAGTACTTTTTAATAATAGTCACATAAATCGAGGAATATCTGCACAATTCTCAAATGAGGCATTCACTCGAAGGATTATGTCCTCATAACAAGCAAGTAATCCAGACAGTCATTTCCATGGCATCTTTATCATTCTTACTTATCTGGAAACACACAGTATATTGTTTCCTTGCACTCTATCTTCTCCACATTGAAGGGACTAATTTCCATTTATATTGCTACTTAACGCTCGCAGTCTCTCATTGTGTGGTTAACTCAGGGAGCACCCTGACGCAGCAGACGGGCCGCTCGCCGGACCAACACTGCTGATCTGTGCACTGAGATGACTCCTCGCCGGTCAGCCGAATGTCCGTGAGAAGAAAAGGTCAAGCAAAGAGAGAGAGTGTGCGAGCGTCCTCAAATGATAGCATGGATGCAGTGTTGGAGTTTAGTATTTAATATGTGCATGTTTAGTTTATTGGCATAAGTGACTGGTTGACAACTCTTCAAACGACAGACTGAAAAGCAGTTGGTCAATTAGCACAGCTTTTAATTTTTTATTTTAACATGTCAGTTTTTGCAGCGAGGCAGGAATTATTCATGCCGTCCTCCCCCTCAGTTGGATGAAACAAACAAACAGAAAAATTGCACACAAACAGTCTGATATTTTCATGTTAACACTAAAATGCCTGAGATTTTTTTTAAAAGCCAAAAAAACAAACAAACACACTTATAAAAAAAGGTGCTGTCAGATGTCTGTTTACAGCACTAATGTTAATGACCACAGGAGTAAAACAAGCGCCTGATGAATAAGTTAATAAATCAATAAAGTGGATAAACCAATTCATGAGCTCAAAATCAGTCGAAAAATAAACAGACTCTTTGTTTTCTTTTGTTTGTTTTCAGGTTTTTAAGTTCAGGATAACATATGATCCAAGCTTTTGTGTAACGGACATTATGTCAGCATCAACACTTATTATCAGACTTCTTCACAGTTTCCTCAGGAACTGACATTTGGCACCAAAATTCAATGAGTAATGACACATTTCTCTGTTTGCCAAATTCTTTCTCATGCTAACAAATGTTGGCTTTTCATACAAGAAACCAGAGTACAAGTACCACTCAGATGTCTTTTTTTTGGACATGACATTGGATAAAATACTGTAAATATTTAGCAAATTTCCCCACTGAGGGACGAATAAAGGTTTATCTTATTTTATCTTCATCATCATTCATTCAGCTTTACAAAAATAAGAGACATTAAAGGAGGCATTCAAAAGGAGAGGAAAAGCTCACTGATTAACTCTTATCAACACGTGCATTATTTACAGTAGTATGACATTAGAGCTTTTAATTAGTGTGTAAAATATGGCACTGGGGATTATTTTTGGTATACTGGATTCCTGTACAAATACTGGCTGTATCTTTTCAAGATGCCAAATTGAATGATGCTCTAAAATTTTAATAGTCTTAACGACTTAAATAACACCATAATCGTGTCTTAACTGAATTTACTTCCGGCTGTTTTGTTCATTGACCATCTTGAAATTTGGCTAAATTGGAACATTCCTCAGTCGGATGTTTTAAGATGACGTCTGAAATGAAGCCTCAAACTGAACTCAGATAATCTGACAATCACACTCAGTTTATTGGGACCTTGACAGAGAATTTTCTGTGCAGAGACAAATCGTGTTCCTGCTGTTATTGTCCAAAGTGTAAATCTGTCTGATGATGGCCGCTCGCTGGGCTTTAAATCACCTGCTGTTCCATCTCACCCTGCAGCATCACTTCACAGTGACTGAGAGGCACAGAGAAGTACACACTGGATGTTTCATCACCTCAAGGACTTTTTACACAGCACTTTTGTATGAGATTTTATACCTTTATATTAGTTTATGCTTTGATAAAAATGTAATTTGCTCATTATTTACGGACACATAACAGGGAGTTTACTTCCTCAGCGCTGCTCAGGCTGAGTGGACGAACAACCAGCACCTGGGAGACTCGAGTGGAGGGTGATTGCTTGTCCAAGATACTTGTTCTGGTGCCTGAAGGTGGATACAGTCAATAACACAACAATAGAGATAAAAAGAAAAACAGGTTATAGAAAATATATTTTGCATTTTCAGGCTTCATGGTGTGAGTTTAAATCAGTGAATCTGAAGAAGAAATCCATCAGTGCTGTGTGTCCCATAGAGTCGATAAATCAATGAGTTCATTGACAGAAAAAGAATCAGCTAATATTCTCAAGATGCCAAACATGCCCTGTTTACAGCTTCTAAGATGATTTCTGTCATTATGATAACTGATAACTAACTATTGGTCTGGACAGAACAAGTAATCTGATTACATCGTCTTAAACTCTGCGGGCATTTTTCACTCTATTCTGACATTGATACACCAAATGATTAATCAATGACTTGATAAAATCATAATCAGATTAAATGATAACGATAAGAATATTTTGTTGCAAGTGTTCCAGCTCTTCTCTGAAAACACACCACCTCCCCTGTCATTAAAGTTTAATATTTGTTTGTATTTTGTGTGGGTGAACAAGAAACAGCGTGTGGTCGGAGATGGATGGTGTCACAGTTCTACCAGCCACAGCTCTACATTCATGTCACAGTACTTTTGCACTAACCCCGCCTCTGCCTCGCCTCACCTGCCGACCACTCCCACCTCATCAGGTCACCTGTGTTCCCAGCTGCAGCCCATGACCAATTAACCCATTACACTCACCTGTTTCCAGCAGGATGTTCCTTCCTTAGATCTTTGTTGCCATTCTTGCCTGCTTCTGTTCAACCTGTCTAGTCATTAATGTGGAATTCGCCTCAGCCTGAAATTTCCTTGTGACGACCCTGCATTGTAAGTCATTCTCTGCAAACTTGCCTGTGAAATCCTGCTGGCTCAGCAGTCACTCTGCGAGTTCTTATTCATACCCACTTGTTTCCTTGGTGTCATCAACCTGTGACTAAGACTCTGTCCCTGTTGCAAACCAGTCAGTGTGAGGTCAGCGATACCTATCTGTTATCTGCGCTTGCAAATAAAGGCCATTATCAACTCTCAGTGGTTTGGCGTTGAAATTGAGTCCAACCACACCCTTACAGATTACAACTACAAGATTACTTACCCTACAATTGAGAACTTACTTAATCTATAGTTGTTAGTTAATGTCATTGTCCATTATCACAAATGAGCTCTGCTTAGATTTATTGAGTTAAAAGATGTGCAGAACACCGATCGTGTCTGTTTTGTAAATTCAATGGCTTTTCTATTTTCTAGGCGGAGGAAGGTCTTCAGGTACACTAGGTAGGTACGTCAATTTTCTGAGCAGGCAAAATGCAAATGTGAAAAGTTCAGAAATTCAGATCTGAAAAACCTTGAGCTCCTTGAGTGTTTCAGCAGTCACATGTTGCTGTGGTCGATGATTCACTGTTTGTTTTGCCGTCTTTGTTAGCAGCCTTTTCTCGTCTCTGCAAGCAAATAAGAATCTGGGCTTTCTTTGCCATTTCAAAAAATTAACTAATTGGAGAAATTCTACTGATATTATACTTTAAAATTTCCTCAGACCTCTGTCAAGAGATGCTCTAAGAAGAACTGGGTTTTTACTTATACATTGTGTGTGTGTGTGTGTGTGTGTGTGTGTGTGTGTGTGTGTGTGTGTGTGTGTGTGTGTGTGTGTGTGTTATGGGTGTGAAATAATCATCTGCATTGACTCTCCGATCCAAGGCAGTTCACTTGATGAGGCTTTGTTGTGGGATTGGTTGGAAGATTTCATTGGCTGTCTCAAAACGTTTGAGTCTAATTTGACACAATGGTGATGCTCTTATCTAAAAATATCTTTCTGGAAATGGATGCTACGGGAGAGAGCCGCACAGATTCAAGCAAATAGCAAATATTTGGGCAGTAAATAAAAACAAATGAGCTAAAAGAGAAGAGATTTGGGTGGTAATTCTTTAACAGTCTCTTTCACATTTCAGGGCCATTTGATTTATAATAATTGACTAATACATGTTTAATGTAAGTACTTTTAAGATGTGGGGTTTTTTTGTCACAGGGTTTAAGAAATATTCCCTCAGAAACACATGTATACACAAGATACCATGACTTCCTTAAGCACTTATTAAAAATCAGTCTTTTCTGTCTGCATCGGATGAGTTATTCCTTTTATCTTTGAAGATAGGAAAGAGTTTTTGTCCATCCTGCACACAAAGCAGGGAGGATAAACAACACACCGAAAGACACAAGTATATCAAGGAAGACAAAGCTGCAATCGATTTTTCTTTTGCATGACATTTGTATACCAGCAGCCCCTCTACTCAGTGTTTGGCCCTCAATTCAAAATGTCACTGCCACAAGCCCCTGATTGTTCTCTTATTATTTAAGTTGCTTTTTTTGTATAAGTGAGTGTCTTTCAGAGCGAATCACAATTTGACATAGAATTGCTGGATGGCTGCATATCTATAGGTCATGTTGAAAACTGCGAAATACTTAGTTTCCTTCTAATTAAACTCCAAACCTTCACTCGATTTTCGACCCACAGGGCAGTCCTGTGGGGTAGAAGAATGGAGGAGAAAGAATCGCTCTAATTGCAAATGACCAATTAAGAGCCAAACGCTTTGCCCATGAATCTGGAAGTTGAATGGCAAAGTGTTCTCTGGTGTCCTCTGCACAGGGCTAATGCCTCGCCATCTACTTGGGGTATAGCGAAGGTGAAACATCTCATTAAGTCAATGACAACATTATCGCTGGTGTGTATTAGAATGACATCACAGTCCAAAAGATCCCAAAATATCTCAAAGTCCTCTCTAATATAGTGACTCAAATTGACCTTGAAATGAACAAAATGATGTGACTTTGAGAAAGAAGCATTTTTTTGTGCATGTGAATCCAGGTGTTTAAATGGATGTCAAGAGATTTTCATCTCTCACAAAGTTGTTCCTCTAATATTTGCAACACCCTTGTGCAGATTGATGAGACCTCCGCCTGGGCAGCCAGCAAGAGTAATTCTTTACTAAAATTAGACAAAGGAGAAGAGGACAGGGTAAAAATAGGCAGGTCTTTTTTTTTCCAAGCAAAGCTATTTCTGTCTCATTTGCTCATACAAATCCTGACAAGTCATTATTTGAAGCCATTATTTCTTCTTGTTTTGGCAGCTGGGTCGTTGGCATCGTTATTCAAAGTATCATCCAAGATTCATCTTTTCATCAGCTCAGGCGCTCGAGCATTTTTCAAGTTTTCTCCAGGGACTGTTAATATATACTGTAATTACTAATGCTGGGATCGCTATAACTTTTCAGTGTGATTTTATAGCTTTTAAATGATTTTTAAAACATAACTGTGAAGTAAATGGCACATTAGGTCTTTTTGTGTACTTAACATTTTCTCAAGAAGAGTCTTGGTGGTCGTGCCTGTCCTTCCTTTATGCCAAGTGCTATTGCTCAAAGTAAAAAGGCAGTAAAAAGCTTTGATGGCATTTTGCTCGCAATTAACATCCCAGTATTGGACTCTAAACATCAGGAGAATAGTGAAAATCTCGAGATTTTATTGCTTGCAATCATATGGAATATTCACTCTTTAGGTCAGAAGAGCCTCGTCTTATTTCAAATTTCTTCTCAACTACAAAATGTATTTGTGAAAAGCAGTCAGACCTATGACCAATAATCGTTCCTGACAGATAAGATATTTTGATATTGCTAAAGATTTTTAGCTGAGCATCACCACGCTGACCTGGAAGTGGACAGGACACACAAAGATCAGCTAAAAAAAAACAATATGGATACAAAAAATACAGATAAATGTAGAATGTAAAAGTCAAGTCGAGGACAGGGAGCAGTCAAAGGTTGCAGGGCTAATGTGATGAATGTTAAAAACATCAGTGCTGGCATTACAAGTGTTGCTTGTGTTGCTTCAAATGTCAATAAAAGTGCTCCGTCACTGCGGATGAGACGCTTAAGGCTGACACCTCTATCCCGTGGGAGAGAATCAAGTCCAGGGTGTGAATAGGTTCATGTATAAACTGAAACCAAAAACATCAATAAGTACCAAAAAGGCTTTGAGGGTCAAACACCTGGAAAATTAGTGAATATTGAAATCATCAATAACTAAGATCTGATCACAATGAGGAACAAGATCTCTCAAAATAAAATTCTTCTAAAAATTGGGACAGTGCTAATTTTAACATTCCAACATGCTAAACCAAGATGGTGAGTATGGTCAATATTAAACCTGCCAGCATTGTCATTGTGAGCATGCTGATGAATCATTCAGCCGCATCACAAACCACCAGGTCCTTATGAAAGACTCGTGTGCTCAAATCTGTAAATGTAAAAGCTTTCATGCTCAGAGGTTAAGGTTCTGCCTGGATGAATGTCCCTGCTACTTTATCCCCATCTCTGGAGGTGATTTCATAATCTGTTTTTTCCCTGAAGGATTAAACCATTTCTGCTTTATTTCTTTGTCTTTACCAAATTGCTTTATAGAAACAAGCAGTGTTAAAAAAATATTTTGTGTCCACTCTGCCATCCTGTGGCTTGAGAAGTTTCAGTACCTGTCAGTTTCCATTTTTAGCAGAGAGAGAGGGAGAAGGTGTCATGTTTGACCCCAGCTCCATGTTGCTGCAGCCTGCCTGGGGGGTGCAGCTGGCAGGAAGAGATTGGACTCAGCTGGCAGTGCTGGAGACTCTTCGGGTGGGAGGCTGGGCTGGGGGAGCGGATGCGTGAGACACCAGAGCCAAGGCGGCTGTGTTTTCCAGCGCCAGAGGCCAGGACTGCCCCTCCAGTGCTGTCTGCCTGTGTGAGACTGCTTGTGCATGTGTGCTCTTGTTTCGCTATAGTTATGAAGACCATCGATTCAAATCAATACAGTGCAAGGACAAAGAAGCTGCCGTGCAAGTGGTAACAATGTGCTGGTCCTCACTAATTTAGAGCAACATTATTATTATTGTTTTAACATAGAATAACAGATTCAAAACAAATTTTGATGATACACTGAATTGTGATAGGGAGAATGGTGCCTCTGTCATTTCGGCTCTGCGTCCAAACACCTGTTCTTATAATTTGGGTGGGTGGGTGAGATCCTCAAAACTCAACAAGCTAAATCTGAAGGTTTTGTTGAATCCCGTTTGCCTAAACTGAAAAATGCAAACAAAAGGTTTCACATTTGAAAAATCCACAAAAACAACGTTTTATTTTTGCTTAATGTGCAGCATCATGGTGATGTATAATTGTAAAAGCAGAGGATTCCAAGTCAAAGCGAGACCCCAGATGGTGATTTAAGGGGGTGGCAAGTGTTCTCTGTTGGAAATATGGCACAGAGTAAACTTTGTGTTTGTATACAAATGAAGCCTGTACAGATCACATTTTAATGCTGCCAGTATCAGGGAGGTAGTAATCCAAAATGTCTGATGGCTATCCCAGTTGGACAGTTCATACCAGGCTCTCTTTGCTCCCACTGTACACAGACGGCTTTTACCTGATACTCAATGGAGATGTGGAAGGACAGTAATTTTACAATTTTAAATAAGAATAAGAATAATAATTTGTGGCTTAAATGCTGAATGTTTGACTTTTTGATTTTAGGGCAGTTATATAGCAAAGTACTCTGAATGTAAATAACAGAATCTGTTGTTTTTCTGAGTGTCTGCTGACATTTGTATTTGTGTGTTCACAACAGCAGGTTGCAGATGCACCATAAGGAGGTTTCTGGAGGCTGGAGGGCAGCTGTAGGACTGAGTCCGCTGAGCCAAGAGAAGACGTCTGTTGGTCTGTCTGTGTGTCAGACACGACTAGCTGAAGAGTCGCTGAAAGCTTAAGGCAGGAAAAATGGCATAATTCATCTGCAAACATATGCAGTCACGAAAAATAAAAATGCACAGAAAAGGAAAGCATGTTTGTGAGCAACACAGAAAAGAAAAATCGATTTTGCAGCTTTAAAATCACATTGTATGTCCTATGTTTCCACAGACTCCAAAGCAAACTCATAGCAACATGAGCATCTTGTTGAGGTCCTTTGTCTCACAACCTTTCAAATGTAAGTCCAGTTCTCATTCGCTTGTTATCTCTGGTATGGTTTTTCAAATCCTTAGAAAAATGTATTCTCTGTTCAATAGTCAATGATTCACATTGTCTCTAGGCTGTGTCATACCGTCGGTGTGTCTGAGCTTGTTTGCTAAGAGTGACAACCTACAGTTTTTTATGGTGAGGTTAATGAGAGTTGTAGGAAGTCAAGCATGCAGACAAGTCAATCACCATGGGATCAGCAGCACCTCCAGTCCTGTCACATTAGGGAGGTAATTTGATTCTGTGGTGCTAATAATGCCCCTGAAAATGTGTATAGTATATATGTGTGTGTAAGTATTTCTTTATAACATTAGATATCCATTACTAAAATGAATATATTCCAAAGCTGTAAAAAACAAGCCAAAGTTGGAGTTCAGGAACAAGAGGTATTACTTACAATGACACTCAAACATCCAAACAACTGCCATCAGATCTTGATTCATATGTTGCTGAACTCTGGTTGGTGCAAGTATGTGATCAGACAGATAACAGATCAGATAACCAAAACACTAAAGTAAAAATCTCTAGTTCAAAATGAACTCACCAAACATCCCAAAGAAACACACTAAGAAAACGATACTACCTTTAAGACTATCACCATGTGGGCTTTAAAGTTTTTTTTTAAAAAGTATGTTGTCACATTGCAAAGATCAGTGTGATGGGAGCATCTTGTTGTGAAGTCATTACTTTTTGCTCTCAGCAATTTTCCTCAGTCTGTCTCGTCCACTTCCCACAAAGACTTTTGAAAGCAGTTACAAAAGGGGATGTGAACTTGTTGCTCAGAGATGCATTTTCCTTGATAACTTTTGTGTGCTGCAGTGATTGGTCTATAGATGGGGAAATGCACATCAGCATCAACACTGAGTTTTTTTTTTAAAGTTACTTCAACTTTTGAGATTTCTATTGTGTAACCACTGTTGACTAAAGAACTTCAGAAGAACTGAATCTCCCCCATGAGCTTTCTCTCAATTTTTCTTATGGCTTCATAAAGCCAGAAAACACCGTGAAGAATGGGAGCCAGAGTGCTCCAAAATCAGCCAGCCACGTCTCTATCGTATGTTCCACATATTCTCTATAATGGGCCTCTGTTGGTCATTAACCCCAGGTAATCAACTGCACCATCCCAGCTGAAAATTCGCCTGCTTTCTGCAAGCTACCTCTCAGTTGAAATGTCTTCGTATTGGCTGTAATGGGCTCCTCCTCATTTTATGGCCTCTTATGTTCTTCAGCGCATTGCCCTTTTCACACACAATTACCTCCTCAGCTCCATTTCAGGCTCATTAGCAGGACTTCCAGGCCTATCCTTCCCTAAAAGCAGAGGCTTCGAGGGATATGACAAGTTCCTCCGCTTCTGGAAGAGGATCGTTTACCTCATCTAAAACTGTAGAACTGTAAAGCCATTGAATTTCAAAATGGGACGTTAAAGTGAGTGGAATTGAGCACATGTTTTCTTTTGGTCGACCTGCGTGGCAATTGAAAGTACCACTGAGGGAAGACAAATTGGAGTTTATAGTTTCTTACTTTGGCTACTGAAGCTGTATTGTAGTAGCACTGAGGATTTCTGCTGCAGATACCTCCATCTTTATGAGATGAGGGGAAGGCTTTTAACCCTACAACAACCTCTCCAGGTGATAATGAGCTGGTATCTAATCCTCTGCCCTCTAACTCACGGTATGTTTCTGTGGATAAAAGAAGGTCAGCTGTTTATTGCCTAATGTAAGCACATGTAGCAGTGGCTCTATTGCATTCCTACAAAAAACATTTTAATGTAGTTAACCTTCAGAGCAGAGAAAAGAAAAACCTCCAGAGTCAGCAAATAGCTCGAGCCAGTCATTATAGTCCCATTGCCTCATAGCAAGGTCACCTTCTGCCTTGTTCAATATAAATGACCTTTTGTTGTCAGATGGCCCCATTTTCAAATAAACTGTGTTGCTTTGGCTTCCGAATCTGCACATCTGCACTATGAGGTTTAAGGGAAAAAAGGCAATAATAAGTTGGACTCTTAAGAAAATCTTAAAGCGCTCTGGGAATTTTTCAAAATTAAAAATGAATGAAACAGTAAAATTAATGAAACACTAACTTGCCAGTAGTCACATGGCATTCTTTGAAGAAATGTTTTCAAAGCAGTGAGAGAGTTCGAAGTAGTCGGGCAGTTGAATCTGGGGGTTTGGATCATTGCTTGAGCCGCGGATACGAATGGTTGTTTTTGTAGTTCCCAGAAGTGAAATAGGACATTTCAAGGGGTGCACATAGTTTTGGTGGAGCTGTCAGTGCATTACAGCAAGCTCTATAAGAAGAGATTAATTGGAAGTGTATAATGATATTTATTGAGGTGTGAATGACATAGTTGCATTTATATTAAAAAGAGCAGTTTCCAAGGGCTGAAAGTTCTTGTATGGTGGAACTTTGAGTGTTAGGACTTTCACATTGTGGGAAAGAAGTGGTGAAGACAATACATTACTAATGTTTCGTTTAGGTTTCGTACTCCAAGAGCTGCTGCTACACCGATGCAGTCAGTGCCCACTGTGACACCAACATGCACAAGTAGATAACACACACCAGTTCACAACCCCGTAATGTGAAGCGTAATAAGGCTGTGTGGAAAGAAAGGGGGCCGAGTGATATTACACTCCCTCCACACAGCCCTGCCATTGGAGAAGGGTGGGGCGATAATTACGTACCCTAATGGTCCCCCTGTGCAGCCCACTAATCCGTGATGATGGGATTAGAGGTTCACCGTTTGGCGTGTGCGTCAGAGCGTCAGATTTGACAGCACGTCATCTGCCGTCTCGAGGACTCAGACACATCATGAAGATAGAAATGGATGAAAGGGCGCAGAGAAGCCCGAGCCTGTCAGGTGGAGGATCTCACCATCCAGCTGTGACAGTGTGTCCCGGTGTCATGGGAGCTGCCATGGTGTCTCCAGCAGCAGTAGCTGCACCCTGGTTGGTGGACCCACGATGCGCTCATGTGTTGTGGTGCCTCCAGAATGAACGACAGATTCTCCTCCTGAATGCATGCTAAAAGGTGAGGAGTCAGGTTAACTCAGGCGAAAGTGTAAAGCAGAGTTCTATGCCACGGCCAGCGGGTTGTCTCATGCATTCATGACGTCTGAAAAAAGTTCATCTGTCAGCCACATTGGTGAGAAAATGTAGTACCAATAGTCATGTGATAATAAACTATGCTCAGAGTCTCTACCGTATTAGCATTTAGAGGTGTGCTACTTCTGTCCTCTTGAGTTTGACACACACACACACACTCAAAAATAAAAAAAATCCTGTGTTGTGATGCATAGGCCTAGATCTATCATTACTTTTTTTCATTACAATATTTTTAATAATTAGATATTAGAATCACAACAATATCCCATTAATTTCTACAAAGGCAAATTTAAAAAATTCTATTTAAAAAAATCTAATTGTTTTCACCAAACTCAAGCATATGCTTGTATAACACGTCCCAGAGTATGTCTGTGATTATTTTCAGGTTGTTTTACAGCAGAATTTTTAATAATTAAAAACTAAAATCATACCCATGCATTTGGGATAGTAAAAATATTCTTAGCCAGTGAATTTTGTCATCTACCAGTCTGGTTGGCTGGTGAATCAAAAAGCTAATTCCAGACTCTGTGTTCCAGACACCCCTGACAGAAAGTCAAGAAAGTCTTAATCTGATACTGTAATTCTTTCTACTCCACAACTAAGGCAAGATTATTAAATTTAAAGTGTAAGAGATAGAGACAGATAGATAAGATGCACAGATTAAAATGTTAACTTTGAATTTATGAACTTAATTGTAAATTTGATAATACTTTTTTTTTGATAACATTTTTCCAAAGCTCAAAATGCTTCACTCATATGCTGGGGTGCTTCCACATTACAGTGCTATGCAGGACTGTAGATACACAAACACTTACACAAAGTGGGCATTTCTGAGCTGATTCTTACATTTAAATTTCACTACTTTTAGACCAAGAAACAAATACATAAATAAACTTTCAGCATCTCCCCTCAGATTTTCATTCCTGGCAGTGTGATAGGGAGGATTTCAACTGTGTCTGCCCTTTCAGACAGTCCCCACAAATACAACTGCTGTATTTGTGATGACAGAGGCACAGGGAAGTACAGAGTGGACTAAAATAGACCAGTCACTCAAATCTGGATAAATAATAAAGACATCAGACTGCTTACTTCATGTGGAGACGAGAATAGCTTTGTGATGCAACACCACAGGAGGAGACTTAACAAAAGCTAAGCGTACATTACACTGAGCTGCAATTCAGAGCGGGATGAAATATTTAGCAACACAACTCTTTGGCTTTCTCGTCGTCTTTCAGTTGAGACGTGAAGCATGTTGGTGTTCGTCAGCGCCAGACATCTGTTTGCCTGCTGATTTAGGGCAGGTCTGATTTTGTACTCGCAGTGATTGGTCAAGATTGTTATACGATTAAGACGCTGGTATTAATAAATGCATTTAGCTTTGGTTCATCTTCTGTCCTTTCTGATGTAGCTGCTTATTTATCATTTCCCTCTTACAGCATCAGAAAACCCATTTCTGATGTAATTGAATCATCTCTAGCTGTGTGTGTTTGAGTATTTCTCCATATAGCTCTGAGGTAAATCTGATAAAGCAAAGTTATGTTACCCTCATTCAGTCTCTTCATTCACTATTCTTGCTGTCTGGCACAACTTCATAACATTGCTTCCTTCACAAAAGACTCCTCCAGAGGGATTTATGTAAGCTGCTGTGTCTGGAGTAGTCTCACTTTGGATCCCATCTGATTGAAAATGAACACATATTTTATTTTTCTAGAAACTAGATTCTCTTGTCTATGTCACTTGATTTTAGCAGGAACCTATTCTGTAATTCAAATACACCAGTATGACCGAGGGGAGTAGCACCACTGGGAGCATTTTAAGAAGTGAAACAGTTAAATCTAACTAAAACCTTTTTCTGTAGTCTTATTGCTGTTTTATTAAATACAGAAGTGCCCTCTAGTGCAGAGATTCATATGTCTACATCTGCTCATTGCTGAGTTTCTTTTTAGCACTGCAAGAGAAGAAAAAATATGTTTACACCAAACAGAAATTATTAAAAGGCACCAAGGGAGAAATGGAAACTAAATGTGCACAGAAGATTACAACATGGCAGTTTATCAGTGCTTCAGTCTGCAAACACATGATATCATTAATACCAAAACTTTAAAAATGGTCCAAGGCATAATGCCCTCTGAGAGTAGTAACCTCAACATGACAGACACATGATAAGAAATACCACTTCAGAGGTAGAGTTGTTTGGTTGTTCCTTCCCGTACTTCCTCTATATATTACTTTTTTTT
Organism: Centropyge bicolor; assembly: GCA_037975185.1. Classification (NCBI taxonomy): domain Eukaryota; kingdom Metazoa; phylum Chordata; class Actinopteri; family Pomacanthidae; genus Centropyge; species Centropyge bicolor. Next base: position 5,857,126 of record JBBMOC010000008.1, on the reverse strand, counting down.
TATTGTCTTCCTTAGGAGCAATTTATCTTGGGGATTTAAAGTCCACATAGCACACATGTACTATCAGTTCCAGTCAACATGCAGCACCACGCCCAGATCCACAAACAGCAGAACATACTCATCAAAACACTGCACAGAAGCCATACATCAAGATATTATGCATGCTTCTGCAGCATTATATATTATTGTTTTTGAAACATTGTCCTATGCTGGCAAAAATGGTTAGACTATGAGTGCTACTGTCTGCAGGTTTGTTGGCATTCTTTCAGATGGAAATATAATCTGTCGCTGTGCAGATGCTTTGGCCTGAGAGGTTAATAACTGAGAAATAAAATTAGTAAACTGTTCGACTTCCTGTGAGACGGAAAGGTCGCTGCCACAATATCCGCAACTATTTTTTTTCATTGTTTTGGCTGTATTAAGTAAATATGAGGTCAAATTACTAATTCAAGTTTTAAGGCTGTCTTGTGTGTGGACAGTGGATGTATGATACACAGTGTATATGTAAAGTAAAGTTGGCATGTGACCTCACAGTTAGTATTCAGTGCCACTGATTTTTCTGTACTGTATTTTAAGAGCAGACTGCAGGCAAACAGTTCTTACCAAGGTGAATTTAAATTTGTATTCTGTTATTATCTCTCTCGCACAAACCCACACACGTGTTCACACAGACCGGGTTAATGAATCTGGCCTGCTGTTCTGTTCCTGTGCTACTGTCGAATAAAAGGTCTAATTAATGCTCTTAACCTTTAGTTATCAGGCAGACAACCTTTAGTTATCAGGCAGAGAATTAAGTCTCCTGGATCTCTGGCTCCCCCTGCTGGAAGAGAGTATCTATTGTGACCAAAGACTGGATTTTAGTGATAACAAGACAAGTACATGCCCAGGAAAATCTTTTTAATCTTTGTACAAGTCATCATGTTCATAACACATTATTATGGTTACATATATACATTCAAGAAATCTTCACGGCAAAAAAGGTATTTCTACAGAGAAAGTGCGACCTGTTACAAATTCCATTAGCAACATAATATGAGTAATGTACAGCATTGCTTTTATGAATGTATCAACATTTCTATTAAAGCTGCTATAATAAGTCTTTTTATATTAATAGTGGAACCAATGAAGACCCCCTATCACCTAACATTGCAGTTCCCCTTAGCTCTACAGTTCTTTAAAGTGTCTATCAGGTCTTTGGTTTTACAGCCTTCAGCTTCATTGTTTTGACCAGATGTTTCCCTCAGGAGTAGGTAGAGATGAAAAACAGAGCTAAAATGAGAATAAATATTCGACCTTTTGCGCATTCATCATGTGGCCAGAGACATAACTCTAAATCAATATTAGTTGCTTTGTAGCTGCTGGATATATAATAAAATATAATAATAATAATAATAATCAGTTAATGCAGGTTTAAGGAGAGTAGACGTCTGTGCATAGCTCCATAAAAATACACAATTTCAGATCTTCAGCATATGTAAGGATTCCTGTTGAACAGCTAAATAATGAGCTGAAATTCACTTTTAAGCTGCAGATTCCCTTTCATATTGTCTTATTGTTTTCATATTGTCATTTGGTAAACTATTATTTAAAAATGATTACACCATTGCTGCTTTAAATATTATGTTAGCTATGAGAAACTAGGGGTCTGATATTACTAAAGAATGCTTTGACAGGCCGTATGTCTGTTACTCTGCTCATGCACTATTGCTGTCATCCAAAAAGTGGTTGTACTCTAAAGTACTGTTCTTCTTTAAAGTCTGTGAGTCTCCGCCTCCAGCAGAGGCCTGAGAATGATCTCTCTCCTGTAGGAGAATCGGGTGAGTTTGATCCTCTGGTACATCCTCTCCCTGCACTGCAGCAGGCGGTAAAGAGACAGGGTGAACTTAGCCAGCACCAGTGTGCAGGTGAGCTCCACCACCAGCAGTGCGGTGTAGATCATCATCTGAGATTTGCACTGCTGAACTTTGTTTCTGTACTGACATGTGAAGGAAGGTGATGACTCCTGAGCGACTGGCTCCATGGGACAACTGAAGATCACTGGAGTGGTTTGTGGAGGAGATGTCATCATTTGGGTGGTGGTTGGTTGGGTAGTGACAAGGATGGTGGTTATGGCCATAGTTGTTGTAGGTGTAGTTGTAGTCATGGGTGCAATTGTTGTTATCGTAGTTGTAGGTGCAGTTGTTGTTATTGTGGTTGTAGGTGCAGTTGTTGTTGTTATTGTGGTTGTGGGTGCAGTTGTTGTTATTGTGGTTGTGGGTACAGTTGTTGCTAAAGTGGTCGTGGGTGCAGTTGTTGTTAAAGTGGTTGTGGGTGTAGTGACTATAATTGTGCTCATACTGGTTGTGGTTGTTGGCAGAACAGTGGTTGTCGGTATTGATGTGGTGGTTGTTGTGGTTGTGGCAAATGGTGTGGTGGAGATAGTAGTGGTAGTTGTAGTTGGCAAAGTGGTTGTGGGTGTTGTGGTTGTCAGGGTGGTGGTTGGTTCTGTGGTTGGAAGTGTAGTGGTGGGTGTGGTGGTTGTGACAAGCGTAGTTGTAGTTGGGAAAGTGGTTGTGGGTATTGTGGTAGTAAGGGTGGTGGGTGGTTCTGTGGTTGGAAGTGTGGTGGTTGGTGTGGTGGTTGTGGCAAGCTTAGTTGTAGTTGGCAAAGTGGTTGTGGGTGTTGTGGTAGTAAGGGTGGTGGTTGGTTCTGTGGTTGGAAGTGTAGTGGTGGGTGTGGTGGTTGTGGCAAGCATAGTGGTGGTTGGCAAAGTGGTGGTTGGTGTTGTGGGGAGTGGTGTTGTAGTAGTTAGGATGGTGGTTGTTAGTTCTGTAGTTGGGACTGTCATGGTTGTTGTGGTAGTTGTAGCAGTGGTGGTGGTTAAGAGAGTGGTTGTGGTGGGAAGAGTGGGGCAAATAAGTTGATCCTCTGTTAATGATTGGATATCCTGCCCTTTTAGATTTCCTGGATACTCACAGACCACAGGAGACATAATCTTGCCGGAGTTCGCCTTCATCCAGAGGTGAAGACATATCAGATTACAGTCACAGTGCCAAGGGTTGCCATTGAGGTAAAGTTTTTTGAGTTTTGTTAAAGGCTGAAAAATATCCGCAGAAAGCGTCTGGAGGTCGTTGTGAGCTAGCTTGAGCGTGGTCAGTGACTGTATCTTTTCAAACACATCTGCATCCAGCGAATTTATCTTGTTGTTCATTAGATTCAGATCTGTCAGCTTCTCAAGATCTTCAAAGTACTCAGCAGCCAAGGTGACAAAGTGATTTTTAGACAGATCTAGCTTCTTGAGTTTCTTTAGAGGACTGAATATTCCTTTAGGAAGAGTGTTGAGATTGTTTTGACTGAAGCTTAACTCGGTCAATTTAGGCATTTCTCCAAAAAGCACTGGTGGTAGACTGGTCAGCTTATTTTTCTGTAGGGTCAGTGTTTTAAGCAGAGGGAAGCCAACAAAAAAATGTTCAGGTAAACCAGTCAGAAGATTGCCATCCAAAAACAGCTTATTTAGTCTGCCTTTATGTGGAAATATATTTGGTGATAGTTCTGTTATTTTGTTTCCCTGCAAGCCAATTTCCTTCAGGTTTGGCAAATTCTGGAAAATCTCCTCAGGAACAGTTGTTAGCTGATTCTCATAAAGTCTAAGTATCTCCAGTTTGTTCAGGTTTGAGAACCACGTGGCAGATACAGCGGAGAGATTGTTCTTAGCTAAATGGAGGATTAGAAGGTTCTCGAGCTCATCAAAGGTCCCGTCTTCGATCGATTCGATCTCGTTCAAATTTAAGTGGAGCTCTTTTAGTTTTGTAAGGCCATCAAACAAGCCTTTCTCCAGACTACGGAGCTTGTTAGACTTCAGTATAATTTTCTCCAGGTTGATGATGTCTTTAAAAACTCCCACAGGGATTGACGTTAATGGATTGTTGGTGAATTCAAAATGCTTGAGGTCTACCAAACCTTCAAAAGCTCCCAGCTCAATAGATGTTGTATTAGTGTTCATGAATTCCACCTTTTTAAGATGGGGGTTTTCAACAAAGGCTGCTTTGGGGATTGTTTTAATCTGACTAGCCAGAAAGAAAACCTCTGTCACACCTGGTCTCAGGAAGCGTGGGATTTCTGTCGTGGATGAGCCGAAAACGTCTTGCGAGGGGCAGTCTGTCTCCTTCAGGCATTGTTCGTTTTGAGTCCATGAAGACTCAAACAGTAAAGACAAAAAAAGAATGATGATTTTTCGTCTTGACATGGTTATTAGCTGCAAAAAAAAGTCAATTAATGTATAATTTATACAATTGAGCAAATTCAATTTAGACCTTATGGACAATCTAGAAGTTAGCTTCATGTTAGACTTTTGTCTTGTGATAGTATATATGAATGAATGAAGTACCCATAACAATACAAAAGTTTGTCACATTAATTCATCATTAAATGAATGTGCTGTTACAGCACAGTACAATAATATATGTATAATTAATGTTTGCCTACCTTATTATTTCCTGCCCCAAGTTGAAACAAGTTGTTATAGCAGTGCGGAGACACAAACAAGCTCAATTTCATTAGTTATCTTATGTATCAATGTTGGCCAGCAGGCTTCGAGTGTGTTGCATCCCATGTGAGATGTGGCGTAGCACACTTCTGCAGCTTGAGATAAGAGCATGTTTCAGCCCATCACTGCGGCATGGTCTGCAGCGTGACTCCAAGGTTACACTACTGATACAATTTTTTCCTCATGTTTTCTAATCACCGACATTTTTACACCATCCACTTTATTCAATATTCTGAATATTCAGAGTTGAAACAGTTTTGAAAACAATGTGTTCTGCCATCACTACATAGAAATTAATTCAATGTAAATTACGACATTTGTGACACATTTGTTTTGTCTGTTATCTGTAATCAGGCAAAGGCATTACCAATTACAATTTTAGACCCAGGGTTTCAAATATTATTCTGACTCCCTGCCATTAGATGGCAGTCTTTTATACCTTATGAAATTAATTTAATGAAGAGGAAAGTAGACATAGGTTAGATAAGTGGCTCTGTGTTTATAATAAACAATGATGTTTTGCCAGGGAAAAATACAGATTGCTTAGAAGGAAACCCCAAAAGTTTGTGGTACAGTGTCATGCTGTGCCTCCTTCTCTTCAGTTTGTTCGCTTTTAAATCTTCTCAGTCTGGACTCGTTTTGTTCTACTATAACATGCTGTATTAATAACAAAATCTCAATACTTGTAAGATGTGTTTTTTCACCTTTTTTCTTTTCATCTAATTTACTATACAGGATGTCAGTGTAATGGAATTTCATATTTTTATTACTTAACCTTTATTTGTGGGTACATTTCTTTACACAATCATTTGGTCTTATCGTTCGCTACACTTAACAATACACACAATATTGTATAGATAAAGCATAACTTGCGATCAGATTCAAGGAGATGAAAGTGTAGTCAAGCTTAGTTCAGAAAATGATAAGCACAATATAAGATTGCTCCCACTAAAAGTAGTGCATTTATTGAATGTATAGTAGCATTTTTTAATTGTAAGTGTGGAAACCATAGGATGAATTGTGTTACACTGGTGTTTGATTTTTCATGGATAGCCATTTTGCAAAAAAAAAAGACAAACTGTCTCCTAAAGGTATTGTTATTAGTACAAAAAGCCATTGTCAAACTGCAATTAGTAGTACTGAAAAATGGAAAACGCTTTGAAGAAAGTACTGAATGTAGTCTTAATTTTACTAAAGGACCTGTGAAACACTGTTTCAGTGCATCTGAGGTTACATTCACCAAAATATCCAGGTTGCCCACAAGATGGCAAGATGGGTGTTTTTACAGTTAGTTTATACAAAGTCCATTTTTACAGCACACATGAAAGAAATACTGGTTGGTAAATTTCATCATTAAAAATTGAAAGCTAATGAATTCAAAAGTTTACTTTCTAGCTGGTACATCTGAATGCAGCTGAAGTTGTTATTTCTGATGCCTTTGAGGTTCCAAAATCTACTATGGGCTCCACATTTTCCAAGTAAACCAAAGTAATCAGTGAGCAGTTTCCCTTGGCTTTAAAAGTTCTTGGGTTGCTGGGATGTCGGGTGGTCTAGTCTAGAGCACAGAGTTCTTATTTCTGTGGCCTATGTTTCCCCTGCCTCTCTTGTTCTTCCTCCAGCACAAACAGCTGATGATGACAGTGCTGATGATGACAGTAGACACTACTGCAACGATGATGAGGATGATCGAGGTGTTATTAGAAACCGTTTCCTTCTCCCCGTGTCCACCGCTGGTGACTTCTTCATGCTCTGAGGTGGGGGTGGTCTTGACAGCAGGTGAGGAAGTGCTTCGTCTGGTTGGAGGGGTATGGGGTTTCCTCCTCTTCTCCGTTGAAGTCAACACAGGCACCTCAGTCGAACTGAGAGGCATCAAGTTCTCATCTGTCAACATAGCAATTACCTCACCATTCAGACTGTAAGGTGTTTCACAGACCACAAGAGTTTGGTTAGCCTTGGATGGGTGCTGTTTCAACCATTCTCTAAGTGGCAGAATATCCTTGTCACATCTCCAGGGGTTCTGCTGCAGGAGTACCTCTGTTGCTGTAGTGAGGTCATCTAGACTTTCCTGTGGCAGGTTGGGAAAGGAGTTATTTCGCAGGTCTATCTGTCCCAGTTGATTCACACCCTGGAGAAAACCCAAAGGGAGGGATCTGATGAAGTTGTGCTCCAAGGAAATATTGACCAGACTGGGCAGACCTTGAAACATCCCAGCTTGCAGGGTTGTTAGCAGATTGGTATGAAGTGATACCTCACCCAGCTGCTCCAAACCTCTAAAGGCCTTGGTGGATACATAGCTGATCTGGTTGCGACTGAGCACCAGGAGGCGCAACTGAGTCAGGTTTCTGAAAGTGTCATCCTCCACACGGCTCAGTTTATTGTCATATAGCCACAAGTCCTGCAGGGGCATCGGCCCAAACACCCCTGGTGCCAGACTCTCTAAGTGGTTTTCATACAAGGAGATCTGGGAAAGGAGGGGCAGATTTAAGAAGATCCCTTGTGGAAGAGATGTGAGCCTGTTGTGGGAGAGGAACAGCTTCTGGAGTTTCAAAGTATTGGAGAACAGGTCATGGGGGAGATGAGTGATAAGATTGTCATGTAGGGATAGTTCCTCCAGGTCTCCAAGGTCATCCAAACAGCCAATGGGGAGTTCCTGTAGAGAGTTTTTGTTAAGTCGTAAGGTTTTCAGCTTAGAGAGACCCTTGAATGTCTCTGTGGATAGTTGAGAGATATTGTTTCCAGAAAGAGTAAGGAACTGCAACTCAGGAAGAGAGTGAAAGGTTTCCACAGGGACAGAAGTAAAAAGATTCTTACTGAGGTCAAGCACTTTCAGATCTGTTGACAGGGAAAACCATTTAGGGCGGAGAACCAGGAGCTTATTGCCCCCCAGATTTAGAGACTCAAGCTTCAGAAGATTTTGGAACAATGTCTCAGGGAGATCTTGCAGTTCGGTGCCAGTGAACCCTAAGACACCTATGTTGGTAGTAGAATCAAATGTGCCAAGGCGCACTTCCCTCAAAGTTGTGTCTTTAATCATAAAGATGCTAAGGGCATTCGAGAAATCAGTCAAGTCCTCTGGCTTTAGAAAGTAGATATTGCAATCAGAGAAGTAGAGGGCGGTGGTAGATGAAGGCACAGTTGTGGGGAAGTCTGAGAGGCCACCGCAGAGGATTTTGGTTCCTTGACATTTGCATCCATCTGGACACGCCCAAACAACAGTCTTGAGGAAACAGAGAAGAAGGAGCACTCGAAGGGTCAGGGGCAGATCCATTATTTCCCTAGAGCAGAAGACACAGCTATGTTACAGTCAAGGTTGGTTATATATCTTGTATTAGGTTTACTTGGGTCACTTTGTAAACATTTCATTACCATTATGTACTATATACACTTTTTTGTCCTGTGACTCTGGAGGACTAGAGTCAAGTTCAAGAAGTCAAAAACTTAAATTTCATCACTTGAGTAACTTTGGGCGTGGAAGGTAAAAAAAAAAAAAAAAAAGAAAGAAAGAAAGAAAGAAAAAAAGAAAAAAGAAGAAGAAGCCAGTGTTACAAATGTGGTGACTGAAAGGCATGTGTTTGTCAGGAAGGGAGGTCCTAGCAAAAGATACCATCTAGCTAAATTTCGGGAAATGTGGGCAGTCCAGTGTTTTTGTGTTACATTGGCCTCTGCTGCTTTTATGTTTTATAGGTAAATAAATGAATGGAAGTGCAATACTAACGAGCTGAAGTGCTCCTTTGGGTGAGTTCTGAGCTTTGCACAGGTTGAAGCTAGCCTAGTGCCTCTGACCAAAAAAACTGACCAACCATACAATTCAACAAAAACACACAAGCAAAAGAGAAAGGGAAAACACTGAAATTTACCACAAGACATAAATGTTTGCAGTAATTCTTGCTTAAATGAGCACTGGTTTTTGTCTATGTATTACAATAATAGCATCTACTCTATTAGCAAAATGAATTAAAGCCATGGGGAGCATTTTTGCATTTGTTGTTTTTGCTTGACTACATTACACTGAGATTTTATGTGCAACAGTGAAAGAAGACACAGTGTTCTGTCTTTTCTACTCCCATTGAGAAAACAGCCACAGAGGGGATTCTCTGCACTTTAAATCACCACCATAATAAGGCACTTTTACCGAAGGCAACTCTAATTAGTAACAGTCCCCACATGTTGCAGCCTCAGCCTTCTCGTTTTAACCAAAAAGAAGACATTTGCATAAATTGATCCAGTGTTGTACTTTGTTGCCTGTGGTTAGGAGCGCTGCCTGTCAGCAGCCTTTTGGCAGTAAAACTGTTTATTCAGGATTTGCGTTCAGCTTACATTTGCTTGAAAAGTTTGCTGCAGAATATTTTTTGGAGTAATTCCCTAAACAGAGTATATCCTCGTTGAATATGGACACGGTGTTTGGTTCACTGCCACAAGGAAAATGATTTCAGCCTTGTGTCTGCAGTCTATCTCATGACTGCCTGCACATGTTTGAGGCTGTGGCGAAGGCTGTGCCTGCTGTTTGTAATGGCACAGGCGGCTCCAAAGACAAAGTTGTGCCAGCATAATGACCTGCTTCTCCATACAAATCCATTTAAAGTTCTGCAGCTTAAGGTTGGCAGGCCTGAGTTGTTTCACAGTGCCTGAGGTGTATTAGGGTGCAGAAAGAGTCTTTCTGGGGAAGTAACTTTCTAAAGAAACCAGTATTTCCCTCAGTATGAGCTCAGCAATGGAGGTACCAGATTTATTTATTCTTTTTCTCTTTTTTTCTTTCTTTCTTTCCTTCTGTCATGGTGCAACTCTCACTTGTTACAATACTATCACCACTTCCCTTTTCTTCACTGCTGTAAATGTGATGGGAGTTCACATTGAAGTCAAGTCAGAAAACTAAAAGGCATATGTCCATTAATATGTTAAGTGAATATAGGTCTCATTCCCTTCTTTTTACTGCAATGAAAAACATTACTGCTTAAAAAAAATCATTGTCAGGAACAATTGTTTTAGGCGGTTTTGGTAGCATTCAGACATATGGCACATTCAAGCATCATTGCTATTTGACACTAAACCCCTGAGAAATGTATGAGTCTGTTGTGACTCCTCATAAGCATGAATTTAATATTTTTTCTGTTTGAATAAGACCTGACAGCTAAACCATGTTTCCTTTCTGGTATATATTATAACATCCCAGTCCAAGCAAAACCACTGTCTGCTCTTGACTGGGACAAGCTGGAATGGTCTGCAGGACGGTGTAATGGCTAAAGTATTTCCAGTTCACCATTAATTGCTTAGTTTTTTTTTCCCCCCTCTTGTCGTAGCCGAAGGATCAGCACTTTGTCTGTCATGAAAAGACTGAATGAGCAAAGTGGGGAACTGTACTGCCAGAGACCAGAATTCAAGCCACAAAACTTAATTATGTTTTATATTTTTTTTTTTTTAAATCTGACAGTGTTAAGACAGAACATATATTTTTCACTAAATTCAGTGCAAATTAGGAATCTTGTAGGCAGTATTGTAGTTTACACATGAAAACACACACAATTTAACAAAATCAAAGGTTGACTTATACACAGAAGGTTGCATTTTTAAGTACCACAGATTACACAAACCTATTCCTGTTTTAACTTGGTCATTATCCTTATCTCCTTATTTCAGTTCTGATTAATTTCACCATGAAATCGTCCTGCTACATTATTCTTGACCAGTATGTTACAAGTGAAAAGCAATCAGCAGTCAGTTTTAAAGAGGACAGAATGCTGTTTTGCAGAATGCAGATCTTACCTCCTGTAGCGGCTGACGATGGAGTGAGCAGAACAGTGAGGTGGTGTGGTTATCTTTTATGCACGTCCTCTCTTCCTTCCTCAGCTTCACAAATCCTCTGATGAAAGTTTCCAGCACTGTCTGAACTTTCACACCATCACATTTTCCTGCTCTTCGTCATCACTCGGTTCCCCTCACCAGTCTGTTTAGTTGGGGTTTTTTTTGCCCTGAGCTCATGAAGTCTGTAGTTTTTCTGAGGCTTCAGTAGCACTGTTCAGCGTCCCGGCCGTCCCCCTGCCCCCTCTGTTCCTCTCACACACTCACGCTCACATTTTTTGCTAAATGTGGTGGTGGGGGATAAAACAAGGGGAAGCCCCACCCTCTGGTAATTTGTGTTGTGTCTATGAGTGTCTGTGCTTGTTTGAATGCATGTAAGGGGATGTGTGAGCTGTGTTCCATCTTCAAGGATCCATATGCTTGAAGAAATGTAACTACATGTTTTTCCTGACTTGGTCCAGCAAGCAGAGATATATTTGTGTTGTTGTTGTTGTGTGTTGTGGTCAGGGTTTGGCTTGGTTAAATCAGTGGAGTTGGTTTTGTGGTTTTGCTTGTGACATTGTTTGGAGTGTATGTGCCTTTTTGTTTTGGGTGTGCAAGTTTAAGTATAAGCTTGACATATCTTTTGTGTGACGTGCTTGCAAACCGATAATTTGGGCATTTGGCAGTCTCAGATGTTCACACTGTAATATACTTTTATGGGATTATGGGTCGCAAGATGATCCAGAAAACAACCAAAAAACGTGTAAAGATCTCTTTGGTTTTACTTGTGTTGCAAAAAGAATGGATTTTCTGTTTAGTATGCTTAATGTCATAATGAACCTCTGTGCAGACATGTTAAGGACTATGAATAAACAGCTTTCAGTTCTGTATAATTCTGAATACAAATATGTGATGAGGCTTTCCCTTCTGTTGCAGAGATCTTCCGTTGTTGTGCAGTTACATTATGTGGCTATATGAATCCTTTCATTGTAAGAATCACAGATATCCAGATTAAATCCCAAATCACTTAAGTTATCAAGTTGTATGACAGAAAACATTACACTGACTCTGAAAATGTGTTTGCTTTTCTTAACCTGTTTGTGTAAATTCAGTGTGATCTGGCTTCGGTGCTAAAATGTGCTTCGTTCTCCAATAAATCAGAAAAAAAAAAAGGTTGAGCAAGGAGCGAGTGTTCTGCAGCTTTTAACATTCCTGTGTTGCCGTAAGTAAATCCATCTGTTTTGCAACACATACCCCTCACCACAGAAAAGAGATAGCGAGGGTGGGTGGTCAGTTGCTGCAGCACGCAAAATGCATACTCCAAATGTGGTGTTTGTGATATTGTAAAGATACTGAAATGTATGTTTTGTATACCTCAGACTTTGATCCTGAAGTCTCTTAAACATTAAGCTGTAATTCAAGTATAAATTGACAAGCATCCCCCCACTCTATCCCACAATGTCCATAGAATAGTTTGCAAACTTAACCTCTGATATTTTCACAGTTATTTGTCCACATTGAGCACTGACACAAGATTCATGTGAGAAAGCCTTCCTGTGTTGTGGTTTTTCCTGCTAGTTTGCTAGTTTCAGAGGCAGGAGTCTGTGCACATGTTATCTTGTTGGCTCATAAGTTGTCAGTGAAACCAGGTACCATCTCTTACAGTAGTTGAGGCTCAAAGGTGAGCAGATAGAAATGATTAAACCTGTGATATAGAAGTATGCTTGACTTTATTTCTCCCCATTTGAGAAAAAAAGACAAACAAGTGCAGATTCTTGATTATTACTCTTCTATTTTAAAGGACACAATAGATGAACTTGGGTTCATGAAAAATAGAGTTTAGTGTCTGAGCTTCATTTGCATTTGAGAAACTTTCCAATAGCTTCAAATCACTGAATTTGATCTGGTATTGCTGCAACTAGATGGCCCAGAATCTCAGAATGAAGGAAGTAATGGTGTATATTTTCATTTATTTACATATCTAAATTAGGCAAGACTAAACATATAACTCAGCTGTGTGAGCTGAGTTATACAGCTCCAATTATTTTTGAATCAGACCACAGAGAAACAGTGATGTTGTAGCTCTATTAGACAAAAATGTTACTTGTTTAATACTGTATTTTGTTCATGTCAAAATGCTATATAACAGTTCATTATTGCACTTGGGGTAAGAGGATCATTGTTCTGTCTTACAGCCAAGAGACTGTGAACTGTGGAAAATTCCTCTGAACTCCAGGTTAAAAAATAACAGACAGATAAAGGTTCGTTCTTCTTAACAAAACGTTTTGATAATCTTACCACTTTTTTCCACTGAGGTTGAATATTCCTCATGACCCCTGCAGTATGATTTCCTCTCCCCACACTCGCCCTGTGTATGTGTGTGTATGCCCACTGTTGTGTGAGCTCAGCGTACTGGAAAGACCTAATCAGCCGTTGTCATAGCAATGAACTTGGGTGCTGTTCACCAATTCATCCCCTTTTGTTTGCTGTTTGTTTTAAAGTCCAATCACTTCTCGTGGAATTTGTGGCATCCGCTGTCATTTTGTTAAGCTCTGAAAGCTTTTTTTTTTTTTTTAACAGCAGTCAAACATTCTTTATTGTCTCAATAAGAACAATGTTAAATGGTATCATTAGTCCAATGTGTAATTTAGCAACACAACTGGTTTTAAATATAAGTAATATATTTGTAATAAAATTTGCGGATAAAATTAAAGAGCGACCATCTTTTCTCAGTTCTTTTCAGGCTATATTATGAGTTATGTTATAAGTGATCTTTGACTTTTTCAAAGAAGGGAAATACCACTGTGTGTCCACTGTTGCTGTCTTATTTCATAATAGAGGCTTGTGAAATTAGAAAAAGAGCTGTTACAAATGTTATTTTTGCTCCCTGACCTTCTGAAATCTGAAAGATGACCGTGCCTGAGCTTCCTGTTTTGAAGGCTGTTATGAAGATGATGGTGTAATCTTACCAGTATTCAAGACATGATTCATTTTTGGGAATTCATCTTTCTCCCTCCCTCCCATTTAAGGAGGGCATGAGATGAGATGTTACTGAGACAGTTCTCCTAAATACGACTGGTGTCCTGGCACAAGTTTATGAAACAAATCACTTCGAATATGTGTGTACAATCAGTTTATTGGTGCGTATAGAAAGAGTGCAAAAGAACAGGGCTACATGAGAGCTTCTTAAATACAGGTTTCTCAGACATATTTTGATAAATAATTAAACTAAAAAAATATGACAAACATCTCAACAAACATCTGAGATCTCTTTTCCAAATACCAGCATTCAACTGTACATGGAGAGAGAATCAAATGCTGACAGAATTAGATATATGTGACCCATAAACCATCTTCATTATGATATTGATATAGGTTTTGGTTCTCATTACTGCAGTGTAAGGTGTGGCCTTGATGAGATGCAAATAGATAACAGATGTAGAAAAATATCCTTGTAACTACTAATAGGAGAGGCAGGAATAACATAGTCATGACGTAGCTTGACGGCATTTTTACACACTTCAGCTGCAGGAAATCAAATCCTCTACAGACAAACAAGCATTTTGTATCTGCCAACATGGTGGATGACAGAAAGACATTTGCACATAACATGACTTATTTAGAAATGTATTAACCAGTTATACGCGAGTGACAGTAAACAATGATTTTAAGATGTGACATCTCTTAATGCGGTTCAAATATTTCACCACTAGAGGGAAACAAATCAATTGTGACCCCTCTGCAAGATTTGCTGTCTAAAGGGAAAAGCAGATCAATGCAATATGGAAAACTTAAACATGCTGGTTAGGACCAACCCATTAATCACTAAGACACTAATAAGACATTGGTTGGTACAACTTTTAGTGCACAAATAAAAAAAATGTTAAATTGTATACAATTATGAACAGAGAATTGATAAAAAAATATATATATTGACTTACATCTGAATAGCTTAGTTTTTGAAGCTTACACACTGCAATAAATATTGTACCGTATTATATAAAATTGTATTATAGATATACTTTCTGTATCTTAAAATAAATTCAGCTTTGTTTTTTTCTGATTCCAAATCCATATTTTTAATTGCATATTTCATATATTTCAAGTATGACTGTCCTTCACTTGAAGATCTTTTATAAACTGCATCCTCAGGAAAAGGACAGCTTATCTTGGTCTCCAGTGCACCAGGCCCGATCACATGTTGCTACATTGGAATACGTACATAGTCATGCTTTAGCTCATCCATGATCTTGTTAATGCGATACATGCCATACATGGCAGCAAGAATGAGGAAAAGGCCTGTGGCCACAAGGAGGATGTGAGAAAACATGAGGAACCCGGCCAAGAGCGTATCTGAAGGCAGAAACCACACATAGACCCAGCCTTTATGAAGGCTGTGGTGAACGAACTCTGGTCCCTTCTCAACCACCAATGTGTCAGAGAATTGCGGTGACATGTGAAAAGCAGATGGAGACTCACTAATGAGACGCTTCTTATTACGCAGGCTGGTGATGGTAGTTTGGAGAGATGTTGTGGTATGTAAGACAGATGGTTCTGTAGTTCGAGTGGTTGTTTGGGTGGTGACTTGTTGGGTGGTTCCTTGAGGGGTGGCTGATGTTGTTGTGGTTGGTGTGGTTGTTGAAGCAATAACTGATGTTTGTCCAGTGGTTGAAATGGTGTTGAATGGCTCATGTAAATCATTCTGTGTAGGAAGATAACTTGGGGCTGTTGTAGTATCACAGAAGTTGAACTCCTCATCAGTCAGGGAGCCAATGGTACGGAGCATTTGGTACATTGGACTTTGACATTGCGCATCATCTCTGTCAAGAACCACATGCTCATTATGTCGTATCCATTTTGCAATATCTCTGATACCACAGCCGCAGTGCCAGGGGTTGCCACTCAGAGTGAGAGACCTCAAAACTGTATTTGGCAAAAAAATATTTCCTGGGAGAGTATTAAGATGGTTATTCTTCAACTCAATTGACACAAGCTTTCCAAGGCCCTGAAAGATGTTTTCTGGTAGGCTCTGCAGCAAATTGTCATTAAGAAGCAGTAAGCCCAGTGTGGTTAGTCTGGAGAACAGTTGAGGATGTAGCTCAACAAGCTTGTTGGATTTCAACGAGAGCTTGTAAAGGTTGGGGAGGCAGCAGAAGAGATCTGAAGGCAACTCGTGTAGCCATTCATTTAAGTGGAAGTTAAGAGCCTGGAGTCCGGACATGTTAGCAAACAAATTTCCAGGAACAGTGGTGAGGTTAGTGGCATACAGATAAAATTCTCTTATGTCAGGCATGTGGCCCATTAGCTGGTCTGGTAGAGATAACAGTGGATTGTTGTAAATGGTAAGCTTTCTCAGCTTGGGCATGTTGTAGAAGCTCTTTTCCGGGATTGCTGTAAAGCGGTTGGAGGACAGGGTGAGGACCTCCAGTTTCCTCAGTGACGAGAACACTTGAGGTGGAAGACTGGTAATCTGGTTGTGGTGTAATTTTAGCTCCTCCAGGTTGACAAGTTCATCAAAGATCCCATCTTCTAGCACCTCTAGCTCGTTGTTATAGATCAGGAGGTGCTGAAGTTTAGTCAAGGAGCGAAAGATGGTAGCTGGAAGTTTCTTTATGGAGTTCCTGCCAAGGTTCAGAAAGTTGAGTTCAGTCAGTCCATCGAAAACATCTGAAGCAAGATTACACAATTTGTTCCTGCTCAGATCCATATTCAGCAACCCAACAAGTCCTTCGAACATATCCGGTGCTATGGTCTCCAACTGGTTCCCGTCTAAATGCAGCTGCTCCAGAGTGCTCAGTGGACTGAAAACCTGAGCAGGAAGGGTGGAGAGATCATTGGATGACAGCTTGACAGACTTGAGCTGTGGAGCGACTAGAAAGGCCCTGGGATGGATAGTGTGTAGGTGACTGTTAATCAGACTGACACGCAACAGGAGGTCCTGGTTCGCAAAGCTCTGCTCATTTATGACGTTCATGTTTGTGAAATTAAGCAGCAGCAGGTATGTGTGGACAGGCAGCGCCTTTGGTATATCTGTGATGGTGTTGCCAGCACACTTGACAGCACCTTTAAAATTACACATGCAGCCGCTGGGGCAGACCATGACGCAGGTGAGGTGTGGCAATGTGAAGAGGATGAGTATCATCCACAAGGTGCCTGAAATGAAAACACAATTTGGCACATGAGATTGAATTGGAAAGTCCAACATTTTTCTACTGAAATTTTATCAAGTACATTCTAATACAAATCTGGAATTCAATTTTGGACATGCATCTCTGATTTCAAACAAGTTAAGACACTGTGTAAAATGCAAGTGAAAACAGAATGCAATCACAGATTTACAAATTGTCTTTCCCAATCTTTTGTTGCTCTTGTCCCAATTTAATTGAAACATGCTGATAGCATCAAACTCACAATAAGCATATATTTGTAAAAAATCACTGAAGTTGATGAGATAAACCATTATTTTAAGGAAATGATCACGTTTTATTTCACACAGCGTCCTAATATTTTTGGATCAGAGTTGTACTATAGTTCACAAACTATAAAACAACAACAACAACAGCATTTAAAATGCTTTTATTCTCTTAAATGAATAAGAAAGATTAAACTTGACTTGGGGTAAAAATGAAAAAACAAGTTCAATGATCTACCAACCTCTGAAGTAAGAATCCATTATTGTCCGTTCGACGTTATGATTCTGTTATGATCTGTCTTGAGGACCAGTGTATCCTGTTTATTAAGGAGCCTCTGCTCAACAATGCCCGCCCAAAAATCATCCTTCATCAGCCCAACCCTTGACTGTAACCCACTATCTCACCAGCATATGATGATATTGGACTGATGTGATGACTTATTTCATTAGGCTTCTTTCACTGAACCTATTCTTTGGATTTATTTTACTTGATGTCTTAATGTTGGAAATTCTGCATTATTATAGAAGCTATTGTAATCATAATCCCAGTTTTTGTGTTTTCACTGTTACACCATCTTTGAATCTTTTAGATGGTTTTCTACTTTCTTTATAGGTGTATATTTCTCATCTTTGGCAGTGTTGGAAATTGTAAAGCCTCTGACACATATAAACACTTTTGTCTTAATGCTGTATGTTTCCTGCTATGGTATAAGTGACATCGAGGATGCTGATTCATTTCCCATGGACTTATCTTGACAGGATGGTCTGTGGCCCAGTTTGTGGACTGAACTGATAGGCATAACACACGCTTCTATATCAAGTCAGTTGGGGTGTTTTGTGTTTCAGCAGGATACATGTAATAACTTGGCAGCTGCTAATGTTGTGAGAGAAACAACTAGTGCTTATGATTCACTGGCCTCTCACTGACCGTCACAGTTAAAGTAAGTACCAGGCAGCAATAATGTGCAACTTAGTTACTCTGAGAGTAACAGGTTTATAAAAGCATCCATGTTAGCTTGGTCATGTTTGTACAGCAGTTATGGGTGCAAAATGTGTAGTCAGGTTACGCTCCCTTCAATTTAGGGGCAATATAATCATGTCAAAAAAGAAACATAATTCTTGACTTGGTGCAGATTTAACTAAATTGCAACTGATTGCTGACACTGATCAATGGGCTGATTTTTATGAAGTTACGTTTTACTTGTATTTTCGTCTTTTCTGTTCCCCCAAGAGCTCATAGTGATGGGGACAATGAGTGAGGGTGTAAGCTGCTCAATAGATGGACAGATAGAAAAACAGGGTTAGAACATAGTAAGTAAATCAATTTGGCTGACAAATAAATCCTACTACCATAGAGCAGTCTCTTGCAATATGGAACAGTTTCTTTATTTCTTTTCAATATTTAACATTTAATAATGTGCCTCCCTCCTCAGAAGACTGTGTTATGAATGTGTAACAGTATGGATTTTTATGTATGGGCCATATCATAATGCCCACATTTGCATATGTTCACATCTCATGTGCATTTGACTATTTTTGGGAACACATGCATTGCTAATCTGTGAAAACATCACTGCAAGGACTCACTGACTCAAAGCTAAAATCGACAGTTTCTTTGATGCTGCTGTGAAAGCAGTCTGGTTTCCCTGAAACCTCCTGTGTTCTCTGTGCTCTGTGTGATTCAGATCTTTTCACCACAGCTGTCCCATTATTCAGACTAAGCCTGTGATTCAGCTTTGTCACCCTCCAAAAGATCCAGTCAAATGAACTTCACTGTACAGTAATTCACCCGTCACCACAGATGTGCACCATGTACCACAGTCATTCACTGAAATGCCTATTTTCACTGTTTAGATATTTAAAGTACAAAGAAAATAAAGAATGAAAGTACATCTGAGGGTTAAGAGTACTGAGATGTTGGTCAGTAAAACTTGTTACTGCTGTTCTTTTTTTTTGGATGAAAAAGTAACCCAAAAACTGCAGTCCATTCGTCCTCAGTCATTTTCTCTTAAAATATCTTTTAAAACAGAGAACAAAAAGTACAGGTTCACATTATAATTTTATTTATTTTGTAAAATGAACAGCAGTGACAGATGATGATGTTTGTTGACAGTGGTACAAAAAAAGTTGTTGTGCCAAATGCTGCCACAAGAGAGCGACATACAGAAGCAGTAGGCAAAAAAATAAATCCCTGCTGAAATAATAACATGCCTTTGCAGTCAAGTATTTTTTGTCATATCTGACCCTCAAGTATTTCCAGTGAGAAGCTGATTATTTACAGATTAAAGATGTATAGCCACAGTCCTTAAATCTCTCATGAGAGCACCTCGATGCAGTGATGATGGAATGTTTATTGATGACTTTGATTATGGTACAACTCTATATTGCTGGGATAAATACAGTGTGATTATAATACTGGTGTTTTTGAGTCTTAAGGCCATGTTGGGCTTTGCAGCAAGATTTCACAGTGGTCCTCCCCCTCTTGCGTCCATGTCAGACACAATACTTCCAGAAGCAGGCTGCAGACAACAGGAGATAAAGATTTGGAGAATGACATCTTACATGCAGAATGTTAATACTGCAAATTATATAATTAACTACAAATAATAATTCGTTTGTATGACACATGCTTTATAAAATACTGAATTAACTTACGTTCACCCCTCTTCCTAGTTATGGATTTGCCTTCTGCCACATTGGCTGTGATCTCCCTCTCCAGCTCCAGGTCCTCCCTGAGCGCCCGCAGCTACAAGCAGAGATCAGAGTGATTAAACACAGCGAGACATCTCAGAGATACACCTCACTATAAATACACCATCTATTCAAGAGGTAATGTAGCAACTTTTCATTCAGAGGCTCCCGTCTAAGAATTGATCCACATTTTTTTGAGAGATTCGAACAAGATGCCCACATTTGATTTATACGCTGTATATGCAACACTGCTGTAAATCATGACAGGTTTCAAGGTGAATCTGTAAAGATCCTTACCTCCTCTAATTCAGCTAATTTATTGGCCAGCTCAAGACCTGCAGATAAGGAAAACCAGTCATCGTCACAGCAAGAATACATTTGTGTTACTTGTATTAGTTTCACTATGTTATTTTCAGCTCTCACCTAGAGGATCATCCTTTTCAACAGGAACTAAGCTCTTGTGGAGTAACAGTGCTAGAATCTTGCTCTGGGGATCTGTGTCTTCTTTTGGATTAAAAACATGGTTTTCTGCACACACACACAGCAAAGAAAAAATGCAACTTTAAGCACTATGAGTGTCACAAAGCATGAACAGGAAATTAAGTAAAATCTACTCCATTGCCCAATTAGGCATCATCTCTTTAACCTGTTGCATTTTGGCCAGTAATTCAGCAATGGCACAAATTTAAGGGGTGCAGCAGTGGCATGCAGCATCCTCAGCTGTATTTTGTATGTATATAGACCTAAAGAAATACAGTTTTTTTTCTTACTTACCAGGATTGAATATGCTCCTTCCTTCTACATTTAGCACTCCCTGCAGTAGCAATAAACCCAGGAGTCCTAAGCAGTAGTTCACAACAGTAGCCCTGTCCATAGTTCTCATTGTATGGTCCCAAACTAATGCCGCACTATGAGCCCTCCCTCAAGCAAAGCCAGTAGTCCACTGCTTTGGGTCCATCCCATCAATATATTTATCCTTTCTGAGGTGAGGAGGAGGGGCCACACAGCCCCTTGCGTCCTAAATCAATAGCTTGTCATTGTGGGTTTCGTCAATAGGCCACCTTTTCACGTGGACGATGGAGCGTCTGAGTGAAATACGGTGATCTGACGTTGTAGGCGAGGCCAGTAACCCTACATCAATCTGACATGGGCACATCAAACAGAGAGAGGAAGTTATCAATCAACCTGTTGGTTATGAGAGACCAGAATCAGATGTTCTTGGCCCTTGCTTGTCTTTTTCTTTTACATTAATTGCTTCTTTAAATAGGTACATGGGAGTGTGTTAGTCTGGGGAAGGTTGGGGGAGAAGTAAATTGATTCAGTCTCTAAGTGCATCATAGCCGGAGATGAGCTCCTCAATCTTGGCTTCGGGACTGATTTGGAGCTGAAGGAACATCCATCACTGTGGCCGGGCTGACTACCCAACACCTCCAAAGTCACTGTGGTCTATTTTGTGCATCAAGGAAATCACATCTCATACCTCTGCCAGATTAGCAGCCATTGTGCTTGTGCAGTTTTAGGGAAATTAACTGCTGGCACGTACTGGATTTGGCTGGTGCGGGTCTCATAAAAGGGTTGCCTCGCATCGTTTCAGGCTTGACTTAGGAGACTGTTGACGTCGGGTGTCTCGCATCCAAGAACCTTTCATGAATCCATCACTTAAGTCACTCAGCATTTGAATACACACCAGCTCAAGGACTTAGAATAAAACTAGCAATGTCGAACAACCTGAAAGAGGCAGAAGAGTGTCTGAGGGGGGATCAAATGACAAATTTGTAGTTTTAGTCCTTTAAAGTAAAATGAAATGTATTGACGAGGCACCTGAAACAGTTATGTTACAAATACAGACAAACTACACATAATTAGCAATGGAAACAAACAACAGAAGAGCTATATTCTGCCGCATGCACCAAGACCTTACATTTTCTCTTAGTGATACACCAGTACAGTCCAAAGCGTTTGCAAATGATTAAACCAGTTCTGGTTCTATTCATGCAATTAATCAATGTTTGAGCCATGTAGTCATCAGTCCTGTTTCTGCTCCCAGCCAGTCCACTACATCACTTGTGGGAGAGGTCAGGGTCATGTTGACCTCGTAATGTGTCAGTGAAAAAAAACAATAAGACTTATTCAGTGTTAAGTGCGGACATAGTCAATAGGCGTCTGTTTAATGTTGCTATTGATTAGCCATAAATGGACCTTTAATACCAGTTCATTATAACAGATGCATGCATTCAATAAAGAATATTGGAAAAGGCTGCAGATATGGTAGACACCTGCAATGTGAATTGCTGAACACTAGAGGGCGCAATTATTAACATAATTAGATTACCAGCTGCTGTCAGATCACATGACACGTGTGTGCATTTGTTTGTGTAAATGAGAAGGAGAGAGAACAAGAAGAGTACATAGAAAGCTTGTTACACACTGTCACTTTTAAATGTATGTCATGTTCATTCACACAAGCAGGTGCAGTCAGTCTACTTTGTCTGTCTTGACATTTTAGACTGCATATTATCCACAAGGCATCATTATTGATTTTGGCCACAAATCTGGACCAGGACGTGTGTTTCCTTTCTTTGTGTTAAATACTTATAGCTGCAGAGTCTGTGAACCCTGCAGAGGAGCTGCGTGAAGTCAACCATATGTAGCTGGAATGATACCGGAAGTGTGATAGCTCAGCCTTCATAATTGAATCCAAAATTGAGAGCATTACTGCTGATAAAATAATCTTTGGATTACGTGTTAGTGTGATAAATGTTACTGCATCTATTATGTGAGCTGTGAATTATTATTGTAGACAACAATACTTGAGATCTCATTTGAGTGATGGGCACCTAGGCCTACATAAAAAAACTATTTTCTGAATAACTATTTTCTCATTAGATATGACTATTTGCATTGTTTAAATTTGCAGAGCCTACATGGTAAAATGTTTTGTCATGTTTTGCAGTTTTGTGCGCAAATCAGGAATTAACATTTTCTGTGATAGGCCTAAGGGTTCAGGATATTCAGTCAATGTCAACAGCAGATAAAATCACAAGCACTGTACTACAAAGCAGATAAGATGTGTTTTTTAGTATTAAAATCTGAATAAATAATACCAAATATGTTTATTTGCTGTTAATACTTATTTGGTCATAAATATTTTTAGAGGAAGTCTTTTATTGTGAAAGTGCTATGGCGTGTTGATATGTTGTGACTTGACGGGCTGGTTGCAGGAAGGAGGGACGCTGGGTGAAACCCTTCAGCAGAGAAGCTGCCGGGCAATTAACAGCAGCGACGTATCGAGGGAGGGAGGCTACCGAAACTAATCAAAAGGGCCGTCCAGCACCTGAACCATCAATCGGTTTTATGAGCAAAGACGATCAATCAGCCTGCGGTTAACCTTCGGAAGAAACGCGGAAGTGTAATTCAACGTCAACGGTTTTTGACTTATTATCGGTGACAACATGGCTGAATGTAACGTTAGCATCGACAAGAATAAACTACCTGGAGTGAAAGAGGGTAACGTCCAATAACATATTTACAGGCTAAATGTGAAACAAGCTAGCTGTTTAGCATCTGGGTGTCACTAGCGAGGCTAATGCTAGCCTACCGAGCACAGGTGTTTCTTATTGGTCTCATGGTTGTTAGCACAGTTTGCTAGTTGATACTAGCACAGGTAGCTAGCGTTGATAAGACTTCTCAGCAGATTGTGTATCCTGTTTCCATTCAAGGGTAGAAGGAGAGACATGTGAGGCACACTGAATCCTCCTTCACATCTGTCACAGTGTTTGGATTATGGTGAATTGTTTGTGGTATATGTGTGGTATTGTACACCACTGTAGATAAATACTGTTTAGGAGCCAGGTGAACTGATCACATGGAGGTGTTTACCTGTTGTTAGGTGGGTAGTTCAGCCAGAGCTCTGAGGACAGACTAGGATTTCAAAACAGACTGCGCACTTGTTTGTGTGAATGAACATGACATGTATTTATATATGAGTGTGTTACAGACTTTCTTCATGCTTCATGATCTCTCTCTTTCTCATTTACACAAGCAAATGCGTTTGTTTTTGTGATGAAAGCAGCATGGATTTGGATTTTTACTCTTTACTTCTGGCAGTAACATCTGTTCCTTCTTTGAAACATTATCCTTACAAGCTTCACGGACAGCAAGACTTTCAAAAACAAGAGGCAACACCAACCCCTCCCATATAACTTTTAGACAAACCAAAAACTTTTTTTGCTACTGTTCCTGATGTGAAGGTGAAAATCAGGCGTAGAGAGGGTTTTTACATTGAATCAGATTTTGGATGGGATGCTGTGCTGGTGGGAAGGACCCGTCCTGTTCGTGTGAAGCAGCTGCCCAGCGGGATGCTTGTTATTCTGGTCAGAGAGAGAAGGAACGTGCATCCCCACTGCTTGGCTGGTCTGCAGGGGGAAAGGCTGAGAAATACATTTCATCCCTCATGTGTTAGGAAAATGGTAAATATTGTTCTGTGTAGTTGCACTGTGCTGTAAGTCATAGATGAACTGAGCTTGTGTTTCCCACTGCACATGAAGCACAAACACTTGACCCTTGTTCATGGTGGTGTTATGTTAGGCTGATTTTCTGTTTCCAGCTCAGAGTGATCAAGTGATGGTGTGGGAGCTTAAATGGTGGCTTGCAGCTTTTATCCTTCTGTCACTTGTTGCTCTGTGTTGTTTTGAAGCCAAGACCCAGTTGTAAACTGTCAGAAGCTTTTTAAGAAACGGTCACACAAACCCTAGTTGTGACCGAGTTTAAAAAAACTAGTGTATATAGCTGTATCAATTAATCCCTGGTTTCTTGGCTAAGAAGCTATGGTTGAAAACGGTCTGTGTTAATCAAATCCCATGCTGCTGAGGCAGAGGGGGGGCTTTGTGGAGGTCTTGCAGCATCTGTTTCAACCCAACCATTCAGCCAGCCACCTCCCATCTAATACAACTAGACAATCTGGACCACTCGTCAGTGTTTTGCTTGAGTCCCAGACGTTCTTGTGCTTGTCATAATATTGGCAAATAACTTGTTTTCCCAGCGCTGTCTCTAATGCACACTAAGATATAGTCATAGACCATTGCTGGTTGTTAATTATTTATGTGGATGAAGTAATCTTTGTGGGAGCAGATGATGGGCTGTGAGCCTGGCAGTGTGAGGTTATTGAGTGTGGCGAGGCTCTGTAATGAAAGCTGGGGGGAGGAGAGCTTTTAATATAAGATTAGTGTCAAAGAAAGGATTGATATGACTGAATATGTATCATGTGTGTTATGAATAATTGTCATCCTAAAGCAAGAGTAGGTGAAAGAAATACTCTAAGTTAAATCATTCTTTATTTTGGTCTTCACTGAGTAGAGTGGTTCACGGTTTCCTGTAGGATGAAATCATGCCTTAATTTTATTCTTTTATATTTGAGACAGTGATGTTTACACAAGTTTTGCAGCTGAAGAAAAGTTTCCTTCTGCAGTAATTCACCATACAGGCGAAACAGAGGGTAGTTAAATCCTGTTTACTGAACCATAGTAGCAGCTTGCTGTAAGCTACATATATCCTATGCTATAGGGTCCACATCCATAATTAGCTGAGCCTGTGAGAAAGGTCTTAAATGCCCCTTTAGCTTCTACTGTTTCCTACACAGGAAACTGTCAGCATTTGAAGAGCGAGGTTTCCCAAATGTTCAAAGGCAGAAAAGCTATCTCTCATTTCAGAACAGTTCAGATTGATGTGTGGTGAGGGTATCCAGTTTTTAAGAGGAAAACTCTTCTCCCGCAGCAGTTTGCACAATTCTTTCCACAATGAATGTTCACAGCAGTTTGGCAGTATCACTAAATTTTAAACCATAACTGGACATCTGCTATCGCTTAGATTTGTTGTGAAGATGTAAGTTAAAGATGGAAAATGAGCAGTAGAATATTCAGGGGGGGTTTTCCAGGAAAATCTTGCTGGCTAAAAATGTACTCATCATATTCTGTGTACACGTTATTGAGATCACGATTTAAGTCATACACGTGCAGTTTTAGTCATTGAGCTCAGAGCTGCTGTCAAAAACTCAGCCACAGTAAATGTGACTCGGAGAAATAGGATCTCACGGTGTCTGTAATATTTTAGGTTGGAGCTTTGATAAGATAATTTAAGCCATTCTTTGTAACTGAATAACATTCTAACTACATCAACATTTAGGATGTAACACTGGATTAAGATTAATATAAATGCACGCATGTGTGTCTCTGCCTTGTTGATGGACATGGATGTACTGTACTTGTCTGCTTGTTGCATTTTGTGAGCTGGTTCAGGGATTTAAACTGACAGCTTCTCAGTTATAAACTTACTTCTCACTTCTTATGGCCCCTTACTTTTTAGAAAAAGCTGAAAAGCTCCCACAACATTCTTTCACTGTTTAAGCATTTTTATTTAGACTTGAAGAGGGCCAGTGATGGTTCCTCATTCTCAGTTTCACTTCACGTCTTTGCATGCAAAAAATATAACCAAACCACATGCCAGGTGGCCAAAATCTTTATCAGACCGACAAACACTTTTGGCTCAGTTTCTCAGTTTGTGAGATATATAGATGTGTGGTTTTTAAACATCACATACTGGTTAATACGTTTGGAACAGATGTGTTGATTTTGCTTTAGTATAATTCAGTAGTCATCCAGCTCACAATGTAAATCCATACATCAGATCATAAATTGAGAACAGTAGTCATGTTTACGATGATACCAAGTATGTTGCTGCTTTCCATTCATTTGCTATAAAACAACTTGTCAGCTAATCGTATAGCCACTAAAAATAAAATAGTTATGTTGCATTGCTTGTGTGTTCTGGTTTACCCATTAAACTTGGCCTTCCGTTCTTGAGTGGGGGATAATTTTTAGATAATTTTGTCTGTTGATGCATTTGTGTAGGCAGATGAGCCGGATGTTAAACATCTGAAACTGTGAATGCCAGATTAAGATCTACTGTAACATCTCAACTGCCTTGAGTTTCAACAACAAGCATACAATAGTCAACACTATGTTGTTGTTTTTTATGCATAAGACTGTGTCAGGGTTCTTTTTTAATTTCAGTCTTTATTTTTGTTTTTTTCAGTTTGTCGAGACTTTGCTGTGCTGGAGGACCACTGCCTGGCCTACAACCTCCAGGAACAAGAAAGTAAGTCTTCTTTGATTTGTTCCCTCAGCCCCCGTGGTCTTCACAGAAACAGACAGGTATCTCCTACTTGTTTCAACCAGGAGCCATCCCCTGCTTTTCTGCTTTTAATAACACTGATCACAAAACTGACAAGCGATCAACTTCACTCAGAGAAAAGTTCGCCTGCCTTTTGTGGATAGGTGCATTCCCTTTTCCCAGACAGTCTGCTTAAGCATTCAAGTCATTTATTGTTGTAATGTTTTCTTCATCAGACCTGTTACGTCACAGGTTTTTTTTGTGTGTGTGTCAAGCTGCCCTGCTGCATTCCTACAGTAGGTCACTAACTGCTTACTTTGTAAAAGAACAAACAGTGAAAGATGTTGTCAGAGCATAGCAGTAGAGAAGTGTATGCCAGCCACCACGCTCCTCTTTTGCCTTCTGGAAAATTCGGGTTCCAGCAGGGTAAACTGCAGCGTCAGTGGCTGCAGCCTGATTAAGCCTACATAAACCCTGCTTCAGCCACACAGTTAACAGGGTGAATGGCGCAGGATGCCACAGTAATACTGTATCAGGGCAAGGCTTTAGCAGACTACAGTGGGCTGCTGCGTGTGATTCCACGGGATCACATTAATTTGTGTGTGCTGCAGCTGTGGCAGAGACAAGCCCTGATTCTGGATCTGAAATTCGACGACACAGTCAGCTTAATAAGGGTTTTTATATGGAACACACTCCGAGATATTGTCTGTGTGTGACTAAATGAATCATTTTGCGAGTACATTGTGTGTTTTTATGTTTGTCCCTGCAATCCTCCTTGGATTAGCTGGTGCTTTTATGTGAGCTTGTGTTTATTTAATTAGCCGGCACCTTTTTTCACATTTTTGCAGTAAGAGCATTCACATGAATGGTTGGAATCTCATGATCTCATGGATTTCTCTTTTTGCTTGAGTGTTTCTGGTAGAAACAGATTCAGGAACTTGTGCCCCCTCACTGGATGTTAAGCCATCTCCTGCTGAGTTAGGTTTAAAGGACATTTTCTGCCAAGAGCCACTGACAAACACAGTCCCAGACATAACAAGGCCTTCCTTTCTTCACACACAAATGGCTAATGGCCACAACTTCTCCTCATATCCTTCACCTGCACTCATTCATAAAGAAATGACAGAAACCAACAGAAAGAAGTGACAGATTTAACAGGAATGCAGGAAATTTGCCGGTTACAGTTCAGATTTCTTTTGTGAAGTTTTGTTTAGAATGGGTGGATCAATTTACAAATTTAGAAGCATAACCACTTTTAGTTCTTTGGATAGTTTGTTTTTCTGTTTCCATAAATATGTCACTATATCACCAAGAAAGGGTAAAATGAGCAACGCGCTCAGTAAGAAAGAAGGCCAGATGTCACCCAGACATACACTAAGTGCAGATTAGGCTCTGTTTTAGCTGTGATTAATTTGTTTTTAGCTGTCTTGTCCTTGTGTTGTCATTAAATCTTTTAAAACCTTAGTGATCCATAACCAAGGCTCGTCTCCCTTTGTTGCCACACTAACTGATCTGGTTTGAGCTGGCAAAATGTTTGTTTGACCCTTGACCCTGGAGGTCACTGTGGAGAATAGTGGCTAACGTAGCCTGACAGTGTCCCTTTTTTTCCATAGACCACATGAGCAGATGGCCATTCCTAAAAAGGCTTTAGCACATTCACTTCAAGTTAATGCAGAGTTACACATGGCTTTTATTTCCACCAAAGCATTCAGATGTCGGATGAAAACATTTCTTTACGGCTGTGTCAGGACTTGGCGTGTTGTGTGAATGTCTTTTCTCTGTTTCAGAGTACAGCTCCACATTGATATGTCTGATGTTCAGATGGTCCAGCTATCTGACCCCAAGTCCCCTTTTCTCAGAATGACGTGAGACCTCCTCAAGGTTGACTTTGTTGAATGAAAAAATGTCACAATGTCCGGTCATGTTTTTTTTTTTTCTGTCTTGAAAGATGAATCAATGAAAAATGTGACAGTGGATAAATGATTGCCTTATCTTGCGCTGTGACATCAGTTTGGCCATCAAATTTTTTTTGTACGATGTCATAAACTTAAACAATTAATCAGCGTCGACCAAAGAAATCGGTGTCAACCCGTTGACTTTTTGTCAAGTTGCCACAGCTGTGACTCACAGCTTCCTCTTTCAATCCCACCAGTCAAAGCAGAAACTTTATGGAGCCTGTCATGGGTAAATTGCCAAACGTAATTTTGTCCTTTTCACACGAAAGGTGGCAACAGATCGATAGCCAGGTGAAACCGAGCTGTGGAGTGAGTGATGCTCTCCATGCTTACCAAGTGGCAGAAGTGCGTCAGCAAGCGGGATTTATCATCTGTTATGTCCCACAACGTGCCATCACACAACCTTGGAACGGCACCTCAGCTGTGAACATTCATTTCTCAGTGACTAAGAGCGCTCTCTGTTTATTACCAGAGACTAAAGCGTCTGCGTCCTCGACGTTAATCTTGTTCTCTGCAGACCATCTAAACAAGACTACTGCTCCTCACAGAGGAAACATTAAGAAAGTGTCAATCTGTAAATAATCCCCAGTGCTCATCACTCAGTTCCTCATCGTTAATGTGGTTCAGCTTGCTGATCTGCCCCAGTTTGTTTGTACACAGTTTTAAGAGCAGTGCTTATGTGTTTGTATCTACAGTTGAGAGCCACTTGGCGTCCAATGTCAATAAGAGCCGTCTGGTGCAGAAAGACCTGCAGGTGGCCAAGAAGTTACAGGAGGAGGAGGATCAGAGGGCCAAGATCCAGAGCCAGAAACAACACGTTGACCTGTAGGTGTCTCTTCCACACACGCACGTACTCACATACACATACACATTCCATTGAAATTCCAATGAAACCATACACACATAAAAAGAGTTGTATAACGAGGAGAAATACTTGGAATCTCTAATGGCGGTGTGATTATCTGGTCAAAATTGAGATTATGAATCTGTACTGGTTTAATTTCCTCCGAATCTGAAATTAAATGCCTGTTGCCGCTCACAGACCTCAAGAAGTCATCAGAATGTTTTGCAGTAATAGCTGTGTACATGTGTCGATAGCATCTGTTTAAGATTAGTGTAATTACTCCCAAACCCTGCCCTGCAGATTTATGCTTCACCAGCATTCCTGCCACAGATTATTTGTCATTCGGCATAGGATTAACCCTTTAATGTTCTAAATTAGTAGGTCATGTCTTGCATCCATTACCAGAAATATGCTTGTGAATGCTCTTATATTCAGTTGGCGCTAGAGAATGATGGTGCAAAACTTTCTTTTTCTTAGCTAGTCAGTAATACCTCTTTTTCCTGATTACTGTAATGGAGAATATTACAAAGTCCTACATTCAGTAAATACAAATGACAAGATCTAATTGGCTTTACATTGCTGCACTCAATTTGTGATAAAGAGCAACTTCGTGGCAGCCATTGCTTTATGGGAAAGATTTGCACTGGTAAAGGCTTTGTCTTTACTATATGAGCAACTGCTGCATCATAAACATGGAGGAGAAAACACAAGCAGACCATTCACACTTCTTGTAGTCTCTGTGTGGCGTCTCCACAGAAATGATTTTTAAGAGGTTTGGGTCCGCTCCAGCCACACATCTAAAGCTCCCCCACAAAGTGGACAGTGACGGCTACTGAACACACTTTAGTGTTCTGTTGCCTCTGCTTCAGTCCAGACCAGAAGCTGTAACAAATGCCCCCCCTCTGCTCTGTAATCTTTATTAAAATACAATTGCTGACTCACAGCTTAGTGAGATCACTGGTTCAAACCCACACAGACATAGAAAGCTCCAGTAGTGTGATTGCACCCCCAGGGAGAGACCAGATGCTCCACCATCTACTGTATACATGCAGGCCAATGCTGCTTGTCGTGCTGGGAGCTCACACTGCCATCCATACTACACTTGCCAGTAACACTCTCAGGCATTTGACAAAACGCACACAGGGGATTTCAATGCCTGTTTCATAGTTCATAACAATGACACAGTTTGTTTATTTTATCCAGCTTAAATCCTCCTGAGCTGTCAACGTCTCAGGTCGAATACAGGTAAAGCACAACGTAGCTAAGCCGAGCATTACAAACTCATGTATATCTTCACGCTGGCAGAGGACTGATCTTGGCATACTGGCCCTCCAGGCAGATGGTGTTGTTGTTTAAAGATGCAAGCGAGCCAAAGCGAGCTGTTGAGATCAACATCACAACAGGCGGAGATACTCCTGCTCCTGCCTGAAGCACACACACACTACCTCTCACAGCATGTTGTATAATAACTTCACTGCTAATCATGTTTCTGTGGTGAAACATCATTATCATCCTTCCCTATATGATTGCAAACATTTCTAATTAAACATTGTTAGAAATGATCATGAAGCTATAAAGCTGTAAAATGTTTGTTATTAATGTTTTAATGTTCTCTTTACCCCTTCCTCATATACATACACATCAACCTGTGGGGACCTCAGTGAGCGCCAAGATAATGAGATTGCCCAGGAGATACAGGATCAACTGGTCCGACAGGCAGAACAGCAGCGACAGCAGGAGGAGAAGGATGCGGTAAGAAAGAAACTCACACACACACACACACTCACACTCTTACTTTTGCCCATTCAAGCACAATGTTAGTTACACTCACATGTCAATGATTTGAATCCTAGTATCGACATGCTGTACTGGGTGGGTCGTTGCACTTGAGTCATCACCTTGTTTGTTGCCTCTCCATTGTAATAATGGAATGACGGCCATAGTGACCTGGCCTGTACTTTGGTCCTCATCACAGTGTTCCTGCTGTGAGCAGAGATTTTAGCTGAAGCTATCTGGATGTTTTCAATTGTTTTCCATTGTATTAATTCAGAGATCAGTGTCTTCCCCCACCATGATTGGATAGGGAAAGGGCTGTGGTTCAGTTTTAGTCTGTGATCCACCAGGGACTACAACTGTTCTTTTTTTGATATTTCTGCTATTGTACCATTTCCCTAAAGGGTAAATTGCCAGTAAATTGTTCAAAATATCACTGATGACTGTTTCTGGCCTCACTGATGTATAGTTCTATAATAAAATGCACTACTTGGCCTGAGTTTAGGTCACTACAGCACCTGCTTTCTTGTTTGAGACATCAGGGATTGATGTATTTCACCACTGTAATCTGGTGTGTTTGAAACTACACTGACTGACAGAAGTAAAAAACATCTCAAAACAGAATGACATATTTGTTACGAAGTGGCCCTAACCCAGAATTTTCCCTTTTCATTTGGGACAGTGTGTTTACTGTGGCCTTGTTTGTTTGTAGGCCATAGCTCGTAAGCTGCAGGAGAAGGAGATGAAAGAGGAAAGGAGGAGACAGAAGCAGCTGGAAGCAAACTTTGAGGAGGAGTACTTTGAGGATCACGGAGGTAGGGGGAGCACCACTCTTTTTAATGTGTGGCTGTGTGTATCTCTTTCTTCATTTGTGTTTGTTGCCTGTGTGTGTGTGTGAGGACATGAGAAGATATGCTTCTTCTTCCGTGGCCTTTTTATTTTTCCCAGCTCTGGATGTGTGAGGGTGTGCTTTTGATGCCGCATAGCGCTGGAGACTGTTGCTGCCACGAGGCAAAGATTTTGGAATGCATTTATAAGCTCATAATTAACCTTGAAGGGATGCTTGCATGTTCCTACAGAGACGTAATTTGTCAGTTCAACTTCAACTGCAAACACCACTGTAAAGGGTTGAACTGAGCTCCAGTTTTAGGATGCAACTAAAATGTGCTTTGATTGCAGAGCTTACCTCAGATATTAAATGAATCTCCAGTTAGTGGTTAATGAATACAATAAAAGCATTTAGATTTACCAGCTGATGCCACATACCCATCTAATATCATCTTTGATGGCAAATATGTATTTGATATGCTTCTATAACATAATAGTGTCACATATCTGTTTCAAGTGTTTTCATGCGCACATCACCCTGCTGCATGATTCATCCCACTGGAGGTCTGTTCATTTTCTACCGCAACAGAAACAGTGGCTCATTCTTCTTTGATCTGTTCGTAAAATCTTGCCCTGAGTCAAGCAACCTGTGTAGGCAATTCATTTCAAGATCAGCGTCGATCTTGCATTCTGCCTCATCTCCGCACTGAGAGACGCAAGTTCAAGCACATGTCCTTTTATAGTGAAGGGCTATCAGTTTGTTAGTTTGAGAAATGTCACTGCTGCTGAAACGTGTCAGCTGTCTGACAGTAGTGTGGGTAATTCTGGATGCGGTTAAAGTTCTTGAGCCATTGGTGTGATTTTAAGTGTAAGGCAAAAGTACATTTCACAAGTTGTTTTTTTTTTTTCTTTTTTAAATGTTCCCTCCCTGCTCGTAAAAGCTCAGCTCTTCTCCACAGCTTTCTCAGCCTGCTGAATGTAATCTGGCAGACTGACTCCCAGTTTTCTTGCCTGAACCCTTGGCCATGTTGTATTTGGATTTTGTCTTTTCCAGAGTCTGACATTTGGCACACACTACCACACATGTGTCATTCCTAGATGGAGAAAAATCATTTTTTTGTTAACTTTATAACACAAATCAGTCGCTCTGTTTTAGTACCTTTCTATCATCTCCTATATGGAACATATCCATATATACTCTCACTGTCAAGGCACTGTCGCATTGACCCTTAGGGTTACTGTTGTCTTCTTACAGCAGGAGATCCACTTCTTTATGCTCTCTGGATGGGATGCAAAGATGGACAGATGGAGTGGGACAGTTGTGAATAGAGAGTAGCTGCTTTAGAGGTGGAGTTTAAAGACCACAGTGTCTGTGTCTTTGTTAACATAAACACTGTCTGAGCAAGTGTCTCCAGTGTGTCCTGTTGTGTCTCTATGGATCACCAGCTGTCTCGGTGCATTACCTCTTCCTAAAGATGTCACATGGCAGGTGGTGGGGAAGAAGCTACAGTACGTCCTTACTGACTGCTCTTTATGCTAAAATATTTGTGCTACTGCTAGGTTCGTTATGTGAGGGGGGGGGTGGGGCAGTGTGAATGTACACACATTAGAAATTCAGTATCTCTGTTTGCCCTGCAGCTCATGCTGTAGGGGACTGACCTCAGCGTGAGTAACCACGTACATTTCATGCAGGTGACACAATTGTCACTGTGCACAAACACGTTTATGTCTCAGACTGAAAAAATGTCACCAGCTCATGCTTGTATGTGGATTCTTCATAGCAGAATGGTGTGCTGTGAATCTCCACCACACTGATTTTTTTCATATCCTGCTCATGCACGTGTGCACACATCACATTTGC
This sequence comes from Centropyge bicolor, assembly GCA_037975185.1. NCBI lineage: Eukaryota > Metazoa > Chordata > Actinopteri > Pomacanthidae > Centropyge > Centropyge bicolor. The sequence continues at coordinate 5,823,292 of JBBMOC010000008.1, read as the reverse complement.
ACCTCTGTGAAATCATGTCGCTTTTCATCAGGTCATGTAATTGGCTGCTCCTCACAGGAAATGAGTGTCTGCTGGTTGTGTTTTTCATAATCCAGTGGATTACAGTTACAGAAATCAGCATGGAGGCAGAACCTGTCTCCGCTTGACAGATACACAACTGTGGAAAAATTTTGAGGGAGAGGGAAAAATGGGAAAGTGTATTTAAGTGTTGAAGTGAGAAGAGGCAGAAGAGAGCAAACACTGAAACTAGCTCAGTCACTCTGCGCAGGTACCAGCCTATGGACCCACCCTCTATTTTCAAAAGGTTGAACGTCAACAAAGTCCAGTCAGTCAGATCTTAAGCAGCCAGTTAGATAACTGAATTCCATTGAGCTGACTCTCAGTGCACACAGCGCCAGCCTCTGCTGTGTGTCTCCTCAACGTACTTTTCAACTCATTTGCTTTCATTCAAACTGTTGTCAGTCACAGGCCACCTCCCAGCAGGAAGGATTTCTCAGTAAAACATGTTGTTCTTGATCATCTTTCGTTCCGTTTTTTCCCTTTTGAGTCAATCGTGTTCTGGTTATAATACAGAATGTGCTTTGTTTACAGAATGTGTGTCTGTCAAACAACACGCAGTATTAAAAGGTGTTACAGTACATGTTTGCTTGCTTTGTCACTATCAATAGTGAAGTGTTTGGAGCTTCTCCATTCTTCGGAATGATTCTGCATTAATATTGCCATTTTTATCAAAGCTCAAACACTTGTTGCCACTAACCACATCTCTGGACATGTTGGGTGCAGCTAACACCTACACTCTACATCTGTGGTGTACTTTGTCTTTTTACCATCATTCTCCTCGCAGGTGCTGTCTAACTCGGTGCTTGCTAACCATCTTAGCTTATATAATCCCTGTTATTTTTCACATTTCCATGTTCTCGTCAACCATCATCTTCATCATTCTCTCCACTCTGGCCTCCTCCCACCCTCACTCCTTCATCGCTACCTGTTCAGCTGCAAGAAAACCCCTTGACTTGGACAAACACACTCGTCACAAATCAACTTCCCCAGGCCGGTATGATGCACATGCTCCAAGTAGCTCACATCGTGATTATTCCCCAGATTATAGCTCAATAGAGCCCAAAAAGAGCAGGTACCCAAGACAGGACATAGCAGCACCCCACAGTCGCTCCAGATACCCTGAGCACTACCTAGTGGCAGAAGGAGGGCGGAGCAGGCATGCAGATCCGTACCCAGAGCACCTGCTGCCCTCCAGAGGCAAACATGGAGACAGGTACCCAGATTATGAACCCACAGGGGCCGGCAGAGCCAGGGGCCCAGGGGGGGAGGACACAGAGAGAGTGGTGAGGAGGAAGGAGAGACCAGCTAAACCACCTCCACCACAGAGCCCCATAGAGAGAGACAAGGCGTGGGAGAGAGAAAGAGACAGGCAACGTGACCGAGACAGGGCCAGAGACATGGAATGGGAGAAGCATATGGGAAAAGACAAGAGGACATACAGAGAGCAGGACCTCAGGAGGGCAAGAGGAGGAAGAGACAGAGAACGATCCAGAGATAGAGGACAGAGTGGGGACAGATACAGAGAGAGAGAGAGGCAACGACGGAAGGAAGAAGACAGACGACGAGCGAGAACCAGGAGCATGGAGAGGGGCCTTGAAGAGGAGTCATGGCAGAGCAGGGACTGGCCGAGGGAGGGCAGGCCTTCTTGGGAGGAGGAAGAGGATGACGGGGAGAGGGAGAGGAGGGTCAAAGGCCGGCAGCGCGTCTACTCTGACGAGCTCTGGAAGAACGAGGGGAGAGGGTACACCAGAGAGTTCTGGGACACCCGAGAGGGGGAGGGTCCCGGCAGGAAACGCTGTAACACTGACCCCAACGAAGAGACAGGTACCACCCTGAGCCCCCCCTCTGGGCTTCGCAGGGGTGTTTGTGTGGTGTGCTGGACTTGCTTTTTTTGCTGTGGCAATCTCAGGTGGTGGGTTGATCTAACATTGCAATCACTAATGAAGACATTGATTTTATGTGCTCTCATGAGGATGACAATTTCACAGTAATTTCTGATGACTGATGTGATTTTGATGGTTTGAAGCGCTCAAACTTGTTGCTGTTGTGCTGTGGGAATCGCTCATTCTTGCATTGTCTGCTGGGTTGTTGATTACACTGCTGAGACTGAAATGTGTGCTGTGATTTTGTAGTAGACTAATGGATTTTGATGAGTTGAACTTTTGGCATTCCCAAAGGGCTTCAGGGCAGTTGAGCTGGTCGTATTATCCTTTCATAGGCAGTGAATAAAAAGACACAGTGAAACACCAGTGGAGATGCACTGCAGCCCTTTTAGATGCTTCATGGCTGTAACCCAGTTACAATTAGCATATTACTCAATCAGTTGGAAAATTATTTAATCATTTTAATCATTAAAGATTATTTGTCAAGAAAAATGCCAAAAACATCAACAATTTAAAGACATCGCCCTGGCAAGTTGTGATTTTTCTAAATTTTCTGTCACCTTAAAGACTAAATAATAGATTTTTCAAAATTCATGGATAATTCAATAAAGAAATGATTGTTAGTTGAAAACCTAATCTATTGTTGCTGTAATGTGTCAACATCCACAGGTCGCATTGTACATCGGGGGAGCGGAGCAGTAGTAGCAGAAACTGAGTACGGACTGAGCGAGGCCACCAAGGGACTGACGAAGCTTGATTTCCGTGAGCAGGAGCTGAAGGACATGGAGGTGGCCAGGAAACTGCAAGAGGAGGAAATCAAGGTGAGGACAGACACCAGAGAAGTATTAGATGCTTATATTTGCATATAAAACAGTTTTATGCACGTGACTGAACTTAAGCAACCAAAGAAGCGTAGAAACAGAATGATTTGTTGATGGTACGTAAGTTTTATAAGTTTAACAACTTTGCCTCCATTAAGCTGCTAAGTTCTACTGGGCATGTAAAAAAGTTCAGACATAAATATCTGGTCTTATGTACTGCTAGCAAAGATCAACCTCAATCAGCCTTGTGTGTGGTTTGTAGTTTATTCAGCTTTCTATAGAAGGTTTTTGGGCGTAATAACATGAAAGACTTTATCTTATCGAAAAACTCTAAAAGAAAAAACATGAAAGGTTTTGGTTTAGATAATGATTCAAATTATGCGTGAAGTCTACTCCTGAGCAGACATGCTTAAACAAACACTGCTACTGCTCTGGAGGGAATTTTGTTTGAGAGAAGCGGAGGAATAGCAAGATGGTACAAAGCGATATACTCTTAACGCCTCTGCCGTAAAAAACTTGAACCCTTAGTGTCAAGAAAACATACAGAAAGGTTCCAGTCTCAGTCATTTCTAATGTTCTGCAATGTAGGAAAAATGTGTTCCACTCTTAGGAAAATGTGACTTTTTGGGTGTCTTCTGGTTTCAGGCAAGCAAGTCGCATGTGCGTGCAGCTCAAGTGGCACAGGATGAGGTGAGTGGGCATGAAGTCTGGAAACTTCTCCTGTGTCGTCTGTCCTTTTTTTATATCCTCTCATTTCCTGAGCTCAGCCAATTGAATCAGCTTTATTGTCATATAACCCTGAGTGTATAGAGCCATGTCTAACCCAGACTCTTTCTGGCCAAAGATTATGTAAGAAGAGTCAGCCACTGTAAAAGTGACATTAGTGCTCTTTTAGATACATGTATGACTGCAAACAGGGTGTTTTCAAATTATGAATGTGTATTTTTATGAGACAATCAATGTGTTGCCCACACATTGAATTGTGTAGGAGATTTTGGTTTTGGAATTGTTGATGTGGATGGATGTGTGATGGCAGGAAATTGCGCGGCTGATGATGGAACAAGAGAAAAAGGAGTACAGGAAGAATCGAGAACGGGAGAATGAGAGAGAGCGGGAGAAAGAGAAGGAGCGAGAGAGGGAGAGGTTGGCCATGGAGAGGATGGCAGCGGAACGGAGGCGGCAAGAGAGAGACTACAGGGTAATTTTCCCGAAACCAGACTCCTTTTCAAAATATGTGCTTTGGGGTGAAATATTTTTGCAGCCTGTGACTTTATTTTATATAAAAATGTGTTTCCACTGTGAGACCAGAACCATAATTTTAGGAACCATAATGTGTGTTGGTTTCCAGCTAAATTCGGAGGAAGTTGTCCGGCCAAGAACACGAGATGAGTATGAATACCAGAGGCAGAGGAACCACAACAAGCCTGCCAGGTACAAGACTCTGCGAGAGTGCTGCATCTTAAGACCAAATATTTCAGGAATTTCATTAATTTTTCTATGGTTTTCTCTCTGCCTCTTTCAGGCCTCCTCAGCCTCGTGCACACGACTATGAGAATGTGAACTCTGGCTACGGCTACTCGGACCATCCTGTTCCCCCTCGCGCTCCCACCAGACCTGAGGCTGCTTACAAAGGTATGAAGCCCATGTGACATGTGAGTGACTGTATTTATATAATCCTAACATATAGTACGTATTATGATGTAACCTGTGTTTAAGGATCACACTGGTGATGTTAACATCATTGCTTACTATGTTTCTTTTGGACTTTATTCTAACTTAATTGTGTGGGTCCAGAAAGAATGACTTGGTTTTCATTTTGCTGAAGATAGAAATCTGCAGACAGATTTCCTCAGCTCACAGAGAACTGTCTGTGACTTTGTTACGGCTAGAGCTCATAAAGGTAATTGATTACAGCAATGATAGCTGCGCATTACAAAGCATGAATTCCCCCAGAGAAGAAGTTGAAGACTAATTGATTAACTGTTGTTAATGTAAATGTGCCTGCTATTTAAAGTTAACATATACATAATCAATCCATATTAAGTTAATGTACATTTTTACATTTGTTGCTGTTAACACACAGTTAGACTTTTCTCAAGAAAAGACCAGTTGGCACACCGAATTTTCGGGGACTTTTTTGTGTTATTTCTGGGTTGACAGTTGAGAGATGACAGGAAATGAGTACAGAGACAGACAGAGGTGAAATGATGTTGCGGTTGATTGTCTGTGCCTTAACCCCGAGGGTCACCAAGACCCTCTGGGAAATTATGTATTTTATAAACATAAACAGTGCTTGTTTAATATAAATAACTAGGAGAGTAGTTTGCATAAGCAGCCGAAATAAAGTCCTGACTTCAAAGAGGAAAAGCTGATGTCTGAAAAGTTCAGTGCAAAAACAAACTTAGATTGCGGTGTGATGGATCAAGCTGCTGATGGATCTCTGTCTCTTCCATCTTTTCCAGGTGCCTATTACAAGCGGTGACTCAGGCTCTCTACCATGTGCAGACATGCTGTCAGTCCTCCTTCGTCCTCTTTTTTTTTTATTTATCTTTTTGTTTTCAACCATTCGCTCTCTGTTGACCAAAAGCCTTGGGGCAATCTAATGAGTTGGAAATGGTTTTTTTTTTTTTTTTTTTTAATACCCTCCAAAGTTGGGCCCAGAGGTGAAGAAGTGGGTCTGTGCGTGCTGGAAACACACTCATCTTTTCCTTTTTTATTTGTAAATTGTGATTTAAAATGATTTCTTTTAACTGACTCAACATCATGACAAGCCAAAATATCAGCCTTGTGACATATACTCCACCGATCCTTAGCTGTTGAAATCGAGGAACCGCCTCCTCACCTGCTGTGGTCATCATGTGCTGATGTTCGTCCCATCTGTGGACCATGCCATCGCAAGGGCTCAAGGCCTCCGCTGGATATAACCATGCAATCTCAAATTTCCTCATGACTGTTCATGGGACGTGCCTGTCTGCTCCAGTGTCTTAGATACCAACAATGGCAGCTGCTTTGTACACCCATGCTGCAGTTCTGTTCTCTTGTCACGCCGTGCGACGAGGCTCCACAGGCCCGATCCATGTGCCCAGCTGCATATGACTCTGGAGGGATACTTTGTGTTGCTGTTTTCACACAAGAAAAATCCGCCTTTATCAAGATGCTGGCAGTTTTGGCTCTGACATGTTTACCACCTTGTTCCAGTGCACAGGAGGTGCAGCTTTGTGATGATCCATGGACTTTTAATTGGCTGTAGGCTGTGTCTTTTTCTGCTTGTGAGGGGCACTTTTTTCACCCTAAAAGTGAAAGTGGATGGATGATAGTCTGCGTAAGACTCACTGTTTCTATGTGCATGCTTACTGAAGGTGTACAACTGTGTACATGCATTTCAGCTCTATATCAATTTATCTGGCTCCCTCTTTATTGTCAGAAAGGGCTAAAGCCACAAAAAGCCAATAATCTTCTCTTTGTGAATGAACAAAATGCGTGTTAGCTCATATAGTACTGTACAATATATCAGTTTTCTGCCACTGTTTCATATCGGCTTGTCATTTACAAACCACAACTGGCCCATAAAAGAACCAGTACCAAAACGAAATGCATGTACATTGCTTGTCTGTGTTCATGCTTGTGCTTACGGCACAGACGTTGTGTGATTGAATAATTGTTCTTTGTTTTATTTAAATGTTAATATTCTTTTTTCTTTTTTTAAACTTGTGCTACCAAATCCTGTTCAATTCAGTCCCTTTATTGTGTGTCCCACTTGTTATCTTTTGTCAAAAAGGGAGCCTTATATTTTATTTTTATACAATATTTTGTTGGTCTTTCCTCGGATTGTTCCGTATTTTCCATTCCCCCAACTTTCCTGCCGTCACTTCCAGTCCTCTTCTCTTTGTCTCAGTCTCAAAGGCAGAAATCACTTCCTGCCTGCAGAAAAAGCAAACATTCCCACAATACATGTGCGTCTGCATGGAGGGAAACCAGTCACTAGACATAAAATATATTACCCCTGCTCAAAGGGGCTTCTTATAGTGTTTGTTCTGCTCCAGGATCCATTACTTTCTGTTCATATTGAATAAGGATTATAAGGAAAATGAAAAGCACATTCAGGCCTTTGAGTTTATTGAAATGTTTGTGATGACCACAAAATGATTCACTTTATTTAGTGCTGTAATTAAGGTTGCTGAAATTTTAAATGAGTTTCCAAAATGATTCCCTCCCTGCTCAGAGAAAATTAGCAGTGCTCTTTGCCCAAGTGTGAGATGTTTGTGTTGCTGAGGACAAACACACAGGTGTTAGTGAATTAACATGTGATAATTGCTGTTGACAGAAAGAGATTTGTGCCATATGTTTGTAATTTTTTTCAGGGACTTCAAAATGGGAAGTTGTTGTGGTTGTAGCAGAACAACCACACCCACCAAGGTGGGACTACTAATTTATTCTTTGGTGATAGCACCACCTTGTGGACATGACAGTTGAGAAAAAATACAGAATTGATCTGATCAGGATGCGTCTTTGTGTATTTGTGGATGTTGTGCATCAGACATTACTTTCAAGTGAGAATCAAGTGATGTCTACATCAAACATCAAGTGTTACATTTTTAATTTTATTTAATCCAGGGCTTGTATGCAATCTACCAATCATGATTCAACACATATGTGTTGTCACTTGCTGTAACAGAACTTTTTTTTTTAAGTAAAATGAATTAACAAGTTGCTTTTACTATAGCATCTCAAAATGTAATAAACTGTATCAGCATTTCCATTGTTTTTGAATATGGCTCATTCATTATGTCACTGAAAGACAAGAGGCTGCTCAGTGTGAAACAGAGGGTCAGGCCTCAAATAACCTTTAAAAATACCTCATGGCTTCTTTGAGTAATATCTTACCACCCTTTAATTACCAGAATGTCACCTAACCACAAAAATGAGACACTGTCTACTTGTACTACAGGTTTAAGCTTCTCAGAGCCAAGCAAAGACCTTTTATCTTCAGCTCCATGTTCTCCCTCCAGCCTGTGATCTGCAGAAACTCTGGGCCTAGAGGAAAATCTGCATTTACATTTGAATGGTGGCAGAGTTGGTTTGCCCCCAGTTTCACATCACATTTGTTCTGAATGTTACGTAATGTGCCTCAGCTGTTGGACAATATTCACACAAGTTAACTCTGCATTACCAAATGAAAGGGAGCAGACTGTGAAGAAACCTGTTTGACTTATGTGTTGACTTCCAGCTGCTTTTCATGTGAACATTAACTACACTCATTCAAGTTAAAAGAAGAAAACTTACATATACAGTATAGTAACTTCTGTACAAGCATTTGTTTCCTGGGTTTATTTTTGTCAGAACAGATACAAGCATATATTCACTGAAGGCATAAGCCAATTTACAACATTTGTTCCAAAATGAGATTTTATAGTTTAAAAAAACAACAACAACCATATACTTAGATTTAGGATAGATTTTCATTTCTATCTCGAACTCTAAGTCTATTCATATCATGTACTCAGTCTATTCATTGTGGAATCACTTCCTTGTGTGAGGTGATTACTGTAAGTTGTCTTTTATTGTCAACATAATTAATAAATCATGCCACCCTTAAGGGAAGTACAGAGCTACACCCATCATCTTGAGAATGGCTGAGTGGAGCTGGTTCACCAACATACCTGACATACTGATGCTTCGCCTGCATGTGGTAACACCACTGCCATGCCTTCAGTGGGATATGTCACAACCAAACTGCTGGAAACTACACCCCCATAACCAGAAAGGTGGCAGCTGCTGTCTGTGGATTTGAGACATGATTCATGTTGTGCTGCTAGAGATTTTTAGTATTTGGGGTATTTTAACATCATATGCTCCTCACATGAGAGCTTGCTTAGACATCTGATGTATTAAAAGGTGGATTAGATATGAACCTTAACATTTGGCTGGTTGCTTATAATTTCTGACGCGGCTTCATTTAATTGTGCAATGATGATGCAGATTTTGTATTTGCTTTCCAAACAGCTACGCTTTTTTCCAGCCTGTTAATTTTAACATTTTTCAAAAGCAAATTTCAATTTTGTATCTCAGCCTGAAAACTACAGTCAAATCTCTTAAGAGTCTCAGAACAAATACAATCCATCCAAACCTCCTTTGCCTGACCTCGGATGCACATTACACACACGACCAGAAACAATGACTGAAATGTTTGAGCACATAAATTCCCAGGCAAAGTTTCCAGCTGAGCGGGTAACAGAAATATTCTTCAATAATCCTGCGAAGACAAACAAGAAGTTATTGTTCTGTAGGCCTATAACAACAATATATAGTTGTGTGCTGGTGGAAATGTGTAGTACGTGTTTGATCATGCTCATCCGCAGCCCTCTCTCCTAGAAATGATGTCTGCACACAACTAAATTGTTTTCAGGATCATGTTATTGTGGTAACAAAAGTAATTGACTGGATTAGCCTGTGTCCAGAGACAATTCTTCCTTGAGTGACTGAGGCACTATTTTCAGTCTGAACTGAGCTGCAGGTGAGTGCAGGACTCTGACACCAGAATCAGGCTCCAGACTGTGGTTAAAGGAGAGAGATCCTGATTTTGGTTGAATGAAATTTTATGTCTCAAGTCAGCAGTGTGATGACTTTTTTTTGTATTAAAACCTCATAATCTTCCCCTAAACTTAACCAAGTTGCCAGCGTCTAAACATGACCATTAAAAGGTGAATAATATTGCTGATAGTGTGTTGCATGTTTCCCTATTTTGCAAATGAGATATGCCGTCATTGAGAATTTTACTGATAAATTCAGAAACATTTTTCTGACTTGGCATTAAATTTCCCTCCAAACACGATTTCTGTTGCAAAAAAGAAAATCCAGATAAATGTCATTTCTAAGAGACAGAGCTGCTACATTATCCTCACCACTGGCAAGCAAATATTTATTCACGTTCAGGCTCAAACTTGTTTCCTCTGTTTTCTTTTTAATTAGACTCATCACACAAGGTACAGGCCAGCAGCAACAGGTGTTTGCACTGAAAACTGAAAATGGTGGCATCATAACCAGCAGGACTGCTTGTTAACATTGTTGCATAACTGCGCAGACTAAACAGAGCAATATGCATTTACAGGTAATTGAACTCACCTGTCCTGGCGTCCCGGTGTCATCAGTCGTTCAAGTGGCCTGAGAAAGGTGAACAAGCTGCTGTATTCACTGAGTGAGTGAAATTAGCTCTGAGGACTGACTGCTGTTCCGTGTCTCACCTGGCAGGTAAAGAGGTGAGTGCAGCTGTCTATCAACTGAAACACGCCGTGTTGAGACACGAAGACACACCCACTTATTAGAGAGAGAGAGAGAGAGAGACAGAGAGAAGGGCAGACTGACTACCAATTACACTCTGCATACAGTAGGTTTATGTCTGCCCAGATCTTTATCAAATCTAAAATCCACTGAGAGAGAAAATAAACTCCACACTCTTTTGATATAAAGGGAAAAAAGGTCCATTCATCTTTAATCCAATGCATTGACTGTTTGTTCTCTCTGTCTCTTTAGTCTGCATGATGAAGCCTGGGGCGCATCTTCAGGAAAAACCGGTAGAGGTGGTCAGAAAAGAGAACTATTTTACTTCAAACTGATCCAAGCCTCAGCAGAGGAAAACCAGACTCTCTCTTTTTTTATGTCAGGGAATTACTGTGGGAAGTTACAGGTGAAAATTCAAAACTAAAATAGAAAAAAAAACAAGAATATGTCTAGTTTCGTTTTTTAATCTGAGCACTTTATAGTTGCACTAATCCTCTCTGTCTGTGGCAGGTTTTAATCCAATACTGGCAAGGTTGCATCAGCAAAGTTGCCACACCTTCAGCCACAGACTGTCTTTTCCAAAATCTGAAACAATTGCTTATATCTACTTTGCGGAATAGTACTCATGGCCCAGTATGAGCCTGCACAGAAACTGATTCAGCGAAGGTCAGATCACTTGATATAAGGTGGCTGTAGTATCAAAGTAAGGGAGAGATCATGTTCTGCTGATGTTTCTATTCATATGCATAATAGTCATAGTCAATTTTTTTATTTACCTTGGCTCAAAACTTTCTAAATGAACCTAATCAGGTGTAGAATAACACAATCGCAGCCTTTGAGGAGTGCCTGTCATGTTTTAAAGCTTGAAATAGAGCTGCAGAGGGTGACGGCTCCTGAACGCTGGCATGTGGACAAAAGCAAACATTCTCATCGCGAGGTGTAAAAATTAAGCAGGCCGTTTGGCTCCAGGCGCTCTGTTGCTGTGCCTGATGCAGGAATGACATCAGACTGGTTTGCAGCACCGCCTAGGCCCATCTGCACAGGGAGTCACCCTTGTACGCATGCCAAGGCAATCCTCAGGTGCTTTGTTTAAGCTTGCATAAAACGACAGAGTACTACTGAATTTATTTTAGGGTACTGATCCAATGTTACAGTCTCAGTCAAAAGATGAAGCGCTAATATAAAAATCTTGAAAAAATAAAATTGTAAACAAGGCCTTTCACACATCTTTGGGACAGTTTGCTTGGCTTTCAGTCATCCACAGTGGGCACAGGTGTGCTTGTAAAAGGGCTTTATCCCAGCAGACGTTTGACATGAAAAAACACAGTTGTAAATAATAAAAAAATAACAATAGTTGAACTCCATTTGGCTGCTTCAGTTTCAGGGTTCGTTATTGTGCATGCTGGCTGTCATGACTTACTGGGACACTTTAATGATGAGAGACATTGCTGATGGGATTAGAGACACCTGTTCTTTTCCTGTTTTGAAAAGTCAACCGGGTGCAGTGTCCTAGATAAGCTTCTGAATGACTGTACAATAGGCAGCACCTTCTTGGTCCTTGCTGAGCAGCTTTTATGACCTTCACAGATTTGACACAACTAACTTTTGCAAGACTTGGAAAAATGGCATGCTGTTGATTTGTGATGGCACTAGTGTACTCCTGTTCAGGAGAAGATCTGATAAGGCTTGTCAACACTGAGCAGCTCAGAGATCTGAGGAGAATCTGCTGCACAAATGCTTTGTTGTTTTCAAGGCATTGCTTCCCTGACCTCACAGGACCCACATCAGTCTAGTTACATATGGTGCCGTATTGGTGTTTTCCATGTTTCTCACTTTTTTTTCTGCCTTAAAAAGTGCCCCAAAGATTGCTTACCCTCTAGTCAGTTTGTATTTTCAACATTAATTTTGTGCAACTACATTCTGGTAATGGAACAGAAAAGAAACTGGAATATTTGCATATCTATTTTTTAGGTCTACTGGTCTTGACCTTAAAGGTCTCAGCATCTTATTTCTATTTTGTATTTAATGACTTTTGATCTAATTCATGTCCTCCTTTCCTCGTTCGTATGTTTTGTGTTTATGCAACTAGACTAACTGAACCATGCAAGGTTAAATTAGTCACAGTGTCTCTGTGCTGGAGCTTTGCAAGCAGTCAGATAAGGTCGATTTGTACTATAGCGCCATCTATGGATGAGGGACCATCACATTTGACAGCAGTATTTTATGTCTGAAGATACCACACAAAATTGCTAGTAGTTGAATCATGCCACCATATCAAGACATATAGTGGCATTTTATTCATGGCCACAAGGTGGGGCTGTTGGTACCTCAATATTTCCTGCACCTGCTTTATAAATACATGCTTATTCTAAAGTTGATGGCAGCAAACAAACTTAAGTAAATTGGCAGCAACAAAAGACTGTGAAATTTGTGGACTGATCCTAAAACACCTGTTTGGATCATTCCACAGGTTCATTGGTAACAGGTGAGAGTATCATGATTGGGTATGAAAGGTTAATCCTGAAAAGACTTAACACTTAACACTCTGGGGCATGGAAACCAACAGGTTGAGCTTCATCGTTCGAGCAACGTATGATGTGCTACCATCTCCCGTAAACCTGCAACTATGGTTTGGAAAGGACCCAGCGTGCCCCCTGTGTGCGACCCCAGCAACACTCAAACACATCATGGTGGGCTGCAAAACCAGCCTCACTCAAGGCAGATACACATGGAGACACAACCAGGTCCTCAGATGCCTGGCCGATAAACTTGAGTGCAAGAGGGCTTCCATCAACGCCCTACCCACCATCAACCAGCATGTGCGCCAACACCCACCATCGTTCGTTCGGGAGGGGGAAAAGCAGAGGTCCAGGCCATCACTCCCTGACCAGGGCCCACTGAATGCAGCTGGGGACTGGCAGATGCAAGTCGACCTGGACCGGAGGCTCACCTTCCCCCCGAAGATTGCAACGACGACGAAGAGCTGGCCAACACCGCTGAGAGGACGAGCCATTGGCTGTGGCTGAAGAGGAGTGATACCATCTGGGCTGCTAGGGCAAATGTTTAGCCCTGGGACACAGCCAGGAGTGATCAACCTGAGGTGGGCCTGCCTCAGCTGAGGGCGTCTTGTGATAATTGGCCGAAACGCCCTGTGATCTGAGGACACAACTGATGATGTGTCCCAGTGGCGAAGCTAAGCCTTAAAGCAGCAGCTCCTCTTTCACCCAGGTATGCGGTCAGGCGCAAGCTTGGCTCAGGGAGGAGGACACCCCTGCCATGCATAGTCATAGGGATTGTTACATCTAGTCCTTTCATGGAAGTTTGTCAAACACATGATTGTATAAAGGAGATTACTACATGGGCTCAGGAACACTTTGTGAAACTGTTGTTGGTTAAAAAAAACACTTCACAATTATCACTTTTCTTTTTTACACAGTGTCCCAACTTTACTACTTTTACGACTATAAACTACAGAGAGCCTACAGTCAGAATCAGGGATTGAACAGGTGTCCTCAGTGATACCTGCTCTTAGTGGGTGTCCTGCTTGGAGGCACCACTAGATGGCACCCTCCTCACATATTTCTCAGTGTGAGGTGCATCTTCACCAGCGCTTCACTAGTTTTGTAACTGTGTTCTGGCTTTGCACATGTGGTGCTTGCTTGGTTATGTTGCAGCAGTGTTTTTTGCAGTGTAAAACAGCCAAACCCTCTTTCAGACAAGAAGTTATAAAAATACACATAACTTTAACCTACTTTGAATTCTGGCCTCTCGACTTAGCAACTCAACTAGATAAATATTTGGCTGTAATTATCTCCAATGGCTCAAATCTATTCCCAGAACTGAGATTACACTGAACAGTAGCTCCTCCCCGTAGTCGGCTTCCTCCTTTTGTGTGATGATGGAGAACATTAGAGAGCACTTGCACTCCACCGAAATCCTGTGGCAGTCAGCGAGAAGGACGGGAACTCTTTTTCCTGTGAGGGAGGAAAAGCCACTTTAACAGTGAATTACGATGATAACCCACATTTACTGTAAATTAGACAGGACGTTCCAATCACCCTGTGCTTGTTACCCAGTTCTGCTGTAAATAATCAGGGCTCGTTTTTAGGTCACAGGAGCACATTACTGAAGTTGTAAAATGATGTGTCAAAGGTCAACTTTGCATGAGGGATCTCAGAATTGGAGTGCGATCTTTACTTCCTGTCTAGGCTGTGACACCTCATTGTGCGACTGATCACTTGTGCATTAACAGCAAATAAATTGTTACAGAGAATCACACCTGAGATATAAATTTAAAAAGATGTCAATGTGCAGCTCAATATAAAAACCTTGTAAAAGATTTTGTGGAACAAGATTAATGTTGCCCCTCCACAGCAGCACAGCATAAAACACAAAGTTTTATTAGAAAACTATTAAGAGTTTACAACTGATCTCAAAGGAGTGAGGTTTCCTGAGAAAGCCAACCTGCCCTGAGTCTTTCTAAACACAACATTACAACTTTCTGGCCGTTTCATATTTCATATCCACATAAACACCCAGACATGTATTTGTTAGAGGAAACCATTTCAGCCTGCTGATTTTTGATAAAAACTGAAATAACTGCCTCCGTCTTTGTTTGCAAGGTCATTCCATGTCAGTGTCATTGTGTGCGTGACAAGGTTTGATATTTTGCCTCCATGAACCAAAGTCAATATTTCCAAATTTAAGTGTATAATGTGTTGTCATCTCGGCCCTTTGAGGAGTCAAGCACAGGGCAAATGAATTCCTCTGTGTAACAAGTGCAACAGCTGAGGCTGAGGGGAGTTGGTTATTTTCTCATTAATGAAAGTCAGCCCATTGAGCAAATTAAAATTTTGACCAGATGATGGCAAAAGGTCAGGAAATCGACGACCATGAATGTCCAGTGTACAAAATTTCATATCAGTCCATCCAACATTTGTCAAGACATTTCAGTAAAAGCCAAAAATGACAACCTCTTGGTGGCACTAGATGAAAAGTCAGAGGATCATTAAAGTAATTAAGAGTCATCCTCTGGGAACAATGAATGTCTTTACAAGAATGTCATTGTAATCCACCCAGTAGGTCTTGAGATATTTCAGTCCAGAACAAACCAACATTTCCATTACCACAAATTAATTTGTTTGTAGTTTTTGGGGTGCAGAGTTAAGTGTTTGCTAAGATTTCCTTATTTTTACTACTAACATGTGTACTTATAACTGATCAGCCACGGTTTCTAAAAGTATATGCTGTCTATGATGTACATCATTTTAATTTTATGTTTCATAAAACTCTCACAAGCAGACTTGCTATTAGAAGGTGATTGTAACTCTGGCTAGTATCTGTGGTCCTGTATCTGTGTGTGTGGGGTGGTGGTGGTGGGTTTGCTTATGTCCAAACTGGGAACATACACCAGACTCAAGACCAGTTGATTTGTGACAGCGGGTACAACTGGGAACAAAAGTTGTTGGTTAAGTTAAGGTTAGGGTTAGGCTAAGGTCAGATAGTCCTTCAGGTTAGTCTCCAGGAAATTAATGTGTGTGTGTGTGTGTGTGTGTGTGTGTGTGTGTGTGTGTGTGTGTGTGTGTGTGTGTGTGTGAGACAATAGATTTTCTCCAAATGTCTTCTCAGGCAGATAGGCTCTTACTCCAGATGACTCTGTCTATAGGGAGTGGGTGTATCTGCTCATCAGGCATTAGCATCATAGTCATGCTCGTCCATTATCTGAGCAGAAATGCACAGTGACCCCTCCCCTGTTTGACTCACACCATGAAAACTGTCAGTGTGTCATACTGTACATACACACACTCTGTGACCTTTTGCCTTTTTATTAACATGTGATTTCTGTACTGTTGATCATCGGAAACACCTTTTTTTGGCAGCTAAAAGGGAAGTTTTAAGGCCTAATTTTATTTTGCTGAAAATTGCGAAAACATACCCACACAAAGAAATTTCCAAAATATCCCAACTTTCAGATCAACACTGGTGATCTCACGGTTATGTTGTTCACCAACAGTTTCCTCTAAACCATGAGGATGAATGAGGAAGAACTGTATTAAGCATATCCAACAATATTCAACATAAGATATAACATAATCAGGTTTGAGTGGCTACAAATCACATGATTCAGTGCGGTACAGAACATAAATGCATGCAAGCAACATACAGGGTAGCAAAATAATTATTAAATATAGTGAAACCTGACTGAAGCTTTGGCAAGGTCTCTCTAGCCTTTATGCGTGGAGTTTCCTTCCTGTGCCTAAGTGAGCTTCCTCCCACAGTACAATGGCATTGGCGTTGGTAGGTTGGCTGTTTTTATTTACCTTTTACACAACAACCCAAGTTTTTTGTTTTGTTTTGTTTTTTTCCAGATTTGACTTATAAATGGAAAAAAATGGCAATTAAATAATGAAGTGATACAGCAAAGATTGGTGGATGATCACTGACATTTATTATTTAATATTTGGTTCCTGGCCTCTTCTATTTGCTTTGAAAAAGAGAAGAGCAGTAAACAAAAGTGGATATTATAAAGATGATTATTATGATTATTATGTGTGTGTATTATTAGATATTATTTGAAAACAGTAAACACTAATAAACATATAGTCGGAAAGAGTAAAAGACAAACCTGTTACACATGTTGATCAGCACATATGCAGATCATATCACCATCATTGTTTTCTCACAAAGTCCTCCTTGAATGTGACTCAGTCGTTGCACGAATAGGGGAGGGTACCGCTGTCACCTATGAAACACAATGGATTTGCAATGTGGGAGGACAGATTGCCGGGATGAGAGATGACGTATGTTTTTCTACCTTCACCTACACAGTTCTCTGGACCTGAGCACACTGTAAGACAGAGTTCAAATCACGCCGCAGTTTGATAACAGCTTTTACTCCACTTATATTACAGTTTCGACACTTGAGGGATGTTTTTTGTTGCACAAGAGCCAGAAGGATAGAGTCACAGGGAAGTCGGTCCACTTTTCCTGATATTGTCACTAACCATCTGGTTCTGCCTGCAGCCTGCCATTTATGTAACAGGAATTCCTTGGACATAAAGTTTGACCCATGCAGACCTTTAAAGTGATGTCGAACAATGGGAGCGAAGAATTAGGTGCATGTGAGCGAGGGATACAAAACGAGTAGCTTTAAGAAAATTCAGATGGGAGCTGTGACTTTAATTGCCACAAAATGTTTTGATGAAGGCCTATTTCAGGAAAAGGGTGGACACTGATCCAATCAGATAGACAGATGAACGCAGCATGTTTATAAACTGGCATCCCCTTCACCAAATATGGTCAAATAATTTGGTGATTGTCTGTGTAAAATGAAGATGTCCTGCTCACATAAACACAAGCTCGCTGCTGTTAATTGCTGAGGAAAGGAATGACAATTGAGCATGTGAACCGTTGCTTGTTTTCTTTGAAAGAAAGTCTTTTACTGATGTTTTTCATCATTTTGTTTCTAGTTTTTGCTGCTGTCGTTACTCACATGTACATTAACCTCAGCATGCAATGATAGGACACTTGTTGTATCAAAACTGTCCCACAGTCACTGATCCGACATAACAACACATGCAGGTTTTTAAATCAAATATTTCTCTCATGCATTTGGCGGATGCTGATATGATGTGTCACTATTGTTTATAAATTTATCATTCAATTTATCATTTATTTCGTTCAGCACATTGGTCATCAACAAATTGATGGTGATGATAGAAGCACGAAACATTTGATATCGTATCAAATCTGCAGATCAAAGTGGATCAAATAAGCAGTTTTACACTGATCCTGAATGAAGAAACTGTGGTGCTTAAAGCCTCATATTAAGTCCACTTCATTCACTGCAAAGTCACATTTACATTCTCAGAGATTCTTACAGATCACTTTACATATTATTTTATTAGTAATTATAATGTGGATGCATAATAATGATGTGAAATGTTGTATATGTAATTTGTAGTACATGGACTATAAAATGCAAAACCACTTGCTCTTAGACAAACAATTGGCCACAAAAACAAATAAGCTAAAAATATAATCAGCAAATAAGAATCACAGCACAAATCATTATTACTATTCCCTGTCAACATGTCAGCTGGATCCCCTTCATACAGATGTGTCCAGCATCAGCTACACACCAGCCCTACAGTCTGCTCACTCCACGTGGTATCCAACAGATGACCCACTTAGATCCCACACCCAACACCTTTTTTTCTGCCAGCCCATCATTCGCCCATGTGCAGCAACAAGTGCATGACGTTTGTTGTAATGCATCCTGTCAGTATAACCAGAGATTAGTTTAGCTGCACCTTTTCACACTTGACAAAACATATTTAACTTTGTGGCATTTGTTATGCCACTATAATGACTCTAAGATTGTGTGAAAGCTGTCATTTGTATGGATTAGCACTACACTGCATTGCAAATGTTGCTTATAGGTTGCAGTAAGCCTGCTGTAAACAACCAATATAAGAGAGTTAAATTGGGGGTCATTGGGAAACTTTATCAGGTCCTATGTCTTTCTTATTTTTTGTGACATCCTCATTTGGTTTTTGGACAAGACAGACTAATTTTGTGCTTGGTTCTGTCAGAGGTTTCTGCCTGTTAAAAGGAAGTTTTTTTCCCACGCTGCTGTCGTCAAGTGCATGATGGGAACTGTTGGGTCTCGATAATAATACAAAGAGAACAGTGTAGACCTGCTCTGTATGTAAAGCTTTGATATGACCTGTATTATTGGCGCTATAAATAAAGTTGAATTTGAAGTGATTATAATGTTGATTTAATTACTGATTATACATTTTGTATTTGTTGTATGGATTGATGGATCTTTTGCATCAGTGCTGTTTTTAGAGAACCACAATGGAAACAACTCACTTCATTATAAGACTTTCTATAGACTCTCTCATAATATGTGTGCATATTTGCATCAGATGTTTTTTTGTGAATGATCTGCATTTACCGAAATGTATTAACTGGCCTTGACTCCTAAGAAAAAGTCCCATCATCCTCTGCAGGTGGAGCGGAATCCTCCCGTGCGTCACGCGCTCCGGTGCTTTAAATAGAGGCTGAAGCAGAGCGCGCGCACATAACGGTGACAGGAGGCTTTCACAGGGACATCACATCAAACCAGACACTGTCCAACCACTGCTCACATCTTCTCAGTTGTCCCCTGGTGACTCTTCCAGCCAACCCGTGGGACCCTCTCCTCACCTGAGCTCGTGCGCCCCGCGGACACCTGGACAGGATGGCCAGCTCCGGACTGCAGCTCCTCGGCTTCCTGCTGGCTCTGGTCGGACTCGCCGCCACCGTCGCAGCCGCCTTCATGGTTGAATGGAAGAAACAGTCGCAGGGCAAGACGCACCGCATCTACGAGGGCTTGTGGATGAGCTGCAGTGGCAACGAGAGGACCACCTGTGAGTTTCACCAGTCCCTTCTCAAGCTGCCAAGTAAGTCCTTTTTTATCGCATCTGCATCCCCTCAGAAAACCAGGCACTGCTTGTTGAGATGCCTTCCACTGACAATAAGATGCTATAATTAACCTTGGTTGTGTGAAAAAAAAATCTTTGCATTAACTTTATGGCGCCAGGCTGAGATTCAAAAAAGCTCATTAAGATCATACAGAGATTTGTTTTTAATCTTGTGTAATTTAGGTCCTCACAATATATATAATATTGTAGTTTATTTTGAAGTTTTCATTATAGCTTTATTTTTTATTATTTTTATTATTATTTATTTATTTATTTTACTATTTTGTGCTGCTGACAAACTTCAAACACTGTTCAATTGTAATACATTTAGTTACAAAAATAACGTTTTCAGTGATCATGTCCAACAATCACACACTGTATCAATGAGAAGTTTATACTGTAACATTTCTTAAATCCATTCCTTGTTACATTAATTTCCCCTTGGGGATAAATAAAGTTCTTTGAATTGAATTGAATTCCCACTTCTGCTCCTCCAGCCGAGGTCCAGGCCACCAGGGCTGTGATGCTGCTCAGCATCTTCCTGTCCACTGTGGCCGTGTTGGTCTCCACACTGGGAATGAAGTGCACCCACTTCATGGACGGCAAGCCTGAAAGCAAATCCACCACAGCTATGTTTGGAGGAATCATGTTCATGGTTGCAGGTGTGTTGTCTGGCACGGGCACTCAGACTGGATAATATGACAAACATGATTTCTTATCATGTCCCCATTCACCATCTGTGAGTGCATTTTTTAATTGAACCTTAATTTAAGATATGAATACCTCTTTGTTTTGGCCAAGATAGGCAGAAATAACAATGAGTTACAGACAAACAACATAAGAAACATAAGACAAAATGCACCACAAAGCCAGACTAAAAGAGAAATCAATTTCCAATACAATCATGTAAAAGATTTCACCCTAATAACCACCTAAGTGGCACTTTAAAACAAACCCGAGAGCCATCTAAAACAATATCAATATCATAGAGAGAAAAGACTGAGCACCAGTTCATCTTAATCTTTTCATAATTAAAACATCAGGAAACTCTATGAAGTCATCCTTGGAAAATGTAAGGGGTCATATTGAGTCATAGGAGGAAGTTCTTCATCATGCATTTAACCTCTGTTTATCCTCCGTCGCTACTCTCTGCAATTATTTTAAAGTGTTCAATCAATTTCTAAAAAAATTAAATGAGCTCTTCTGTGATGAACAATATGATGTATTCTTCGTTCAGGTTTATTGACCCTCATCATAACTTCCTGGTATGTTACGATGATTGTTCAGACCTTCCATAAATCTCATCGCCTGGAAAGGTACACAGACAAACACACAGTGGGATTACATAAACAGTTTTGTACATAGACGTGCATCTAAATGTTGATGGGTTGTTTTCCTCTGCAGCTTTGAGTTTGGTAAGGCGGTGTTTGTCAGCTGGGCTGGAGGCCTCCTCACTATGGCTGGCGGTGCTTTCCTGAGCTGCAGGAGATGCTCGGGGTCCAGATCGAGCGGGTCCATAAGCACGAACCACCTCCTCCCTGTCACTAACCAAAGGTCCAACTACGTGTAGTGGAGGAGGGACCAGCAGGGACCAGCCTTGAATTTACAAACTGGAGCAGGTTGTTGTTTCTACGATGAGGAAATGCCACTGCAGGATTATCAATATTACCCACTGAACATCAGGACAGTAACCAGGATCAGGATTACACACCAGATCACACTGTGTGTAATGACTTTGAGTCCCATTTTGTATGTCAATTACTTCAGTTTACGCTCAATGAACTTTATTATGCCGTTTGTATATGTATGAACTAATTCATTTACTCTTCACAAGTAGCAATGAAGAACACAGTCAAAAGTTTTATAATAAAAGTTTGTAATAAGGTTTTGACCATCTGTGCTTTTACGGTGTAATTTGACATATAAATCATTTCCTTTACCCCTTTGGTTTCACACTGGTGTTAATAAGGATTTGTTCATATATGTTGATAATTATATGACTGAAGTTTTATACTTTCTCTGTGTATTTGTTGTGTATGGTTGTTTGTATTGTTATTTGGCAGTTTGAAATTGTATGTATATTTTGACAGGAAAAATAAAATGAATTTGTTTCCTTTACATTCTATTATATTACATTCATTACTAAAATTACTCAAGAAATCATTGTCGGCATGTTACAACCTCGATTCCAAAAAAAGTTGGGACGCTTTGTAAAACATAAATAAAACAGAATGTGATCATTTGCTAATCTTTTTTGACAGATACTCAATTGAAAAAAGTACAAAGGCGATATGTTTAATGTTTGACCTCACTGTTTTCTGAATATTCTGAATTTGGCAGCAACATGTTTTAAATATGTTGAAACATATTGCTGTTTATTCTGAATTTGGCAGCAACATGTTTCAACAAGTTGGAACAGGAGCAGGAAAAGACTGTGGAAGTTGTGGACTAGTCCAAAAACAAAAACACCTGTTTGGATCATTCCACAGGTAAACAGGTTCATTGATAAGAGGTGATCATAATTGGTCATAATTGTGTGGAAAGGCTCAGTTGTTCACAAGCAGGATGAGGCAAGGTTTAACACTTTGTTAAACACATGGTTGTATAAAGGAGATTAAGACATGGGCTCGGGAACACTTTGTGAAGCTGCTGTCGGTATGTCCATTTGCAAATGACTGCATTCTGTTTTATTTATTTATTCAACTCCTTATCAAATTCTACATTCAACCCACATTAATGTTGATTTTGTCCAGTTTAAATTAAAGAGACTGTTTTCGTGGCAAAGTGGATCCTGTTGCCTCTGAACCACCAGTGGCACTAATGAGGGTTTTCCTGATTCTGAAACTGTTTCCTTCCTTTCATATCTGTTGTTGTTGTACCCTCTAAATGTTGTGTAGACTGGCATCTGTTGATGCAGCTGCTGGAGAGGAGGAGGATTGATTGGAATGGGAGTAAGAATTTCTGTGTAAACTGAGATGTGGGTCAGTGAGATCTGCCATACATTTAGCATTTCATCACACTGGGTAGATAAGAGATATATACTGGAGAAAAAATACCAGAATTGACGTAATCATTGATGTTTTTTTTTTGGTTAAGAGTCATAAGAGAAATCTACACAAGAAATAAGAAACTTTACATAAATCAAGTCTGAACACACAAGCATCAATAAGATAAAAAATTTAAATCTTCTTCAGTGTTTTCTGATGCGACCCCCAACAGAAGACAATGGATCTTAGAGCCTCATCTTCCCTGAGTCTTAAGCTTTGAACACATTTCTACTACTGTTTGCTCAAACCTCACATCCTAAAAGTCAAAGTGTGTATGTGTACACACATCAACACACAGACACAATTTCTTGCTCATTTAAAGACATTAAATGCAGAAGAATTTGATACACAGGTTATTCATCCTGCAATGGATCTGCATCCTGCATCATCAGTGGTTTTGTATACACAATAACATTCACTGTTTGGAGAGATTACCTCATTCACCCGTTGAGACACTACAAATGGCAGGAGACTGTGTTGTCATCCTCAGCGGATATAAACTAATGTAGGAGTCTCTTATGGGACTGACTGCAGCCAAACTTTCCTCCACTCTCAGAAAAGAAGTGAAAGTGAAACAACTGCATGATGAATGTTTTTGCAAAGTACCTGATGAAAGAAGCTGATATTTATCATCATCAGGTTAATTCATCCTCTTTTCTTTTGAATGTGGCTTTTTTATTGTGACATTTGTTTTCATAATTTTTGCATCTGAATAATCATAAATTGTTTTGATAATATAATGCATCACAACCACTGCCAAAGAAGCTAATCATGTAGGTGATGGATTAACATCTTCACAGTATTACTTACATACGGTTCATCATCATACATAAATTAAATTAAGTATGAATAGGACAATAAACTCAAACTCAAACTCAAACTCAAACTCACCCATGAAGGGTGGATCCATCCTTCATGTCATAACTCCTACATGAGTGGACATAATAATAGGAACACCCGGCAATAAATACCACTAGTGTGAGGTGTTGACTCGACTGTGGTCATTTCTGAGATGAAGATCTGTTGCTTGTTGTGTTGCATTAGTTCATTTTAGTGATTTTGAGTTCAGGTGTTTTGGACTTTGTAACTGTACGTTCATACTGAGATCTCTTGCTCTTTAAGGCTTTAATGTGTTTTCTTTGTGCCTGTTATACCCTGAACTTCCCCACTGAATCATGCCCAGTTGTGGACAAATACAGCTCATAAAAAACACATTTGCCCGTATTTTATTCTGAAGTAGTGCCATTTCTCCACAACCAATGTGCTTTGTTACCAAATTAGATTTATAAGTTAGACCATTTAGCACATTGCTGTTAACCAAACACAGTCAAATAGAAAGAGAAACCCAATTATCCACATGCCTTTATCTTTACAGTAAAGAGTTCGAAACATCTGCGATCCTCCCACACATTCACTTACTCATTCACTATTTTTAAAATGCTACACAGCACAAACTGGAATTTAGATTTCACAGATAGAGTTTGGTCAAATGTTGACACAGCTGACAAATGAGGATGCCAGTAAAGTGTGTGTTAGTGGTTTCCCTGCAAGATGATGTTGCTGGAAATTGAAATTCCATCTGCAAGTAAAAATACTATTTACCGCCCTCTAGTGGTAGATTATAAAATTAGATATATTAGCTTTTACATTTTTGCTTTAGCTCACATTTGACAAAGCCTTTTTGACATTATGATTAAAACAATCACACATATATATTTCGGTTAGGTAAATAAAGTTTGGCATCAGACTAAATTAAAAAAATAATAAAGATTAAAACAAAAACAGTTGTTTTTACAGCTCACTTAAAACAAAACTCAAGCACCCAATCTGGAGTGAATGTAATGTTGAAGTGAATGCACTATTTATTCATTTATTAAAGTTTACACGTCCTGAATTTTAAAACTGTCCTGTGATGAAGCTGCATGTACCTAAAATGGCCTGCAGAGGGAGACAGTCTCCTTTAAATGGATCAAGCCTGCAACAAAAGAAACTTCAAGACTAAACAGCAGGTACTGGCAAATCTCATCATAAGAGACTGTGGCAGAAAAGACAGAAAAATTATTATTATCAATTAGTGTCTTTAAGGTGACTCAAGTATTAGAAACTATCCACTTATTTAATCTTTATCAGTTTATTTAACAGGGACGGTGTGCATTAATAAAAATGAAGCTGTTTTTCATATGGCCAGATGTTACAAAGTCATCCTAATAAAGACTATTGGATTAATATCACAAGGTTCGACTAGGTATTCATTTTCTTGAACAAACTTAAAGAGATCAAACATTTTATTTTAATCAAAATGCTTTTAAATAGTCTCATTTTTATTGAATCTGTTGCTGCAGTTATATGACGTCAACTTTTGCATTTTGTGCCATTGTCTTAAAAAAAGATGTTTTTTCCCCCTTGGGTCACTTAAAGAAACCTAAACTTTTTCTATCCTCAGATATGCAGTCTCTGAAGATTTCATTAGTCCTATGGAGCAACTTTTTTTCAAGTAGTAGTAAAGAAGCTGTGGTTGAAATAAAATGTGTTGAGATAAAGTGAAATCAGAGGAGGCTCTTGTTGCTGGTGTTTGGTGTGTGTGTGAGAGAGTGTGAGTGTGTGTGTTGGGGAGGGGGGGTCTCTGCAGGACCCCCGTGGGCTCTGCTGCTCCAGGAGCCTGTAAAAGGAGCTCTGATTGTTTTCTGCCCATTCATTCCCTCGGAGGGGAGGAGTTAGAGGAGAGGAGAGGGGTCATAACAAAATGTGAGTCCCTGCACTAAAGCAACATTATTTCCGCCCTGGTCCGTCCTGTGTGTGTGTGTGTGTGTGTCTATGAGCAGCTGTTTAGATGGACTGACAGCCGCTCCCGGTGTGCGACCCGAACCGAAAGCGCAGGATGGAGACGAACTTCCCTCCGACTCCCGTCTCATCAGCAGCCCTGCTCACGATCCTGGTGTCCGTGTCTGCGGCTTTTCTGCAGCCCTACGACCTGTTGTATGACAATGCGGTGCAGGCGTTTTACAGCAGCGACTACGACGGCGTGGTGCGCTTCATGGAGGGAGCGCTCCGCAGCCACACCGAGCTCCGCCGCACCAGGGTCCGCTGCCGCCTGCGCTGCCAGGACCAGCATCCGTTTGAGGAGACCTTCTCCGAGCTGGCCTTCTCCGACGTGGTGCTCCGGAGGGCGGCCTGCATGAACGCGTGCATCGAGGACAAAGTGGGCTCGCAGTCCTTGCATAAAGTGAGCGAGGATGTGGTGCAGGACTTCCACAGGAGGATCCCATACAACTACCTTCAGCTGGCTTATCAGAAGGTAAGGAGGGGGGAGGGGGAGTGGGGGTGCATGGATCACAGTGAGCAGGATCCGCTTTACCTGTTGCATGAAATGAGAGGAGAACCTGGGCATTCAGCCTCCACTTTACCTTAGTGTTCATTCAGACAAACTTGGGCATGTACCACTATTTCACTCCTGAAAAATCTAATCACATATATGAGACATAGTTTGACTGTTTGTTGCAAAACATATTGATAGATCACTGATAATTGAGGTTTCCAATACTGATATATAAGAGTTAACACATACCTGTATATTTGCACATTTGTCATTTTTTGCACTAACATGATGTAAAGCAAACTTGCAGAGCTTGCTGTCATTTGTCATTTTACATGTTCTAAGAATATATAAACACATATGTACAACAACTATAGGTGATGTAATAATGTGAGCAATTTAAGTGAACAATAAACATGAAAAGAAGGTAAAACATGCATGTTCATATCTAACATATGTGCAGATGTATATCCTGCTCATGATGTCAGTGAGACACAGAAACTTTAATAATGCATGTCCATCAAGCTACAGTTGTTTATCTTACTACTAAAAGTTAATGTTCTGTAAAACTCTGTGGGAGATTTTTTTAGCCCTGTCGGTGTGATGTAACATGCACTTCATGCGTCTGTGTCCATCACACAGATATCAAAGACTTCTGTGGTGTTGACATTAGATTTACTGACAGGTGGATCAAGGCTCAGCGGCTCAGTCACAGCAGGATTGACTCTACAGATGTCTGTGCACTTGCTTCAGTCCTTTGTTTACAACCACACTTTGTTTTTCCTTTTTTTATGGCTCCTCTGTGTGCTGTGCTATTTCTGAACAAATGTTTGTGGGTTTCCTCTGTTTTGGCAGCGCCGTCTTTTTTCTTTCTCTTTCCTGCTTCATCCCATGAGCCATGATGAGAGCAACATGCTAGAAGAGAGCGCGTAACTGAAGATGTACTTGAAAGTGCAGTCAGATAACAGATTTGTGCATTATTGCTCCTTAACTTCCACTGTTCCTCATGTTATAAATCTTTGTCATTCGCTCGACATTCATTAAATTTCTAGAACAAGCATATTCCCATGAGGTCCATCTTTTGGCTAGGATGATGTTGTTGGCGTGGGAACGATCTGAGAGACACATAAAAGAGGAGAGCAGGGAACACTGGGCTGTTTTTGTCTCCCTGAAGCAAGTGAGTTTGATATGTGTGTCACAAACATATGACAACACATGGTTGACAGACATTTTTATGCAAAGCTTCTTGTTTGGAAAGACAACCTTGTTATGCACTGAGTTGTTCAGTAGCATCACAGCATGTTTTGGTTTGCATGTTTTGTGTGCTACAGGAACGTCCTTCCGAATGTCTCTTGAAAGTTTTACAAACACTCCATTCAACATGTAGGCACACAGTAAGACAATGTGACAATGATACAGAGATTCCTGCCGGGATGTTGTCTTTCTGCATCCGTCCCTCAACAGCTCGGTCAAGGTCAACCTCGGGGCACTTCAGAGGGTGGATACTTCCAGTGGCTTCAAGTGTAGCTTTCATACATGACAGCATTTACAAAGAATGATCTCAGCCTGGTTTCATCTTATTCGACTTTTTTCCGCCATGAGAGAGACATTTTCACCTAGTTGGAGCTCACTCAGGAAGCTGGCACAATCTCCTCACGTGAACCCGAGACCTGGCCGACTTCTTCCACCGCCGCTGTCTGCAGACCGGCTCAAAAAATGCCAGGGTGATGACACACAGCTTCCACTGCTCAGAAGTGGTGGGAAGTCAATCGGCCCCGTCGCCGTCTGCGGCCAACTGGTTTCTCCTTTTGCTTCTGTCTGAATCAGCAGAGAAAGAACTGATGTGATCCTCTCATAAAAGAGCACGCTCCTGTCTAGACATGAGCGTAGACACGGCCTTACGCACAGATCCTCTCCCAGCTGTAAAAATATGACTAATCTTTTGTGAAAAGAATTATGATTTCTTGAACATCTGTCTGGAGAAAAAGTGGAACATATGTTTTTGTTCCTCTCACAACAAAGCAACTGAAGCTCTCATGGATGTTTGAGCTCATCTTTATTTCGCCCCCCTGTGTTTCTCCGTGTCTCCTGGCGTGTTGACGTCTTCATGAACCGGCTACATGGCAGCACATCAAGAGCTCTGATGTTGATCTTACCACAGGTGAGGAGAGGCAGAGCCGGAGCGTTCCTATTGGCCAGGCTGATCAGAGCACATCAGACCAGTTGGTGTGTACATATGCATTAGTATCTGATTCTTCTGTGATGTGTGTGCGTGTGTGGAGGGACCCTCACATGTGTTAGTATGGGGGTGCTTGGTGGTGTTTGTGAAAATAAATAACATTCCTGCAGTATTTAACATTCCAGCGTCACACACCCTCCTCCTGACAGCCTCTGGCATAATGCTGCCATTGGGCCTGTTGGACGAGGCTCCACAGTCACCAACTGTTCTGCTCACTCGGGCCGTATGTCCCCAGCTCGCCCATCATTTAGCCAGGCAAATATTTTATTTTCCTGTTGTGGTCTGTTTGCTTTTCTAAAAAAAGAGACACGCCACCTTTTGCAGGCTTTTAAAGGGAGACTTCTGTAGCCGCCGCTGGGCCGGAACCGCTGATCTGCCACTGGCAACAGCTCTGGCTATACAGTCACAATCAAAGGCTCTGAACTGCCCTCAGGGGACAAGGAGAGATCGTATCTGCAGACGCCGTGTCCTTAATCTGATCGGTCTCACAGTGCTGCTATTCCGAGACGTGACTGTGAGAGCAGGGTTTATTATCTCGTTTCTGGTTATTTCCCCCCATTTATATTGAATTTTATATATTTAAATATCCTGGTACAAATTTGATGTTTCAAGCACTGTAACTTTTTTTGTTTTAGTATTTTCTTACTTGTACTTTTATGCATAAATAGGATCTAATTTGCTAATGTTTCTTATCAGCTGTCATATCCTCTTAAGAAATTTTGATGACTCTTAAGTATAAGCAAGGCAATGCTTTGGCACAAGCTCTACAATCCCACAACAGACTAGTAATAGTGGCTCAGCTGTTCTCATTCATTCCTCAAACCCACAAACTTTGTTATGATTTGTAGTGGAGATACTGAAGTTTCCAAAGATAACAAATATATGTGTATACATTTTGGGGAATATATGAAATATGCATAAAGTGATGCAGAAGGAATCTAAAATATTTTCAGTCGATTGAATGATGCGGCCATAAGAATGTGGAGTCTTGGGTTTGAATATTTCGCTCAGTGTAAACATTAAGTTTAAATGAAAAACTGGAACAACATGACAGAATAAATACACAAGGTGAGGCTGGCAAACATTCTTCCTTCTGACCCAAACACTTCAATTTCACCTTCTTTGCCCAAATGAAATTCTTACCTTCGTGTATGACAGATCCTACACAAATCATTATCCATTATTATCCTCTGTGAGAGACGTATCAATCTTGTCTTCTCGTGTCTGTTTGGTGTCGTCTCACAGCACATTACATCTCATATAACCAGACCATAATGGGGTTGGTCTGACAGCTCGCTTTATACGACTGCCAACAGATATATCATTCTCTGCAATGATTGTATGTGTCCCAGATGAGCTTGCGAGATAGGGACAGCAGTTACTTATAATTAAGGAGGTTGGTGAGGCCGTAATGAGCCTGTTGACATGCTCATCCTGTGCACCCAGTTTAACCCCACCTCTCTCATTTGGAGCCATCAGCGTTGGGATTTACAAACGCACAAATATAAGCTGACTATGATCTGGCAAGGCACTTCTTCTAACTACACTCATATAATAGAGAAGGAGGGCAGCTTTCTCGTGAGTTGATTAAGCTAATTTATCTTGGGAACTGGGACACATAACTCAATAATGATCCCAGTGTCGTTTTGTTTTGAGAGCTTCCCTCGTGTCTCCCAGCACGATGTTAAAAGGTGACAGTAGGTCGCATCGGTCTCTGAAGCCTGCTGGTGTTGTGAGCCTCCTCTGGAATTTACTCTTTAAAGTCTGACGCATTCATAATTCCGGCATTAACACAGTGGTTCAATTACAACACAGCAGGGAGATTGTGCAGTCCTTTTGTAGGTGAACTCTGCTGCCTTGGATGTGATTAGGTTTAGGTGTGTGCACGTGCGCCGGGCTGGTAATGATTGCAATGCTGTGGTGCATTCTTGCTGTAATTTGTTTCGTCTTCCCCTTTTCAGCTCTTTGAGAGAAATTGACAGAATTGGGCTGCAGCATGGGGGGGAAGTGTCTTTCCAGATTTCCAGCTCGAACCCCAGCGAGGAATGTTGGACATTTGAGTGGAAAATGAGCAGATTTTGTGGAGTCATAGCTGTGAGTGTTTGTGCGCTAGATGGAAATCACAGATGATGTTATTATCCTCCGCAGCTGATATTAAGGGCATGGAAGGGTTTACCCAGAGGGAGAGCGAGCGCTGCCTTTGGCTCGGTTAAAGCAAGCAGTAACGCTGCTATTTGCTCACAGGCAGGCAGGTTGTTCACAGCCAAGTCAGATTTATGTGTTTGATGTATCCACGGGGTTGTTCTGCGGTTATCCTTTTTTCGCACAGTGGCCGGGAGCCTGAGAGGGGGACGAGAAGTGGTGCGAGTAGATGACAGTAGAAATTGGCTCGGTTGAAGGAAATGAAGACTATGACTCACTGAAAAGGTCCATTTGGAGTTTGTGATACATAAAGTCGCTCAGCATGAGGGAGCATGAAGCGATAATGTACTGGAGCGAGTTTTAGTGTCTTCAAGTCAAGTAAGTGGTTCGGTTCCGTACTTAAATAAAGGAATATTTTGACATTTTGGGATCTGCGTTATCATCTGGTTGCGTGACAAGTTCATGGTGATGACATGGCCCCAGGAAGTCACTGCACTCGGCCAAGAAATAGTCCAGAACCTAACTCCCCATAAAGCTACGACTTCGATTTTTGTGTAGATGAAACAGATGAGATATAATGTTTTACTTATTGAGTGCTGGTAGGTGGATTATATTTCATTTGGAGCCAGGCTAGTGGTTTCCCTCTGTTTCCAGGCTTTTCTGCTGCTGGCTTCATATGTACTGAACAGACGTGACTATGATTTCAATCTGAAGATGTAAACGTTGGCAAGAAAGTGAATACACCTATTTCCTGGGATGTCAATCTATTTTTCAATGCATTGTTTGATTGTCTATCAACGAGTCTTAAACTTTCTACAGAACAAGGTTAAGATGTGTTACCAGAGGTAGCCACTCAATACATTGCAGGTGATGAATTAAGTAAGAGCCTGTTTAAGACATAATTAAAAGACTGAACCCTGATATGAAAGCACTGTTTGCTGGGTAGTAAAGTATTATAACCAAAATCCAAAGAAAATATTTACCTTGCCTTCAATCATATTAATGATGGAATAAGAGGATCAGTAAACAGGTGCAACACTAGATAATGTCTTTAATAATGTAAAATCACCTTAGCGATGATCAGCATTGCATTCTTCTGTGCACACACCTGGAGTGCCACCATGCTGCTCTCCTGGCTCCCCTAACCTAGCATGCAGTGTGCTTTGCCCAGACAACCAGACATTGTGGCACTTGGCTGTGCCAAGGGCTTCTGCATGACTGGATCTGAGCGGATAATGGACCACAGGAATGTGGGGGCACGCTGTGGCATAACACACCAATATTGTTCTCGCCCTGATTAACAATTAAACGGCTGCAGGAGAGGAGGAGGCACGAGGTTGGTTAAGGATCACTGCTGAACACACTGTGGTGGTTAGCGGGCCGGGATGAGACAGGTTGTGGAAGGGAGTCGGACTTGGCTCGGAGGTGACTTTGTCGAGCGCTGGCATCTGTGAATGTGTAGCTGAGGCCAACTAAAACATCAGACTGGCCAGAAGCAGGAGCTGACAGCAATCAGGGACGTTTTCATCACTGTAGTCTGACCACAGTGTATTCTCAGTTTGTGGGAGGTCACAACAGCCCTTGTCACAAAAGGATGGATTTTGGGCAGTATTTACTGTGCCGATCCAAACAGCTGGAAAGCAGCAGTTAAATGTGTGTGTGTGGATTTCTGAAGGGTTTGCAGCATGGGCAGTTGTTACTGCCACAGATGTGTGTAAAATCTGATTGTGTGTATATTATTCTTTGTGTTGGTGATTATCAGTCTGGCCAAAGGCTCCCGGGCGTCTGAGTGGAGAAATCAGGGCTGGGAAGGAAAAACCAGAGTTTGCCAGGCATCTGTTCAGCTTCACTGGTGACTTGAACTATGTGTTGGCTGCTGCAGGGGAGCAGGCAGAAAAACTACGTCTCTCTGTCATGTTATCTTCTTACACAGCAGACAGAGTCACTTTTTGTTTTCCATCAAATCATGAAAAAGCAGAAAATCTATATTTCGCAGCAGAGTGTGACACCAATACAAAGCAGAAAAACTGAGTAGAAATGTGCTTGCATTAAACATTTCCTGTGTTTGACAAATGTACTGACTTTTCCGAGAAATTTACTTAAGTCGACTTTGGACCAGTTTAAGGATGTTCTGCTTAAGGCAGAACATATTTTGACAGTTTGCTGTAAATCCTGCAATGGTTGAGAGATTTCTGGATTTCTGGGTGACGCTGAAGAGAAAGAACATACATTGATCTCTGATGATTACTTATTCATATACCCATGGATTAGTCATATACTGGAAACATAGCTGTTAAAATAAGAACCAGTGTTCACTGACTAGTAGTGTAAATGTTCTTTCTACTAAAATGTTTGTTCACATGAAACTTGCTGCCAGTTCAGGATCTATTCTGTCTCAACGTGCTGTGACTAAACACATATTTGGCTTTGACGCAGGTGTTGGCACAGATTAAAACCAACCTTTTAGTCCACACAGAGAGTAAAATGTTCCACAGGTTTTTCTGAGGTATCCTATTTCCACCTCGCTGCTTGTTCTGCACAACCGTGAACTATAAATTGTGTTAACGTCTCAAGTTGCGTCTGTCCTCAGCAGATCATTTCTCGTACTGGAGAGCAGTGGTCTTCTGGGTGGAAACCACTGAGGGGTAGAAGGCATGGGAAGTCAAATCTGTCGTGAAAAACACTGGAAAAGTAGTTGTCTAAGTTTGTAGTTTCATCTTAAGTTGATGTCTGGAAGGTTTTTATCCTTTTGTCTTTCAACAGCTTAGATGTACACAGTGAAGTTTTAATAAATATTTAATCTGTGGTGCTCCTTCATGTATTGAACTGACAGCTCCTGTGGTGAAATGGAAAAAAAAAGTCTTTTGTGGCAGAAGGTTTGTGGTGATTGGTATGTGGCTGCTGTGCCGTGGTCGCAGTAGCAGGAGCCGATTCAGAGCCACAGCAGGGTCGCATGTCTCCTGTGCCCTTTTTCCACCGGTTTAATGAGGCACACATTTGCCTGCATCATGTGATCATATGCATTTCCACTGTGCTCTCACGGCAAGGGGAAATGATATTGTTGTCAGTCACAGTCTTCACCCTCAACTGAGCTGTGACAGTGCTGAATCAACATGTATCTGCAGGATAGAGGACTGTAGCTGTGTCGTTGTTTAGGGTCAAGTCTAGCACAGACACTAATGTTGTTTATTGTCAATATAACTCTGTTGCATAGAAGCACCTAGGGTGTAGTTTATAACATTACTGCTCTTCCATGCTTGCTTTTCATATTTCTCTGCTTTGCATCAATATTGTCATTCATGACTCTCAAACAAACAGAGTCTATTTCTGGAGAAACATCACAGGGCCTGATTGTATAAACCATCCTGATTCGTGCAAAGAGGCGCAGACTACTATTACTGTAT
This sequence comes from Centropyge bicolor, assembly GCA_037975185.1. Taxonomy (NCBI): domain Eukaryota; kingdom Metazoa; phylum Chordata; class Actinopteri; family Pomacanthidae; genus Centropyge; species Centropyge bicolor. The sequence continues at coordinate 5,789,635 of JBBMOC010000008.1, read as the reverse complement.
GCAATACAATTCAGTACATGGAATACAATAAATAGTCGTTTAGTTGATCATCAGAAAATTTATCTTGATAATCTATGAATAGTGTTCAAATAAAAAGGGCAAACATTGTGATTACACCTTCTCACATATGAAGTATTCAAGTTTTTTTTTGTGCTAGTAAATCAAATATCTTTGAGTTGTGAGCTTTTGATTGGACGAAATGAAACTATTTGAAGAGGTCACTCTGGGTCAAGGACAAAGGTAAACAAGAAAGCAATCTGTAGTTTTATCATTAACACAAATAAACATGACAGCCATAGAACACAGTAATCATGTTAAAATGTATTGGATGTCTTATTTGCTTCTTTTAATATATGACTTACATAGGGACTGCAGGTAGCATTTATCCTTTTGGCAAAAGCTGATATATTAACATTATTGTGATGAATGTGTGTTGTCCCTGAAAATAAATGAATAAAATCAACTGAAGCAAATCAAATTTACTACATCTTCTTCAGACAAAACAAGACTGGAAGTTTGAAAATTGAGATTATGCATCCTGTGCCAAATCCTCAATATTCTCCCCAGAAGTGTGAATCATTCATATTTTGAGGGCAGCTTGTTTTGCCTTTTTCACCCCACAGCTGTTTCCTGTAAAATTCCATTAACAGTGTTGATTGTTTATCCAGGCCCACTCTGCTGTCGTCAGCCTGCGGGCCGGCGGTCCCATGGTGACTTCGTAGTAAATGTGACCCTGTTTATGTGCGTACTGTATGTGTGTGAGAAACTAAGATTTGTAGTTAGAGTACGTCTTCCATCCAAAGGTCAACAGGGTCAGGCGTGAGATGTACTTCAGCCACGTCCTGCCTGTCTTGTATTATAAACTTTCCAGTGCAGATGTCTCTATTTCACACCACAAAAAGACACCCTACACTTCACATCACCAAGTTAAGTCTGACAGCTGGCATAGAGAAGGGGACTATTTCCAATTTGCACCTCCCTCCTCCTCCTCCCTCCAACTGCCAAAGAATAATTCATCTAAGCAGTGCATAACGCCAGGATTTCCAACTATTATCCCCTGCCGCTCTGTGACCTGCTTATCTTTGTCGTTAGATCTCAGCATCTCCTCTCCCCCCAGGAGTTATTCCCTGCAGGGAAACAGGTAGTATTACACCTATGTAGAGGACAGGAGAAAGTAGTTACCATGATTCCCGTGTTGAACTGACCTCTGGCCGACACTGACCTCACAGCGTCTCCACATCTGGTTCAGATCTCTTTGAATTGCAGCTAATAACAGCGTGAGGCACAAGAGCCACTGACAGACCTTTAACAAAGTAGTGTGACAGGAATTGGAGAAAGTGAGGTTTAGGCTGAAATGTGCACGAATGCACTTCTTTTCTTGGGTTGCACTTACGCCATCTCTAGCTAATTAGAGGTCCTGCTCAGTGACTCAGGTAATGAGATCATTGCTATCAATATGCTGCTGGTGTGACTTTCTGGGGTGATTCATATAATCAGCCGTTTGAACTACTTAACTAAACACAGTGACTTTTATTTGAGTGGCTTCATAGCCTCAACCTGCTTCTAGGTTGTAGGAGTAAAATAATTTATCTGTTTCTAAAATACGTCCCCCACAGAAGCTGAAAGTAGTCTTTCACTCCCAGCATGTGGATGGGTTAAATCTCATGGCTTCCAGACACGGTGAAAACAGTAAAACAGGGATTGTTCATGTGTTGATCTTCCCTCATGAGCATCCTGAGCCAAAAGTCCTTAAAGAACCTTTGCAATAAATTTCGTACTTTTCCCCCCGTGCAGCAGGAGTATGTCATCTGGGAAAAGAGAAAGTGAGGTCAGCTCGGCATCATCCTCCGACAGCACACTTTAAAGATTAGCTGAACTGATTCATGGGGCAAAAAGAAACAGAAGGACTGAAAATCCTTGACTGCTCTCTGGCTTGTAAAATAAAGAGTTGAAAACAAATGAATCTTCTGTCTAACATGTTAAGTTGATGTGCTAAACTTATTAACACACAGTTGCCTATATGTACACATCCATTATCATTCATGTTGTGTCACACTTTTGAGTCCAGTATTTACTTTCCTTTTAGTTCCGTTTTCATCTTTTCATCTTATTACCGGATACAACAAGTGACCTCTTTCATGTCCAAGAAGTCACATGATTTATTGCAGCTGTAGGAAAAAGTCGTAAACTTCTAAAAAACTTAAAACCAACTTCAGAACAGCTGCTCTTTAGCTGAAGTTCTGAAGGCACCTTGCTCACAAATGCATGTGTCGTTCAAAGTAACGTACATACAGAGTTCAGCTCACATGATGTTTCATAGTGTTAGTTTGTGCTGCCCAGAATTGCAAAAGTTATTTGCAGCACAGTTTCAAGACGTGTGTATTTTAAATGCTTTGGCGGGAACGGAGAGAAAACACTAACTCTGATAAGCATCGACCACAATCGTAGGCTATACAAGGTTTTATGGCCTCTATGTGGTAAGAAGTATTTGTCTTGTATGTAATCTTTTACAAGACCTCTTCTAGGATCTAAAAACTGCTGCGCTCTAGGTTGAAAGCTTTAATTTACTTTACGCCTGAATCAGTTAAAATACCTCATGTTTGAGTCAAATACTTTGTGACAGTCCAAAAGTAAATATTGATTATCACAGACTTTACTCTCACTTTCTGTCCACTTGTATCTTCAAAAATGAATGAAACTATGGGTTTATTCACTCTATAAATATTTCTCGAAGTAAGAAATATGCCATAAGAGATGATGTAAAATGATTTACTCAAAAAGGCCCATCCTAAGCGATGTAAGGCCTGGTTAAATCCCTGAAGTCTGCTGTCAGCTAACGCCTCGAGTCCAAGCTCTAGTTTATTTTACAACTGCTTTTTATGGTTGGCCCGGTGCTCATGTTCATCTGTGTTTGCCAGGTCAGTAATGAGTCATTAAAATGAAGATTTGAAAGTTCAGCTTGTGTAAAAGCATCCAGAGGACTGATGTCACCCAGTGGGAGAGCCCCCGCAAAGAATGTAAACTTTTTGGCTCCAGACGTGATTTTTGAGAGAAAATAACCTCAGTGCTGCCACTTCAAGACGATGTATTAGTCTGTGACCACATGCACTCAATAAAGTGGGAAGGCGTCCGTCTTCTTGAACGTCTCTGTGCAGAAATAATCATTTTACTTGTGGAGACAGAGGAACACAGGGAAACAAACGCTTCCTCCCGCTGTAATCACAAACATTATAACATAGCCAAGGCCAGAGACCCGTTCAGTTCTGGAGAAGAGAGACTCTTTGGTCTTCATGCAGAGGGTATCAGATGTCACCCTCAATATGTCTGCTTCATATAATGGTGTGGCAAGTTTACAGATATTAATTGTTTTGTCCTCAAAGCTCTTTTCTTGTTCCATCTCTGGTTCCTGTTTGCTAAAGCCCTGAGTTTTGTTATTCTAGTTATGGTGGATGTTAGTGCTCATTAAAGAGGACTTCAGAAAGAAAACGATGGGAAATGTACTTCATGGTGTAGACTGTGCAAAATTAAAACTGAAAGGAAGATTCCTGGTTTTGCTCCATTCTTATTTTTAGTGATGTAAAGTCTGAATTTTTTAGTCTTTAGCAAATTTGCCATTTTTCCAATCTCAGCAATTTTATATCATACTTGAAAAGTCCTTTTGTCCAGCTAAAGGTAGCAAAAAGGGAAGGACATACAAAACTATGATGACCTTGAGGAAAATCAGGCTCTACAAATCTGTGGCTGCTGTTAAGGTGAACAAACTATTTTGATTTTAATAAAGATGCCATTTAAACAAGGGCAGCTGTGTCTTTTTCTTTTTGGAGGAAACTTAGCTTTTTTTTTCTGGTGTGACAGCTCTGGTTCTTCTGAATTTAATAGAAATGGGATTAGCCTCTTTTATTGTTGTCTGGTATGTTAAGATTTCCACATGGCCCGTAAAATGGGCTTGTCAGGCCTCTTAATTTAGCAGCAAAATGCTTGGGGTGCTTTCGGCCCAGCTCAGAGGTATTTACAGAATGTGAGTCCTCTGGAAGGCCGAGGCCGTCCTCGACCGTCCTGACCAGTACAAAGAGTTTGAACCCCTGCCATCAGGCCGCTGCTGTGGAGTGCGTGCTAGGAGGACAAAAGCACTGCAGGTTGCTTTTGTATCCATGGCCATCAATAATGCTCAGCATGAAATAGCTTATTGCACAATAAAAGCTGCCCTCTTCGCCTCCTTTCGCATTGTGAAATTTCCCCTTGCACATGTATTTGCATGTTCCTCTCTTTGGATCCAGTCTTCTGATCTTTGTGTTGTGTAGTTGTGATAGTTTGTTTTTGCTACTGCAGTATTAGTTTGGGAAGTATTAAACCTGGCAGTATGTCTCCAGTCGTTGGGCAATAAGAATGACGTGATCAGACATGACTTTCATTTGAGTTTCAGAATTGAATCTGTGTTAATATTTACTTAGTTACCAACTTGTGTAATTCAATGTATTTTTTTCACACCATCAGTTCATATGAGGGGATGTTTATTCCCAGAAGAAGGTGAATTATGTCTATGTTTACTGTTGCTACGTTTCAAGCATAGCTGATAATCATAGGGAGTAAATAATTGATAAGAAGTTAATTCTATTAACACCGGCCAAGTTGATGCTGAAGAACTCTGACTCAGTGATAAAACTCTGTTTTGACAGGCAGGATTACTGTTATCTTGTAATAATAATAACAGTGCTGCATTCAGAACCGATGATGAACTTTTAATTATCTTTATTGGCAGAGATGTGAAAACAAAAGGCTGCTGGCAACATCCACTCTTGTGTCTTCGTCTTGAAACATTGCTCTGTTGTGTAAGGTGGTGCAGCAGACAGCAGCGTGGATGAAAAGATCATGCCCTGCTGGATACGCTTGTAATCTCTGACAACAATGATTCTGTTGTACACAAGCAGCTTCATGACTGTATCACATCAGGACATGTGTAAAGCAAACATATCATTTACTCAGTGTAATCAGTCTCTCCACATGTGGAGTCCTCAGAGCTCTTAAATTCAACCAGACAATGAGACATAAATACCAACACAGCTTCCCCTCTTCAGTCCAGATACACATTCAGCTCTAGTTGACCTCCTCGGAGGAGTGTACAGTTTTCCGTGGAAGTGTTACAGCACTGACTCATTATGACTCCTTTCATGTTGCTTTACCGGCAAACCCCAGGCTCTTGTAAAGCGAGGCCCAAATGTTTGCTTTTATTGCTCTAAATAAGGCCGTGCATGGTAGTTACAGTGGTTTTGGTTAATTATAGGTGCTAAGAATATCTCACATGTTTATGGCATGTGTGTGTGAGAGTGTGATGTTTGGAGATGCTTGGCACAGCTGAAATAAATCATAAACTGTGTACTGTAATTAAGCGAATTCCTGACTTTAACTGCGGCTCACACAAAACCGAACCACATCTCATTAAGATGTTGATGTTGTCATCTGCGCCCAAGTGTCCAGGAGCTTGTCCACCATTGTTCTGTTACGACTTCCTCACAGAAGAGGCTACTTATTAATTAAACCCAGGGCGGGAGCTCACCTTGTGGGTCGGTTTCTAAGCAGCGGGAATACAAACAGAACCAATGAGAGACTGGATGGTCTGTGGTGTGGTGGCCAATAGCATCTCTTCATCAAAGAAGAATTTTTACGTGGTTTGGGCCGCAAGCTGAATCTTGAAGACTGTGTCATTCTGAGGAAATGAGCTGTTAATTCCCCATGAGAGTCTGTAATATGGACTCAGATTGGGACCAGAGGAATATGACTTTCTGTACAGTAGGGCCATTGTAACACTACAGAAAACTGCTTCATGACATCATGTTGGACGGTAAACAACTATTCTTTGTTATGCACAGTTTGGGTGGGAAAACCTTGTTATGGGTTATTAGAATTCCATAATGTAGTTTCTCTGAAGTCTTATTGTTTGTTTTACTAGCAGCATGTCACCTTATCTTGACAGCTTTTAATATACATCAGGCCACAGCTGGCACTAGTTTGGCTCGCTGACAAACAGACACCGGGTCATCTTCATCGAGGGATCTCTTCAGATATTTTCATTAACTCTTTCACTGGTGATGCTGTGTATGAAGTAGCCTCTTCATCCTTTCTCTCCTTCGCTCTTTAAGTCTTGTGTGGGCCCAGCGCTCACAGTGGCTCCATCACAGCCAACAATAACACAGCCCCTTGTGTCCTCTTACTTGCTGGCTGCGCTGCGGTTTTCACTAACGTGTAGACATGTCATTGTACATACAGCGGGGGCCTCCGGGTTTCATGTTTTCCATGAGTTCCTTCGCGTCTACTGTGCTGCGGTTTATGGCCGAGGCGGTGAGGTTTTAGTGCACTGTCAGCCTGTAGGAGGCTTCAGCTCAGACTGCATGTGTGGTGTGAGAGGCATAGCTTTGCCTCAGACATCACTGCCAGGGCAGGATGAGCTCATGTGAATTAGTGGTACTACAGCAGAATTTAAATGTGGAATGAATGATGCTTGTCGTGCAGTCATAGTTTTCCCAGCGTGAATTTTGTCTGGAACCAGTGCTCGTCTATCTCATACAGTGGTGACACATTCACATCTAACATGTCTGACTCAGATGTTGGGTATGAAGAGCGTTATAGCCTGACCAATACTGGATGTTTGAGGCTGAAAAAATTGATGGTATATATAATCAAATTTTTTACATACACAAACATTTTTTTTTAAAATTGAAAACAAGATGCTAATAACATGCTGACTATTGAAAAAAAGCTCTCTTCAACTGAACACTCTTTCTAAATTACTTTTCAAATTGATATACTGTATTTGTAATAAGTTGGTATTGGCATATATATCTATCTATCGATTCTGACAATTTATTAGTCTAAAAGAGATGGATGTTGACACCGCCAGCAGTCATTCTGTACATGTTCAAAACGTTACCATGAGGTTAGACCACAGTCTCTGGACGGATGTTCATATTCAGCTATGTCTTCTGGTGTTGGTTAAGTGGTATGAACCGTGACATTAGATACTACTCACAGTCACCGTATCCAGTGCCTGAAGATGAGGTATTAGCTCTGGAATGGAAAGAGCTTCTGTGTCTTATTGTCTCCCCTGTTAAAGCGGCCCGCTGGTGGATCACCGGATCAACCTCTGCCGTGTGTCTTTTCAATTACGGCAGTCCTGTCTCTAAATCACCCTCACCTTTGCTTCGACCTCCTGTCCATGCTCTGAGGCCAACATATGCACACATGTCAAGACACCTACATCATCCTCATGGCGGCTTTCTCGTACTATGTCTCACTCTGTTATGTAAGAATCAGTATTACACTTTCCGTTGTCTCCTATAAGCTCCATACAGTCTCTGGAAATGTCCTCGGCCTGGTTTGTTTTTGTCAGTCCCACCACTTCCAGCTGTCACGGCTTAGTGTAGAAATTTACAGTCAAAACAATTCCTCATCCTCGGTTATCCTGTCGGCCTTAGAAAGACTACAGTAGGTATTATTATCCATCTTGCAAGAGGCTTATTCCAACACTTGTGGCATGCAAATGGTGGTCCATATCTTTTGCGGGTTGTTCAGTGAAAGTGTCGGCACATACCTGTCACCCTGTGCTTTGTAATTTTGTTTTGTGTTCTGGGAATAACCCCTATTTTGTAAGCATGTTATTTAGATGTTTCCAGTGAACTCATGCATTCAGTCGCCTCTGTGCCTCCATCAGAACCATCCATCCAGTCTCCTTTTTTCCAATGACGTGATGGCGAAGAACGTGAAGCTCACGTGTAATGGCCGCGATTATTTCATTCTCTGCCTGTTTCCAGCTATTACTCTTCCTCACAGTGCCGCACAGAATATAGATCACAGCAACTCCTGGCGTCGCGGCCCCACAATAAAACCCAAAACAATAGAGCTGTCATTGGAATATTGTGTCAGCGGATTGCGGTCTGCAGCTAATGAAGCTAATGGAAACAGCAGTTGTGCGGTTGGATGCCGAGTCACATCTCCATCCCGGGTGAACGGAGGCAGGAAGACGAAACAAGAGAAAGATATGGCTGGTCTCATTCTCAGGGGCTCAGTGTGCGCCAGCTGTGAACAGGGAGGAAATGAGGTCAGCCTCCAGTTAGAGAGTCAGATATGTGGACCTGCCCACACACACACACATATCACCAATAATGCTGATTCTTTACTTCAGCTTTTTTCAGCATTAGCTCGTGTTTAGATGCGTATTTACAGGGCAAACGTCGGATGGAGATGCCACCTGGTTCAATTCGTAACAGCGGTAGTTGTGGAGCTCTGCAGAAAGCATTTGTTTTGGGAGGTCTTGGGAGTTTTTCCCCTCCTGATTGGTGGGGATTTCCTCTCCTCCCCTGGGGACGTCCTGTTATCTGAGCTGTGAGTCAGTGGAAAGACCTTTCTTTCAGTGACTGGACCTTTTCTTCTTATTTGATTGATGCGGGCATTATTTCGAATCCAAAACTCCACATTAAATGCCTTCGTTCCACTGGACTTGACGTGTGTTTAATCAGATTAGGAACTCTAACCATTAGGTTTCTCAAATGATATTTTTCAAAGGGGATGAAATGTGGATCAATCATCCTCTCTGATAACTTAAGCAGCTGTGTGTGGGATGACTCAGGTCTGGACAAAAGGAAAAGCTTTTTAAAGCTGAAATGGATAGAACAGCTCTGACAGCTCTTTTTGAGGAAGGAAAAAGTGAGTTGTGAAACGGTTCCTGGTAGTTCAAGAGGGTATAAGACTGTAACAAACTGTAACTTACACTGTACATTTACTGTTAAACTGAGTAAAAGCTGCAGCTTCTCAACGCTAAAGTAAAGCTTCCATATGCTGTTTCTTGACTGCAGGCAAAGTAAAGTCCTGTCGCAAAGATGATCAGCTAAGAATCACAAAGAAATACAAATTTAGCCATTGTGACGACACTTGGGTCAAGTCAGTTGTCTGTCACTCTAGATTTCTGTAAAGACTAATTAATGCACTCCATCCTGTGAATTAGAATGAAAGAGACAGAACTATAGGCCGGTTGTTCCCAAGGGCCTGTTGTTTAACAGCTGGGTGGGGTGACCTCTGGCCTCTGTGGCCCGGACTTGGGTCAGCTTGTCATTTTCTTTTGCTCCCTAGAAAACTCTTTATTCGTTTTTTTCAATCAGCAGAGACTTTATAAAGAGCAAATGCATATTCTATTGAGATGTGCGCAATAAAGATAAAGAATTGTGGAGAGTCTTTAGCGATTAGACCCCATCATGATGAGACTGGTGGTGATAGTGTGACAAGAGTAGCTCAGATCTGGATGGATGTGAAGAGGAGCTCAGACCTGTCAGTGCGAAATGACAGCTGATTTTAAGTTTGATAGCAATCGTTTCCATTAGCCAATTAGCAATTGGCTAATGGAGACTATGGCAGAATTTGTTTGCATTAACTGAAAGAGTGAACAGCCATAGTTGGATGGATGAAAGATGCTGTGAAAGAAATAGTTAGGGTTTAATTCTGATATTTCATCTACATCTCTTGGATTTGGGGATTCATCCATCCAATAAAAGCTTAAAGCAAAATTGCATCGCAGTTCAGCAGAGCGAGGCACAAACATCTTGACGCCAACATCAACGTTACGGCTGTTTGCACCTTATTTGCCTTCTTGTCCAAAAACTCCAGTTTTTATGAGTGAACTCATGTTCCATCTCCTCCTGACTCATACTTTGAATCTTGTTCAAGTTTAGTATCAGACATTTTCCTCTCTTCATTTCCTCCTTCAATTTAGGGTCTGGATCAGGATGTTGGGATCAGCATGTGTGTGTGAAGACTGTGAGTCAGGAATTTAGAAATTAATCCGTGTCAGGCTTCAAGAGAAACATATTTATTCCTCAGCTTGAGAATTTACTGAAATCACGAAGACAGGCCCGAGGGGAATTGTTTAGAAATATTCATATAAATAATGGTTTTTTCTGTTTACAGTGGTTGTTAATTAAGGGACCCCTACTTCTCTGTTTTTGGGGGGTGTCTGGACTCTCGTCTGAAATTTTTGTGACCAGCATGCTCTCAGGTTGATGGGTGTAGCTGTGAATGCATCTGTAATGTCTAGCCTGAACTGGTACTTTGATTCTGTTGAAACAAGAGCACTAAATCCAGCCCCACAAAGGGACGAAGCACACGGCGTCACCTTTGATTAAACCCTTCTTTGTCTGAAGCAACAATCTTTGTAGCGTTTGATCGTGTGACAGCTCGATCAGCCGGCCCCCGAGGTTGGGTAAGGACGTCCTGTCACTGTTTGTCTGTCCAAACTCCTCTTCCAAGAAACTCAAGGAACTGAATAACATCTGTGATCCTTGATATAATCTGAACACCAGGATTTACAGCGTGTTGTACTTTTTTTGCAAGTATTTAAAGACCTTTCGAGATACTAACCTGTTCTGTGTTTCTTTGCTGTCCAAGCTGTTGAACTGTGTTTTTAGATGTTATATAGATTATTTCATTGTTCCCTCATCATGATAGAGGTGTTTGTGAAGTTAAGTCAGATGTTAAGGGGGGTGTTGACCACAGTCTGCCAGCCACAACCAGGATTTCTCTGCAGAAGAGAAGCAGACTTCTTATAATGAACAGATGTCTAATTCCAGACCTCCTGTGTGTCTCTCTTTGCCAAACCACTTCCTCACAGTAGTTCAACAGGGCCGAGTGCAGACCTGAAACTTCAGACTTCTGAGCCTTTCACCTCTGTAGGTGACATCCATCCAACAAACGTTTCAAAATGCTCACCAGGGTTTCATAGTCGCTGAAGTCCAGGAGCCTCTCTGGTAACTATTTTAAGTTGTAGCTGGCATTGCTTCCTGCCAGTGTCACAGCTCTGAAAATAAGTTTTTAAGTGGAGTGGAGAGTTTCAGAGCTGCCAAAGTTTGAACGTTTGAGATTCCTAGAGGACGAGATCCTCTTAGCCTGTGTTGTGATGTTTGGCAGAAGGAGACCAGGAGAGTTTGTCTGCGTCTGCTCTTGTGAGCCGCTGGCGAGGTAGAGATGTTCGAGGCGAGAAACACTGCAAACAGTGAGCATCTGTGTCCTTTTCAAGGGTCAGCGCTCATCATTATTTATTCTCCCTGCTCAATTAGACCGGAGAGTCTGTAAGCTCTCAACCCCAGCAGGGAGATTGGAGCGCACACGGGTGGACGTGCAGATATACACATTCATGCACGAGCACACAGATGCTCAAACAGACCTCTGCCGGAGGTGTGCGCATGGAAGCCGATGCAGGTGGGACACATCAACAAGCAATAAGTCAATGCATGCATCCCCCTGCCCACACACATCTTTTCCACTTCTCTCCAGTCACCGCTGATCTCATAGTGACTCTTGTTTAACCTCAACAGGTAATCTCGGCACATGTTTTTATTTCCCGAGGTGCTGTTTTTTTGAAGGAAGGGGGTGGTGTTCGATTGTACAGTAGAAATTGTGTTGATTTTATTGCCTGTGACCCAGCGTGACCGCGGCAGAAACCATTGCCAGGTGGGCTGCTGCGCCACGCAGGCTGAGGGCTGTCGATGGATATCTCTTTCTCTAAGTGTTTCAGGATGGCTGCTACAGAGGCATTAGCTGCTGTCAGTCATTCACTGTCAGGGCCAGTGCTCAGTGGAACAACACATACAGAAACACTTACTTAAAAGTCTGGTGCTGCTGGTGTTTGTGTTGTTGAGACAGTGTCAGGATGAATTGCTGGTTTTTGTTCAGTGTGTGCACATTGTCAGCCTGACAGCCCGCCCATCAGTCAGTCAGTGAAGCTGTGTTCAAACTACAGGCCTTCAGTTCTCAAGGCCTTTGAGTTATAGTTTATATTTACCCAGAAATTTGAAATCCAGCAGCATGAACCAAAAGCAATAAAGATTTAATGAGTAACAATTAAAAAAAACAGACATCAGTTTTTAGCCATGCTGGCGGCATGGCTCCAGGGAGCCATCAGTCGGTCCACCGCTTTCATCCAGACTGAAATATCTCAACAACTGTTGTATGGATTGCTATGAAATTTTATACAGACTTTGATGGTCATCAGAAATTGAAGCCAACATAGTTTGGTGATTCCTTTGGTGACTTTTCCTCTGGTCCCACCATGAGGTTGACATTTATGGTTTTGAGCGAAATGTCTCCATGACTATTAAAAAGGTTAGTTTGGTACAGACATGCATGTCCCCCACAGGATCTATCATCATCAGGTCAAAATTTAAAGTCAAATGTTCACATATTTTCAAACCTAATGACATTAATCCTCAACTGTACTTCATCAAATGTTATGCAAAGATGCTAAATCAAGATGGTAACTATAATAAACATCATGTTGCACCTGAGCACAGCCTCACAGAGCCACATTGCTCCCTCTTACCCTTGTTGTTCCTACATATCTACTGTATATAAATATTTTCTTTCTTTTTTGTGCCTATTTGAACCAAGTATTTCCTTAATTATCTACCAGTGACATCTGCTCTTCAGTTTTCCCTCCATTGTCTCTTGTTGTGCTCCAAGTTAATGATGTCTCAGCCCAGCTGCTGTGGTTGGCTCTGTTATAAACCACTGTCTCTTTTGAATAATACTGCCTTGGCCTTGCTGAGAAACTTCAGTTTGAAGGGTCAAATACCAGTTGTATGAACAATTTAAACCACTAGCTGTGGGGAAAAAATGTCTATGTAGCTTTTTGCCATTTGTGCTGATTAGAAAGTACAGATTGGATTGAAAAAAACATCAAAATTTTGAGACTTAACATTTTTGGCTTCTATCTGGAGTCAGTCAATCATACGCCTCATTAAGTAAAAGTCAGCTAAAGGGACATTCAAGGCTCCATCTCCACAGGATATGAGATCTTTGTCAGAGAGATGGAGGTGATTATTTTCATCTCCCACAGTGTGATAGTGAGCTCAGGTGCTGGTGAAAGTCTGGGCCTGTGATGAGCGATATTTTATTTTGCTACTCTTTTTTTTTACAGATACATGTGATAAAAGGCACAGTTATCAAGTCTGGTTATGTTTGTTGTCTTGAGCTTAAATTACTAATTGTCACTCTCCGATTCTCACTGATGAAAATGGAACTTGCTGAGTCTACAATTTAGAGCAAGTACATTTTCTCATTCACAGTCACACATTAACCGTCGCACACACAGATACACAAGGACACTGGGGCTCTCTGTGTGTGGCCATGTAGAACTTGCTCTGACAGGAAATGGAATCTAAACGATGTCGTCAACAGACAAGCAAATAGTGTAAGATTGTAAACAGGCCGCCCACATCTGGACCAGCTCTCTCCTCTGTCCCTCTATCACACTGTGAAGAATTCAGGCCTGGATTCCGTTTCTGTGAGACTTCAGTTTCTCTAAATAGGCCTAATCATGGAGCCACAGACTTTTACTCTGTCTTTAATTTGGCATGGAATAAAAACCAAACTGGACAGACTTGGACTCAGCTGGGGTCAATTGGTTTCCATTAGCCCGCACCCACATGGCAAGTGGTCCCGGTACCTCGAGCAGCAGAGGCATGTGAGGGTTGCCCTCGTAACAAAGAACAATGGCGGGCGGAAGTAAAGTGGAAGCAGCTTTTCATAATGAAGGATGGAAATCCTCGCTGGAACCATATTTAAGGCCTCAAGGGAAAAACAGATGGGGTGTATTATTGCCAGGTTGGAATTTGTGATTGTGAGAGATTGCTCCAATTTGTAGCAGAAAGTCTGCTAAAACAGTAGAGTGCAAACGGATTTGATGTATCTCCAATAGTTACGGAGCTTTATCCAGAAGAAAACCGCCATTACGGAAATGTCAATTTTTGGGTATAACTTAAAGTAAAATGATATCAATGCGATTCCAATTGCTGAGGGTATGTTTTTATGGTCCAGGAATCCATTGAAATAAATAAATCAAAGGTAGGACTAATGTTTTGGGATGTAAGTCAAAATAAGCTGGGGGAACGGTGCTGCTTGGCGGAGGTCTCCGAGTGCTTTTCTAGTTTATTTTTATTTTTCAGCCGTTCCCTTCTTTTTTTAACAGAGTGGTAGTGGGCACTGATGGCAGAGTGCCATGGTAGCGGCTGGTCTGTGAATAAGATGAGATTGCTGACCTCTCCGGTCTTGTACAGATCAGAAAACAGTCTTTCCTTGAAAGCAGAGTGGATATGACCACTCTGCTGTTGGGGAAGGTAGTGGAGGCTTTCTCTATCACTCTACTGAGTGGCTCTGATACCCTCTCCTGTTGGGTCCACAGATCATTGGTGCCCATGTGGATGATGAGGTGCTTTAGAGATCAAAGTCGCTCCTTTGACAGCAGGTCCATGGCTTGGTGGGTGTTGGGACACCAGATTTTGGCCACTTTGTGGGTGGGGAAAAGTTTCTTTTCATTAAGGATTTTTCCATTGGAATTGATGAGGAGGACAATGTCTGTCTCCTCACTCTGTTGTGCTGGTCTGGTGGAATTAGGGGTGGTGCTGGTCTGCGGTCTGGATGTGGAGCTGGAGTTGGAGGTAGGTTCTTGGGTTGGTGGGTCCTGGCTGCTCACAGGGACCTGGTTGTGGTCTGGATGTAAGTTTAGTTTTTCATCCAGGTCTTGTGTAGCTCCCCCTCTCTCCTGAAGCTGTTCTGACAGGGTGGTGAGTGCTCTCCAGTAGCTTTTACATAAAATGCTGCATGTGCTTGGCTGAAGACTCCGAAGTTGCAGATGAGCCAACAGCGTCACTGAAATTACAAGCAGGATCCAGCTCCTCACTGTTTCATTCATGTTGTACAAAACCACAACCAAGATTACATGGTACAGTCAAGCAACCCTGCCCTGCCCTGTTATAAGCTCATCACAGAATCTCTTTTAGGAATCAAGGCAGTACTGGGCCGCACCACTGTCACTACTCACCTCTTAACCACCATTGGGCCTGGTGAGGCTTTTGATGAAATCTTGTTTACATGCAGATCTCCAGATGTATAGTATCACACACAAAGTTTCAAAAGTGAAGTAAGAAGAAAAGTCTTTTGCTGAGTTTTCCACATTAGAGATCCAAGCTGCTCTTATGAGGTGAAGCCATAAAACGTTCTATTGTCTTTTACCCAGAAACAAGGTCTGAAAGTCACATCGGCAAGTATGAAATGTTCCCAGCATTGGCTGTGGTGGACAAATGGGTGAGGGTCACTTGTCGCTGCCTGGTGATAAAACAACAACAATCCTAATTTACCAAAAGTCAGTTAATCACCAAAGTTTCTACAAATCACCCTGAGGGCCACATGAATGTATGTACCAAATTTTATGTCACGTTGTCCAATAGTTGTCGAAAAGTTTCACCCAGTACTGCAAATTTCAACCTCATGTTGGTGCTACAGGTCAAAGTCAATATGATTCATCCTCTTTGGATCATGCATGACTGTACAAAATTTCATGACAATCCATCTAGGAGTTGAGATATTTAGTCAAGACCAAAGTGATGGACTGACCAAGACTGACACAACTTTTCATTATAAGAGACATCATGATGATTAGAGCGATGATCAGTGCATCGACACATCAGAGTTTATCTTCATCAGCTGGTTGCTTGTTGCCTCCAGCATCACGTCTTGTCCCGACACCTCGGCTCCTCCGTCACTGCTTGAGAATGTGCGGCATGCTGGGTCCTGGGAAGTCTCAGCACTAAGTCATCAGCCTGGCACCCACATGACCCCTGACCCCAGGCCTGTCCAGCAGCTTACAGCCAGTCACATCAAAGGAAAAGAGAAGGAGGGAGTCTCTGCCTCTGCAGAGGGTTTATTCTAGGTAGGCAGGAAGAGGTAGACAGGCGCAGACTTGCACACTTGTTTATCCCTGAGTCTGTAAAACTGAGAGCAAAAAACATTTCTCCTGAAAGCAAATGCAGCAAAAATGTATTATTTGGATTTTACTGTTGTGAAAAACATCTGCTCATATAGATACTATGACAAAGAGACAGGAATACACACTCTGGATGTACACTCACACACACTTGAGTCCCAAACTCTTCAGATCTCAGTGGATGTTGGAAAAAGATATAATCAATATCATGTGAACTGAAGTGCATGTGTGTGTGTGTGTGTGTGTGTGTGTGTGTGAGAGAGAGAGAGAGAGTTTGTTTGGACTGAATTCCAGTCAGCATGCTGTGTGTCAATGGTGCTAGATCTGTGTAATGTGACAGCAGCAACAGCAGCAACAGGAACATGTCATGTTTATGAAGGGAGTTCAAATCACTTTTAGAGGCCTTTGAAGAGATTTACCTCCGTCACCCTGTTGGTGGTTCTTAATTATTTTCCCCAGTGAAGCTGAAGAGAAAATTAGATTATGTGGAAGTGAGATATCTCAAAAAGTCATAACATGATTGGATGTCGTGTTTTGGTCAGAAAGTCATTAAGAGTTGACCAAACTCTTTTTAAATGTTCTGTGGATCCTTCTGTTGATAGCTGAGTTTCAGCCATTTTTACTTTTTCTGTATTTCTAAAACTTAGTGTGCATTACAATGCTAAGATGGCACTATTGTTAAATGTCAGAATGATGTGCAATGATTTAGTAATTGCACACACCCAAACAGACATTGCACAAAGCTTAAGAATTGAGGATAAAATGAGAAGAGCAATAAAAGAGATGTAAACAAAGAATGAAAAAATGCAGCACTCAGAAGTATCTTATTAAAGTGACAACTATAAAAGTGTTTTTTCAGATTGAAAAAATAGAATTTCCTGTGATGAACTTGATAATCTAAGCCTGAGATCTGCTGCATTTTTCAGGCCATGCTTATCCTAAGGGCATCTTTAACAAACATGTATGTAAAGGTAACTGTGGAAATCCTCCCTGAAAACAGTACAATAGATGGCCGTCCAATGCTCAGAGTGCATCCACCTTTTTGCCAAATTGGCTTCATGACTTTCCCCCTTTTTCCTTTCCACACATTTCACTTTTCTCTCTACAAAGGAAACACTGCCACTAATTAGCCTCTCAGCAGTAAAAAACTCACCTGGGCTCGCTGTGTGCACAGAAGAGTTACGACCACTCGCTCGCACACCAGCTGACAGACACAGCCTCTCACACATGCAAACAAACACACATGTGTGCGCACACTCTGACTCACATCGAGTGTGTGTAAAAATCCAGATGAAATGCACCGGTGTGTCGACCCCCGTGACACAGCAGCGTGGCCGGGTTTGAAACAGCACCCGAGAGGGAAGCGGTGACGGGCTGAGAAAATGTCTGAAATGAGGTATTGTCTGACTTTTCTCCCAACACTTCCACTGGAAATGTATTCTCTCTTTCTGGATCGTCTCATTGTGTGCAGAGTGTATTTGACTATTAAAATGCTCTTACAATAAATCTGAGTTATTGTTGCTGTCACATGCACACAATTTGGGCCAAGATCTCCCAGTTGGTGAAAAGTGTGTGTCTGTGTGAGTGTTTGTGCAAATCTCTTTACATTTGGACTTTAAATCATTTCTCAGTTGTTAACTGTGTTTACAACTATGGCAAGAATTTCTTCAATCCACAATAACAGTTCCAGCCTGTCAGTGCAATTTATGCCCAACACTTTGTTCTTATTTTATATCAAGGTTTTCCATCATGCAGTGATTTATTTACCGTCATAATAGAGATTATATTTCTCCAGTCTCTTGATACTTTTTGTTTTTTTTCTGATTGTCTTTATTGGACACCACAACACAGAAACTTGCCATTATTATCCCAGATTTATGAGAAGTCGGTGGGGGCCAGTCTTAAATAAGCTGTTACTCTGTAATAGAAAACAACCTAAATAATCTCAGCAGCCTCTCTCCTCATCTGAGAAACAATGCAAATTACCATCTGCCCAGTCAGAGCTGTGCTTGGTATTCATAGTCGGCATGATTGTGGGGAAAGTGAAGAAAAATAAGTAACAGGTGTCCTTTTATTTTTCTGTACCAAGAAGCATCAAATTAAAAGTTTATATCTCACCAGTGCAGCCAAAAGTCACACTGCTTCTAATTTCTGAACTGGAATCTCCCTTTTGCCTCCCGCTGAGTATTTACTTGACCAAACACTGCCCGAATCTCTTGCCTTCCTCCTGCAGCTGAGCACTAAGCTTTTCTCCCCCCCACCCCCTGAAATCCTGACTGTTCAACCCTGGAGGGATCATACCCTGGATCCGGTTGCATCCTCTGTAGCGGTGGTCTCTGCAGGGGAACTAAACTGTGTTACGCCAGGGGAGGAAAGAAGAGACACTTACTGTAAACTCCGCACCGACTTCTCTGCTCGGTGCATTGGAAGAAGAGGTTTATTTTATGGGTGAGGGACCTGTTACGAGTCCATTTTATCGTTAAATACATGAGCTTTATATAATGGACTACTGCTCTCTTTAGTTGCTCTGCTGTGAATCTGAGTAGCTTAGCCATAGCTCGCATACCACCAGCAGCTTTAGATGGAGACTAAAGGGGGTGCATTCTTCTCTCCTTTAGGTAATCCTTAAATCACATAGGCCAGGCTGTTTTTTTACTCACTTTCTTGGCCATTTCTTGACCTTCTCCCTTCTATTGCGTGAAGTATGCCTGGGGATGTTTTCTTTGTCCCGGGCCCATGGGATGGCAGCTTGATTGATGGGCTGATGTTGTGATGAAATCATCGGACAGGACTGCCCTGTCACTGTTTGATTTAGCTTCCAGAAAAACGTGTATCCATTACCTCATCAGGGAGTGAGGCCGGTCCTCGTTTGAAGTTTGAACCTGGAAACACTCCTTCGGGGCACTTGAACCTTTCGTGCTCTAATCTGGAGGAGAAAAAAAATGTTCTGCTGACATTCAGCGGTTAAAGAGTCTTTTGGATGATGTTTCTGTCATGGCAGCTGACTCGCTCATCATCAACTATGCTGGTTAACATTTTTTAATGACAAGGCTAAGCTTCTCATAAATACATGCCTACATGCAAAAACAACAGTTTATGTAGATGCGTGTCAAATTAGCTTTAAAAGGACATGTTTGATCGCTTCCAATTGTTTACTAATTTTTATCTCCTCTGTAAAAGTTTTATAAATTAGTCTTATTTCCACCCATTATTCATTCGGAGATGTATTTCAGACCCTCATCAAAGCCTCCTCAGCTGAAGTTGACTGTTGTGTAATGCCCTTTGTCTTTTAAATGCTGCTCATTGCTACAACACCAGATTGATTTCAGCATGAGCAAATATATTTTATATTTCTCTGGGGTATGTGGGGGCCGGACAGGGTGAGAACTGAGTAGCTGAATGAATGCTGGCATTGTCTGCTGGGACACACATACTCACTGCCTGACACACACACACACAAAGTTCTCCATAGCGTCCTTCTTTGTGCTTTCTCGAAGACTCTGTTGGGCTTGAACTAAATATTTGTCTGCTTTAGATTTAACACTTAAACACCACACCATGATCACCTTTTCTTATTTTTCCAGCCCATTTTTACAGGCACAGTGGATAAGCTGAATGCGCCCACGCTCATGTGAGAGGGTGACCCTTGACCCCTGTCCCTGAGTGGCGTGCCCGTAAATGTTTCCTTCGAATGTGCTTTTCCTCGTAACTTTCCTCTCAGACGGGAAATCCCCTCATCTCTGGAGCTTTATGGGGAAACAAAGTGAAAGGTCTACAAAATTTTTGAAGTGGTTTGGTTTCATGTTATCTCCTCTGAGATAGCGGTGACTTCCGAGACAAACATGTTCAAGAAATAGTTTGATGTTTTGGAAAATGTACTTTTTGTTTTCATGCCAAGGGATGAGCTGGAATTATGCTTCTCAGGCACAAGAGCAAATGTAAGTGTGAGTCATTTGAACACATTTCCTTTATACTTGTATGGATTGTGGATGTGACATCAATGTCCAGCATCGTGGTCAAGTTTAGCAAATCACAACATAAAGAAAATGTAAAGTGTAAAGAAATGAGACACAACCTTTAAAGGTGCTGTTCTACCATACATGCATGAGACAGACAACTAAAAAACACGGATGAACCTCCTCCTGTGTGCTGTAAGTGAATGTCCCAAAATGACCAAGTATTCCTTAAAGCTCTTGCGACACAGTAGAGGTTGCTGAGAAAAAGCCTGACTGTTAGTATCTGTGGTATCCATATGTGGGCTCCAGTTCCAGTCTGTATACACCTTCGATACACACACCACATCCTCAACCAAAGGCAAAGAGACAAAACACAACTGTTAGCCACATTTCAGATTTTTGGGACCGGTCAGAGTGTGTTTTTCCACTCTTGAAAAAGGGCACCTTTATGTGAATGGAAACTGGCGGAGTGTGAAATCAGAGGGTCGTAGGGTAAAAATAAGACGTGGGCTAACCAGGTCTGTTTTTAGAAGTTCCTGAGAGAAAAGAGCGTGTGTGTGTTTGTGTGCGTGCGCTACTGTATTTTGGGCAGGAGAGAACGTGAGAGACATGTTGGGAGGAGGGCGTGAAGGCAGCAGGGGAGGAGGAAGACATTATAGGTGATTTTCCACCCCGTCTGCACTACTTAAAACACACACCTTGTGTTTTTGAGGTTTCCACACAAAGCTGGCCTTGTGTGTCCTGAAACTGCCCAGGAAGCGAGATCAGACATGGGGAAAGAGTGTGATGGTGGACGGAGGATACAGTAGCTGACGTGGTGTCGGGTGGCCTCGAGATAGCTCAGAGAAAGAGGTTGTGTTAGTCTCTCAGTGTTTCGCTCCCACAAAGCTTAACTGGGCTGTCACTGGAGATGGAGAGAGGATAATGGAAGCAGTCATTTCCATCTGCAGCCAAATGATGTCAGCCGCAGGGCAGACAGAGCTGCAGATGTACAACAACCACCTCGGTTCAAGTTGCCTGATCCAGATTAGCTCATAATGGACGTGAACTGTGTTTTGATAACTAATAGATTCTGGATCATGAGCGCCTGTTCCACCATCTGGTTCTTTATGAGTTGGTCAAGTATGTGCACTCATTTTTCCCTTTAATCAAAGCCAGTAGCTTCAGAGCCAAAGTCGAGGTTTTCTCCCCTGCACAGTGGCATTATTATTACCACAGTTTTCTTTTTCGATATACAGTCTCAGCACTCCGCCTGCCAGGGATATTTAAGAAAGATGACGGATTAAGGTGGAGGTGAGGGAGCGTCTGCCGACTTTTCCCGACTCATCATGTCTCCCGTGTCCTCACAGGGTAATGAAAGAGGCTTTTAAGCAGCGACAGCGGTGAGGCTTTTTCAGGCATTCCTCTGACATGACCTTATACGAGGAACACGCTCCGGCCCAGGGTGGGGCGAGGACAGGCAGAAAGAGGCCACTGTGCAGAGCTGTCAGCGGAACGGACAGATGAGAGAGAGAGAGAGAAGGGCGGTGTGATGGAGAGAGCGAGGACGAGACGGAGGGAGGACATCAAGGTGGACAACTTTTGCCCATGACATCACTCGGAAGAAAAGCTCCCCTTCCCACAGCGTGTGCTAAACGTGTTAGCCGTGGTGCATGTAATGTACACCTTGACTGGCTGCCTGGTTTCCTGACCAGCACGGCAAAAAATACAAGTCACAGTCCAGATCTTGTGTTAAAGTGTTGTTTGATTTAGCAGCAGAGCAAAAACAAACCCTTGTCTGGTTCATTTAGCTGAGATTATCAAGCCACTAATTCACACCTTCAGTGTACAGTGAAGACATTATGTGGCCTGTATGTACAGTGAGCGTGTGCTGAAGCGTTTTTTTGTCCATCAAAGCTGCTGAGTTAATGAAACTAAAGACTTGAGGGTGCGTGATGGAGAGGTTAATTTGTAGAGGCTTTAATGTTTTCCTGTCCAATTAGCGTCACACATACATCATCAGCACCTTTTGCTTTGGTATATTTTAGTTTTGTTGAGTGCGTTTGGACACATGCAGGTATGTGTGTCCGATAAAATGTTTCATCCTCATCTTGTCAAATCCTACTTAAGTCAGGTTGGAGTGGGGGGGGGTGGGGGTTGAATATCGTCTTACAGTAGCAGATCTTCCAGTGTAAACACTCAAAAACAGGCATAAGCTGTTTTCCAGACTTCCAAGAATTTGTGAAGTTCCTCGAATCATCAATCAAAGCGCTCGCCCGATCCAGCGTGGAAGGAAGTGGGGCGCTCGCCTCATGGGGAGGTAATCAGCCATTTAGACAAACTTTCCTATTGTGATTTCCTCATGCCAGGCGTGGGTGCCAATACCTTTCCCTCAGGCAGAGCTGCTCCAGCTATAACCAGCAGTAAAAAGCTCTGTGGGTGTAGCTTTCCTCGCCAGATAAATGTAATCTCAATCCTTCTCCCATTTGTTAATAATTTACAAGTATTGAGAAATTTTCTTGATGCTCTATCCAACCAGATGCTACTATCAAAGCGCCAGCCTCGTGAAGTGCCACATGTTTTCTCAAGCTTGAAACTTGTTAGTTAAATGGACCTCGACGGCAGAAACCTTGAAGATAAACCATTGTTGATGTGATGAGACGACTGTTCATCCCATGTCATTGTTCAATGAGTTGTTCAGATGGACATACTTCTATGTAAGGGGGCTGATTATTGACATTTTAAAAATCAGGACTAGTGCTGCAACTAATGATGGATTTTCATTGTCAATTATTCCGTCGATTATTTTCTTCTTTTTTTTTTTCTTTTGCAGACTAATTGTGTGGTCTGCAAAAGAAAAGAAAATATTCTACTTACTGCAACGTAAGACCGGAAAAAAACAGTGAATCCTGATATCTGAGAAGCTGGAACAATCAAATCTTTTGCATTTTTGCTTGAAAAATTGCTTCAAAATAGTTCATATTCTTTC
Organism: Centropyge bicolor; assembly: GCA_037975185.1. NCBI lineage: Eukaryota > Metazoa > Chordata > Actinopteri > Pomacanthidae > Centropyge > Centropyge bicolor. Next base: position 5,766,912 of record JBBMOC010000008.1, on the reverse strand, counting down.
GCTCGACTAATCATTGCAGCTCTAATGATGCTTCAGTTTTGACATCAATACCAAAACAGTCCTTTTCTGATACTTTATTTTGAGAAATAAAACTTTTTTTTTCATTTAACAAAAGCCTGGATTTTCAACTTTAAACTGTAAACACAAGCATCTGTAACTGGAAAGGTGGACTCAACAGGTCTCCACCAGGTGTGTCTGGGGACAAACTGGAGCAGGTGTTGATCAGCCCCTACCAGCTGGTTAAGAGGAGCGAGGAGTCAGCAGTCAAGAGTCAGTAAAATAGGTTTTGTAAAAATTGTGAATCACTACAACCACAGTAGGTTCAGAATATTAGGCTGATGGGTCCAGTAGTCTGCGAGATTAGCTGCATACAGATACACACATTTATGATCTCCACTAGGCTTAGGCCTGGTGGTCACATTTGGTACCAATAAAGTGTTTTGACACCCAGCCCTTTTAATAAACGTGCAGCCGAGCAAGACGCAACAACCCCTTCCTCCACATACATCTTGCTACAATTCAGCAGATAAACTCAAACTCTCTTATCATAAAGTTCACCGCATGTTGTGTCTGAACTGCTCAAATGTTTGCCTTTGTTATGTCTTCTTCAAACAGCTGCGCTTGTAATTTGTTGCCAAACCGAAGACAGATAATTATGTGGTTCACTTGCTTGTTTTGAGAGATAAATACCTAGTGAGGAATACGCCTCAAACCCTCCACCTCATGACACAAATATTGGTTTAGTGACAGTAAACTCGCTATTGGTCTGGTCAGGAAAATGACTACTGTGTTTACAGAGGAGTAAATATTCTTCCCATTAAAGCAGATGCAGTACAAACAAACTCATCTCTCCTCAGACAGATGACTGTAATATTTTACAAGCAGTTGAGCTGAAAACATTTTTTGTTTGCATTATAGTATATCTTTATCATCTGATTGTTTATGTCCGATGCTGTGGAAACATACCTTCTCAACATCTCCCACAGTAATAGATAGGTTTATATTAGATACTGTTTGGGACAGTTCCCTCTGCAGTACATTCCTAAATAGCTGTATCACACCGACCACTGGCCTTAAAACCATTATTGGCTCTATAAGGACACTGTTATCGTGCTCGGAGATGTTTCAGCTGGAGTATGTTCAATGCAAAGTGGTGTGAGGACATGCTGCGCTGTAGGTAACCAGCGATGATTTAATGTGCCTTTCTTTAAAAGAGTCTTTTAAAGGTTTAGCATGTCAAATGGTTTTTTAATGTTCAGGCTGAAAATGGCTGGAATGGTTACAGGTACAAGTGAGAGGATAAAATGTGATCTGAGAGGTTTGAGTAATACATCAGTGTGTTTAAGTGCTGATCAGAAGCCAGAAGTCTCATTTTGTCCTTTGTCTTGATGAGAGAGGTGCAGTACATTTTTCACTTTACCAGGAATGTGCATTTGTGCATTGAATTGTCATTTGATGACATTTCCTTGCAGTGGAAGTTTTCCCATGTTGAGCTGTGTTTTGACACCCACACTATGTCAATGTAGTAATTTCACTGCAGTAAATCAAGGAGCTATGTTTTCTCCACGTAAAAAGTGCCAGAAATAGCTGCGTAGCAAATGAAAAAAAGTGAGTCTGAGAGAGTAGTCTGAACCCTGGGTCCTCGGCACAGCTGGCCCGAAGTCGGTGTAAATGTCAGGTTGTCGGTTTCAGAAAGTTATAAAAATGTTCAGACACCTCACCCGTAATGGACACCAGAACATTTTGTGGTGAGGAGGGTTTCAGACTCTCCTCAATCATATGACCAGCTGACACCTTCAGACCCGCACCAGGAGGTCTGAAGGACGCGCTCTTATAACCTTGAAATCCTCACTGCATGTGGACTTCTTCAGATCTACTGCAGCTGTCCTTGTGTCCAGTGTTGAGCTGAACACTGGTCTCTGTCAGCTTCACTAATTTCCTTTCCTCCTGGGAGCTGCAGTTGAAACAGCTTGTCTGTCGAGTATTCAGGACTGCGGTTGCCAGGTTTGACCACTCGTTGATCACTTGTTGCCAGCTCCTCTCTCATTTTTGGGGTGGTAGCTCTGCCTCTGACAAGCCATCTGTGTAGCTGTCTCCAGGCTTGTTTGTGGCATCAGGGTACGTGCTTTTTGTCACAACATCATCTCTGTGTCTGTGGCGCCAGCCCAAGCCTATTTACATACCTGTGAATCCAGCAGGGGGCCCAGAGGAGAAAGGCATGCAAATGTACGTTTGCCTTGGCACAACTCGGTGCCCACATCAAGAGCACTTCTCTCAGAGTGGCAGGGCGGTCAAGCAGCTCGAACACAGGTTGCTCTTTAGTGACGAGGGCAAACTGAGGGCTTAGACTGAGTGGTAGTTATTCACCCTCTACAGGTGCTCCTTTGAAATTCAGGCGAGAGGAAAAATGTACTCATGAGGTACAAGATGTACACTTCTGAATGTGTTCAAAGATTTGCTTTTAATGGCAGGGCTTTAGCGTGGCTGTGATTTTAAATCTTCTGAATTTACTGATAAGGTTCAGATTAAATACTTCTTGTTGTGTAGTGACTTGCAAGTTGAAAGCAATTAAAATGCTTGAAGAGGCAGCTTTCCAAGAGTTAAATTGGAAAGCTGTGGTTTAGTTTGTGCAACTTGCAGTTTCACATTTGTTCTGTATAACAACTGTGCAATTTTCCAGTCTAGGTCTTTTCAGTGTTGACAACAGGGAAACTGGAAAAACAGCTGCTACTTATGCTGATCCACACTAAGAAATATAAAACTTTGTAAACCAAGTAATTTCTGTATCATTCATACTAATGTAGCTATCCCTGTAAAGGAATAATAAAACATTGTAGGAAATGCACTCACTCGCTTTATGGTATACATATATGAAGGTACCACCAGCAGCCTGCATTATAATTCCAGTCATATCTCTGTTTGTATTAGACCATTTTGGACAATATAAACAAAAGTGAAAAGGACTTTTTTTACAGTAAAAAGTCATTTTTCCATCAATGTGATGTGCCTTCATTTGTGAGGTGTTTGATTAAGTCAGAAACATACATTCCTGTCTGACTATTTTAACCATGAACAGTTTCCTTTTCCAGACAATACACTGTGTCACAATATATATTGATTTTGTCCTTATTGCCCACTCATAGGGAGAAGGTGCACAATGGCCAGAGCTTTCACTGAAAATGACTTTCCTAGTATCCATTTTCTCCTCTGTGGTAGACACAGGAGAGACGGGGTCATTTTGATTTACCCATGTTTGGCTGTTTCCAGGCTGTATTGTTTTCCATTACACTGTTCAGTATAATGGTAATCTAACTTTAAACCCATGATTGATTTCTGCTCCGTCATCTTGAGGGGGTGTCTCAACCTTTCACTTTGCTCTGTCTGATATATGAGCATGTGTTTTCACTTCAGAGTCTCCAAGCTTGGACCCTTTTGGGGTTTTGACAGTTTGATACAGTACTCAGACTCCCAGAAATCCTCCATGTCTCCATAAAGTAGTAGTGGCCATCTTGTATGTGAGTGCTCAGGAGCTGTTAAGTATGAACATAAATCCATTATCACCAAAGTGTGAGTCTACTTTTTTCCTACAAACCTAACTGTTCCAGATAACTCCTGGAGGGGATTTTCTTGACTTATCAAATGGAACATTGGATGGACATTTTAATATTTTCATTCCTTGAAAATAAAGGGTCGTTCCTAAGCATTCCTTTAACCCCATGATAAAAGTAAAAACACAGTGATTCTCCCATGTTTAAGGCTTCCCCAGGTTTTGGGATGTCTCATCTTGGAACAATAGATCTGGCAGTGGCTGACTGCAGCTGTGTTTGTGCTGAGATGGTCTACTGCAGCAATTTCCCCCTTCCTCCAGTTGACCTTCTGGCCCCAGCCAGGTTGTCCTCAAGGAGCTGAGGACGGCCGGGGCGAGGGGAGGTGGAAGCAGGTGACTAGACTCGCTTCCCCCTCAGCTCTTCCCCCCTTTGTGCACCACGCTTGCTGTGATCTTTGCTGTTTAGTCTCTGTGAATCCGGACGAAACATATCAGCAGATAATTATCAAACCCAGTAAAGCCAAGTGGACAATAGTTTCTTTAAGGAGAATCCTCTCCCTGAAATATCTTGGGGCAGCTTTATCAGGAATGCAGCAGCAGAGGAGACCTGATAGAGCTGGGTGGTGTGCCGGAGGTTGCGCCATCAGTTAGAGGAAAAACCTACCCCTGGATACGCTGATTTCATCACTGTTTAATGCACTCCATATTTTACTGTGTTCTCAAGTGTTGCAAGTTGCAATTTGCAGCTTTTCATGTACATGTTTCCTTGGTGTGCGGTCTATTTCCTCATTACTTGATTGTGATTTACATCCGCGTACTTCATAAGAACTCTGACACTTGCCAGCAAATCGGTTCTAACATGTTGCATTTACTTGTCTTTCCATGAAAGTGCATGTTCTTCTGCTCATTTTTCTCTCATCAATTTCTCACAATATGATGAAGTCAAGCATCTAAACCTGACTATTACTGCCTGTATGAGAAAGCTGAATATGAATCTACATTTAATATCAGTTGTAGTTGCATGGCATCACATTTTCCATGTGAATATGAAAAATGTCATTTGCGACATTTGATGTGAATCAGGAAGGATATTGCCTTTAAGACACAATTTCACATCTGTACTTTGGATTTGATGCATTACCCTCCAAAGAAATGTTTCTGTTAACATCTTTATTTGTAAAGTAAAATTTAGTTTTTGTAATCAAAACTCTGGCCTTGCTCTTATTCAGTGTTAGTCTGTCTTCAGTGGTTACATACCATGGCTTGATATAAGACCTGGCTCTCTCTCCCTTGGTGGTGAGTCAGTCAAGCCGCGTCTCCCGGTGGCTCCAGCCAGGTGATCTGAGCAGGAATGCACTCGACGCCACTTCAGTCTTTGGCCTTTCAGGGGTAACCAGGCATGTCCAGCTGGGCTTTTCTTTCCTGCCTCTTTTGCTGTCACATGAAAGTAGAGCCGGTTTGGTCTGACAGGAGCCTCATTCTTCAGGAAGAAGTGGGTCGTTTGTGGGAAAAAAGAAATTCTGTTCTATCAGTTTGTGTCTTATGATGTATTGTGCAGACTTGGTGGAAATTGTTTTCCTCCCACATAGAAAGCACAAAGTGTTTTGTTTTTGTGTTTATGTGGGTCATTCTACTCTTGAACTACAGTATTTCCCAGATCTTGGATAAATGGGGAATTCCTGAGCTTTAGCTTGCTAATTCACCCCATGAAAACAATACAAAAAGCACAAAGGTTTTCATAGCAACAAATTTTCTTTCCTGCCCAACAAACCAGTGCAAAACAGAGGGGCGAGTGTGTTGGAAATCAGGCCAGACTGACCTTCTCAAATGTGAGGAGAGGAAACACTGCTTTACGTTTGCACCTGCTGGGAACATGAACACAAGAATTTAAACAAATGCACTCAGACGTCACCTGCTGTGGCTGACTCAATGTTGTTGTGAGAGATATCCAGTCTTTCACAGGGGAGCGTCTCCAGCCTTGTCCACTCTCACCTCTCTGTATCTGCTTTTTATTTTCTCAGAATGTCATCCTCCCTTTTTCCAGCCTAACTCCTCCTCTCTCTCTTCTACTTTTTGCCCAGTTCGGTCACTGTCAGACAACATAACTCTACTTTTTCTAAATGATTAATGCATGCTGATATTATGCTTTCTTTAAGTCCATATTGAGAGTTCATGGAAAAAAGAGGAAAGAGTGGATCGACGTGCAACAGAGATCATAGGTCGACATGTGTCTTCAACTGTTTTTCTGCGTCAGGAGTTGAGGGCTATTGTGCAAGGTGGTTGTGTTCCTGTGAGACTATAGCAGGGAGAAACTGAGCCCATGTTGAGGCTTGAGCGTGATTAGGATCTTATCTGATAGGGGCCAGACATGTTCTGATGGTTGAGTTCTTCTGCTTTTTAGGGATAAAAGAACATCTTAAAGCTGAAGGAAACTAGCTCACACCAGACATCTGTGATCTTCTCTGAATTGGGCTTTGTGTGTTGAGTCATACCAGCGATGTGCCCATACACTACCTTTGATGTTAAAGGAAAAGTTTCGTAACTAATGTACTGTATAGTGTGACGAAGCGGTCATGATAGGAATGGGGAAGATCATCTTTCTTGCAAACGTCTCACTTGTTTTTCTTACTTTTCACCTGTGCTGCCTCAATGTAGTGAGGCAACTCAATCTGTCAATGCAACCTGTTATTTTCATGAACAGGAGTCCATTGAAAGATTGCAAACTTGTTTTAAAAAATATCTTGAACTGCAAATAAATTTTTTAGTAATTTGTAGCTGTCAATAGCATAAACTATATTGACTATTTCCTGTCTTATTTTCAGACAAATGTAAAAATTATGACAGATCGACAACAGGCTTGAAAATCAAAAGAAAATTCATTGTTTGGACTGATTTATTCTTTCAGTCATTTATCAAGTACCAGGAACTCAATTAGAGGATTTGCTGTATTTCTCTGTTTCACATTACTGCAAACTGAAATTTTAATATTTAAAGACATTGCTGTATGCTGTGGACATTTTATTGCCAAAACAAATAATCAATTAATAAAGAACGTACAAATCAATAATAAAAATTCAAATGTTTTTCTAGTTTTATATGAATCAGAGCATGAACTCCTCTGGGCTTCCTCTCTGTCACTGTTTTCGTTCTTGTGTCTTTTTGTTTGGCTTAATATGAAACATCTTTAAACATAAAGTATAAAGTTTATAAAATTGACTTTTTTCTGTTTGGGATAGTTTATCAATCAACCAGCTGCCAGCACTGATAAATAACAGCTGCTGTGTTTCATCCTTTTTATATTCATGTCATTCACACAGGATATGGTCTGCACTGTGTCAGTCTCACTCATTAACATATGCTTCCCTGCCTCAGTGTTTCTGTTATCTAGTCAGCAACTATCAACACTAAACCGTCTCTTTTCTAATGTGTTTACGTTAGATGCATTTCTTAGGAAGATGATGGGAAGCTTGTGTTGGTTATTTCCCCGTAATACTCCCAACATCCATTAAGTTCAGATGCTCTGAGTGCTGAGATTCATCCATCATATTATCTGTAATAAAGACAGTTCTCTCTAATGACAAGATGCGGATGGGAACAGTTCGTCCCTGTGAATCCATCAAGTGGATTTCAAATGAGTTGCCAAGAAGCAGTTTTTAGGAAAGGCTTGAACGCACCCTCGTATTTTGCCAAGTAGTCTGTTGTGACTGCAGGAGCGGCTTCAGATGAATCTCGATGATTGATGTCTGTTTTTCCTTATCTTCTAATAGCACTTATAAAGATTCAGAGTAGCATTTGAACGTTGTCCATTTTTTAATAGGAAGACTTATCCATCTGATTCTGTTTAAATTCTGAGAATCTAGTTTCATATATGTTAATACCACTTAGGTTGGAGACATAAGCAAATCCTAAGTGAACACCTTCTTGCAGTTACAACCTGACTAATTTGGCCTGTTATGATTGTAATGAACTTGATCACACTTCACTGGTGAATCTGTGCCTTGTTATTACTTTGCTAACTTGCCTTCTCTCTCTGTTTGCCTCTTTAGTTGAAGCAGCCTGACAAGGCGGCGGCAGCAGCTCACACTTATTTCCAGGCCAATCCTGAACATGTGGAGATGGGCCAGAACCTGGAGCAGTACAAAGACCTGCAGGGCGTTGAGGAGGACCACTTTGTGGACCGAGAAGCCCGGCCTCACCAGGTAAGATAAGAACTCTTCATGTAATGGAAATAGATTTTGCTTCACTTTTTGTTTTTCCCTTTCCTTTGCTTTGTTTCTTTTTTTCATCCCTTTTCATGCCTCTCACCTATTGATGCTTCTGCCTGGACATGTTTCAGATAATCACTGTGACCTGTTGTCTTTCACCATCTTTTTTTCAACCGTGGCCTAAATGTCAGGCCACTTTTTCTACTTTGCCTCTTTCTCAACAGTTGAACTTTCCTAAAGAGGAAAGTAAAGCTGTTGTCACTGCATGGAGAGGCCTTTGAGTTAATGGCCCTTGCTGTTTAATGACTGGAAACTCATTTAGGTCGTTTAGTGCTGGTTGCGGTGAAGCCCTGAATGCCAAAGAGTTTTGGATCCTTTGTGCGCTGATTCGTTTACAGTGTTTCACCCTTTCTCACCCCCGCTCTTGTTTCCTTCTCTGCCCATCTCTTCTCTCTTTATCTCCAAGTTGAGCTTGTACAAGTTCCTGCAGGACCTTGTGGGAGAAGCTACTGACTCAGTACTAATCTAACTACCTTAATCTGACATTCATACCAACTGTACCTCAACTAAACTTTAAGCACAACTAATAAAAAATAAAGTCATTGTGACTCTGTGACTTTACTTTCTTACACACACTTTACTTCTCTGTCAGCTCTGAACTCTGTTAGTGTTGATTCATATACTTTACATTTAAAATAATGTATTTTTTCTTTTACTCTATAAATGTAAAATTTTCTTTGAAGATTAAAGATTATTACATCTTATTTTGAAATTATTCCTAAATAGCTGACAGTAGGAATCCTTTCTGGCAACTGTTCGGGCTAATCCACCCACATCTAATTCTATTTGTTTCAAGTAAATGATCATTGCTGCTGCAGGAAACTTGATATGCACCAGAGGACGTGTAAAAGCTGGCTACAGGTTTACTTACAGCTATGCGTGTTTTACTGTTAAAGGGAACAACAATTATGTAAAAATGTTAAATATAAATACTTCAAAACAACAGCAAATCATAAAGAGCTTAGCTGAACACCAGAGGTCATAAATATTCATCACATCATGATCCTCTGTCTCTCCTCTACCACAGCGCTCCTTCACAGAAGCAGTGAGGTTGTACGATAAAGGCTACTACGAAGGATCCATCGCTTTGTTTGAGGAGGCTCTGGTGGAGTACTATAAAGCAGACGTGGAGTGTCGGGCCCTGTGTCAGTGGCCGCAGAGGTTCGAGGGCTACGACTACCTCCGCTACCGTTACAGCTTCCATGAAGTCATATCAGGTAAGATGCGTTTATCCTCACACAAAACACATCCATGAATTGCATATGTAATGTAAAAAATTCTAAATGTTTGAGGTGGGTAAGAGTGAGGATGATATTAAGTCAATGAATATTGCATTAAAATTCTAGCATGAACATGGACATGATGTAGATTTTGGATATGATTTGTTGGTGTGTATATTCTTTATAAATGACAAAATTATTGAAACTATTGGCTATTACTACTTGACTATTTACACTGTGCATTTTTAATTAGAACCAGGACTTGGTCATGTTTTGTGCACACTCTCTTTCGCGTCACATCCACAACAACATGTTGAAAAGATGTTGATACGACAGCTGACACTAATTTCAAAACTATGTGCGTACAGTGACAATGAAAACAGGAAGATGACATCCGACATTGCTTCAGCTGGGTTTTCAAAGCGGCTTTTGTGTGAATTTTAGTGTAACATAAAAGCATATTGTGATGTTTTAATGATGTTATGAACTGATCTAACTACTCAACCATCTCCTGCATGTTGCAATGCACTTGCTCAGATCTTTAAATTCCTCGCCTTCTGAAAAATTGTGCAATGTGTTGTTGTTGATTTGTAAATACCACTTTGCCTTTGGGCCACACAATCCCCCCGACTGCTTTCACAATTCTTGTCTTAGGTTGACTCACAAAAGTAAGAGGTCCATTAGAGTCTTAGATGAAAGGAATGAAGCTGTTTATTTGACATCTGGAGCATTTTATCAACTGACTGTTCCACCAACGCGTCTGACTTCACTGAGAGACTGAACTGAAGTTGGGCTTTGATAACAGCCATGTTGCTGTAGGTTCCTAGAGTTGCATGCTTAACTGTAATGTTGGTTGTAAAAACACATTTAAAACTCATGTGAACAGCAGTCTCATAGAGCGATACAGCATGTTGAGTTCTTATAGTGGAAATACTCAATCATGAAGAAGAGAGTTGTGCTTTCACTCTAGATAAAATGTTGCATTGGACATATAGACCGTTCAGACAGCATGGTGGCCGAGTGGTTATGATGCATACATCATAATCACAACTTCCCAGATTTTGTCTTTCCCCCCACTCTTCCTGCATTTCTTGTCATCTCTCCTATCCCCCTTTACAAAATGGCCCAAAATACTTGATGCGTTGACTCTTATGTTAAAGTCAAGCTTCAAATTATATTATCAATATTTGTTTTTATCGACGCCAAGCTTTTCCTGGCACTCCACATATATAAATACAGAGATTTATAAGTGCTCTGGTTTGAATTTCTTGGCGGTGAAAAGGTGTAAATAAATGTCTAACATCTGCAAAAGTTTCAGAGCAGATTTATAGATACAAATGGGAGCAGGGCACATACAGTGCAGCAGGCAAGGGACATCAGACATCAGGCCCCCAACACAGATTTCAGCCCATACATTTTTCGTTGTTATATGGTTTACCACAGTACTGGGGTCTCTACTCGAAACAAAACTGATCCTGCTGATCCCACTGACTGCCCAAATCAATATATTGATTTTGGGCTTATTGAGCTTGTCCTGAATGTTTTAGCAAACTCTTTACACTAGATAACAGAGGAAAATTAGCTCTCTACTAAATGGCTGCATTGAATTATTGCACACAGCCTCATGAATAAATTAAATGATAAAAAAAAAAAAATAGCAGTAAGAAATAACTAAAAGAAGATATGTCTGAGCCCTTGTTAGCGCAGATAAACTGAGAGCTGGCCTGTGCTCAGGATTTGGTTTACATGCTCTGTTACCATGTGTGACAGTCGAGGAAAACAGCCTGAACCAGGGCCGGGATAGCAGCGTACCCAAACCCCTCTGACTCACTACCAGACCACCATGCCTCCTCCTCTTCTTCTCTGTCTCTCTTCAACCTCACTTGACCTTTACTATGACTTGAGGGCCTTTTCTTGGAAAGAAACATTCCAGCATTTTTATGTGATTTTTGCTGATTTACTACAAATTTCAAATGTTGTTGTTGTGTTGAATTCCAGTTGAAAATGTGTTTCAGTGCAGTTGTGCTCTTAGTTTCTGGTGAAGAGGCATTCTTACATGAGATAAGCATTGGCTGGTAAACAGAAAATTTAATGCTGCATTTTCACTGTATCTATTTTGTTATTGTATGTTTTTTTCTGACAGTATAGCTCATTAATGCAAGATTGATTGACAGGAGACTCTTGAAATTCATTTTTAAACTCAGGTTTTGGAACTTCTTACCAGCACCTGAACACACCACTTGGTTTTCAATCCATGCTTTCTGTTGCACAACATTAATATAAATCTGACCAAAGCCAACAACTAATTGTTTAATGAGATAAAATAAACCTTTATTCATCCCACAGTGGGGAAATTCAATGTTAATGTTAATGTAATCAAATTTAATGTTTTTTTTATCTTGAGTAACATGCAATAGCCTGAGGAAACAACTCAAAACTAATATCTGCTTGTATTGAGGTATAAAGTGCTGCTATCTGTGTCCTAAACAGGACAGAGCAGTTCAACAACAGAAGGAACACAGCATCACCAAGTGTTACACAGCTTCTCTGAGCTTTGTAAATAAGCTCACATTTGATGTACTGTGGCATTATTTCATTTTGTTTACAGCATACCATGCAGCCAATAGGAATGTGAAGGCCTTAACCGCCTCCCTGCGAAGACTCGGGTGTGCTTGATGTGGAGGGATGCGTGTATCCACAGCAAAACTCTCGCACCAGATCATAATTACACCATTATACTGTTTAACATATACATCAACTCTGGTCAGCGGTGCTTTTGTTGACACGAGCTGGCCCATTCTCTCTGGAAGTGGAGGCGGGTTTTGTGCAGTAGCCACAGCTTAATTACTGACAAGTGTGCTTTGTCTCAAATATGTATGACCCGCTTGCATAAACAGCCAAAAGACAGCTAATTCGTTTTGGCCGTGTTCTGTTTTACTTACAATCAGGGGATTATTTTCCATAGCGCCGTTGTGGTAGAGCCTGTGATTATGATGTTTATTTGTGTTCAGATGTATGTACAGTATGTTGTTTTTAGAGTAATACAATCTGTTGTGTGAGTTTAATAAAAGAGAAAGGATCTCCCAGAGTTACTTCCTTATTTCATTTTGAGAAGAAAATGTCTTTTGACCTAGAAAGCGGGTCCCTTTACAGTACAGCATGAGTCTGGCCTGACACACTTCAGATCTGGGCTCCTCTGAGACTCCTGAAGAGATTGAAACAGAGCACAACTCTGCTGTCGGAGGGTGAGGAAAGTAGTGCTGCAGCTGCTCAAGAGTGACCTCACTGTACATTCACGCTCACACACACACACACACACTCGAGTGATCATCCACTCTGCTGCTGGCTCGACATAAGGAAGTGATATGTAGCACCCTGTGAAATCCGTCTTCCCTGAAGGGTCAACAAATAGGATTCATCACCACCTGAGGAACAACAAAGACATGAAAGCACTGTGCAGTTGAAAAGGGAACAACATTTATTGGATCTGCTTCACAGCAACAGCCAACAACATCGTGTTGGACAGGTTGTGTTTGATTTGTTACAGCTCATCAGGTTGAATTTATTTTCCTTTTGAATGTGTTGAGATGAATCCAAAACAGGACAAAGGGGAGCAGGAGACTTTTACCAACACTGATGCACCTTAAGATCAATTTTCAACATCTGTTTTATGCACAGTTTTTATTGTTTTCAGCATTTGGACACATTATGATATGTTCTCATGTTCAGTGGGGATCTATCCAGACAAATAAAACTTTAACTGCTAATTGATGTAACTTTGACCTTTGACATATCATTTTGGAGCTCATGTTGTTTTCCCACTTTCTCACACTCATCTCTGTTGTGCTCAGTCTTCAGGCCTTGATAGCATGTTTATCAAGTCAAAGTAAATTAGCGTAATGAGTGTGTATCTGCCCTGAGCTGGAGATCAGCTGCTGTTGGTTTCCATTAATGCAAACAAGTAATTCAATATTTTCAGTTCGCTTTCAAGTGTGTAAATCAGATAAATCCTTTAACCCTGAGCTAATATCTCACTGATGATCTCAGCACAGTTAATGGCCGTGAGAGATCATTCGGTAATAATTACCACATTGCATCGGTGTATTAAATTTTCAACAGGCCACACAGAGTCTTATAACAGAGCTAATGGGCGCAGCAGTATGCTCATATAACAAACTAACTGGTATAAACACTCTGTAATGGGAGCTGGTGGCCACTGTTCGTTTGATAAAAATCATTTACATTTCAACTAATATAAAAACCCTTCTGTCTACTCTATGCACTAGACATTTGTTGCATGATCTGAGTTTTTGTCCTTCATTCTTTATCCAAATCAAAAGTCTAAGGATAAAATGTATGTACCAATTTGCTGATATTTGACCATTTCCCTTCCAAAAAAATGAATTTCAGTCTACGGTACTAATTAATTTCTTGGGGGGATTAGCAGGTTTTTAAGGCTGCCAAATTAAGAAGCCCAATACCAGGCTTATTATCTCAAAGTTATGTTGATGATCTGAAAACTGATCTAAGACCATTCTTTTGCAGATCACTTCACTCAGGTGTTGCACTGTGAACATGAGTGTGTTCGAGACCTCGCCACCCGGCCGGGCCGCCTCTCACCCATGGAGAACTACCTGCCTCTGCACTACGACTACCTTCAGTTCGCCTACTTCCAGGGTGAGTTGTTCACCATGTGGCACAGGGAACCAAACTGTTCCCAAACGCGACATCTGTCTGAGTACGCTTGGTGTAATTATGAACAAAGGAGATGGATACACCCATGGGTCATACACCCAAACACACACACGCACATGCAAGAACTCAGATCGACCACAAGAAGCTGCAGACAGGTCGAGTCAATCAACATAAGGCCGCACCCTGTTTGGAAGTTCATGTTGTCTCTCAAGTGTTAATGACACCATGTGGTGTGTGTGTGTGTGTGTACTCACTTATGTCCAAATTGGGGACATACACCCAACTCAAGAACAGATGATTTGACGCAACGGGTGCAAATCGGCACAAAACGGTTAAGGTTAGGGTTAGGTTAAAGTCGGTTATTCCTTCAGGTTAGTCTCCATGAAATTAATTAATGCATGTCCAGGTAAATTCACCTAAAGTGAGTGTCTGTCTGTCTGTCTGTCTGTCTGTCTGTCTGTCTGTCTGTCTGTCTGTCTGGGCAACCTTTATATGGGTGTATCCAGTCCGAGGTGTGTGTGTGCGTGTGCGTGTGCGTGTGCATATGAATAGATAGCCTCAAGTGCTCCGTCACTGATGAAGTAGTGAAAAGCTCTTCAAGCCAAGGCTGTTGGTATGACAACAAAGCCAAGTTGGGAGAGACAGCATGCTGACTGGTTGTGAGATCACCAGATTATATTTAATGACCCTAAAGCATGTGGCTCTAATAAATCAAAGCTGATCACTGGGTCTGTGCAAACACACTGAGAGAGCTGGCTTTGATTCCTTACAGCCACTGGCATGTTTGAAAGCCTGTGGAAGCATTACAGTTTTTCTACTGTAAAGTTGGAAATGGATTCACAGGAAATAAAGCATGTAATGCAAACATGAATGTATTGGGCAAACTACAGAGGAGGAAAGCCAGTGCTTTTGTAAGTGGATCGTGTATACAGTATTATGGCCTTGGAAATCTTTTTTTAGCTTTCCTTATTAAAACAAGATTCAATGAATCATCAGCCCACGCTTGTTTGACAGCACTGTAAACAAAAACACCAGATACTTTTCTTCTGTTGTATTTCCAACATTGAGCCAAATACACACATCGTTTCAAACTGAGCTCCGGCCAGGGCTGAAATTTTAGGATTATAACTATATCCAGTATCTACACAGTGTTTTCCTTTAATACTTAAAAAGGTTGGCAAAATTCAAAAAGTTTGAAAGAAATATGGTGTGCTCAATGAAAATATAAGTTTTCACGGTGTTACTTATCATAACTCTTACCATTAATGAACATTTAATAGGAAACAAAAAATGCACATCATTACCTTCACATGCAGCCTGTTCAAATTGACTACTTTAATCGTAAATAAACATTAGTCATTTTAAATAAAGTGTCATTAAATCACTTGTGTGTTGCCTAATGCTAAATCGAAGCAGTGTTTGATTTGTACGTTGTTTGCATGTTTTAAATATTGAACACAAGGCTGCTAATAGTAAACCAAGTTCATCCATGTTGAGTTTAAGTAGATTGCATTCTCTTAACGTGCACGACATGCAGCAGGATCTTCACTTCTTCCCTTTTGAAGTATCAGCATTCTTCCTGTCAAAACTGGAAATCCGTGTCAGTTATCACTTGTCAGTAATCTGAGTCCTCCGACACCCAGCAGCACTGAAGCCTGCTGTGTTTTACACTCCGCAGTGGCTCCACACCACACCGCCGCAGTGGCCGTTTGCCATCACTCAGCAGCCTCTCATTGTGCGTTAGCTGCTTAAGTTTCCTAAATAAATCCAGAGCGGCATTTTACTGTTTGACTGAGCTCGAATCTCCAGACTCGTATCAACATGGGAACACGCAGCTGACAGCAGCAGATACGCCAACACAGGAAGTCTTTGGTTAACCCTGCTCCTTTACAAGCCAGTAAAGAATGTATTTTTGTGTGTACTAGTGCACTGCAGAATGTGTGTGCTGTGTGTATGTGGTTTTGTGTTTGAGTCAATATATGTAAAAGTGTGTTTGTGTACATTGCAGGAAGAGCGTAGAGGAGCATCCAGCTGTACATTTATCTCACTTCATCGCTGACATCCTGACATTGATATATATGTGTGTGTGCGTGTGTGTGCTTTTTCCACTATGTCAACCAGAGTCTAGCTTTTGCTCCATTGTGGTAATGGTGTTGGAATGTCATCCGTGAGAGATAAATTTCCACATTTCACACACACTGGTCATCCAGTCCAACGAGTCGATCTCTCAGCAGCTCTGTAGAAAACAGACGAAACTCAAAGCAGATCAACTGCACCTGCCAAGTGTGTGTGTGTGTGTGTTTAAGAGAGAGAGAGAGATCACAGGTCCATAAAGGTGTCCTCTGGTGTTTTCTTGAAGACACAAAGGTTATATTTTACATTCACTGCTACTCACCAAAATCCATTGTGTTCATTCTTCTTTTTCAACTACCTTTGTTTATCTAGAGGTACTTTTATCTGTGTTCATATGTAAACCTCTCTACCTGCTTTCTGTCTCTCTCTGCAGTGGACAAGCTGGAGGAGGCGCTACAGTGCGCACTGACCTACCTGTTATTCCACGAGGGAGAGGAGTTTGTTTCCGACAATGTGGATTATTACAGAGAGGTGCTGGGACACGACGGCGAGCCAAGAAAGGTCAGAATCTGCTGTTATCACGGGGAGGGGAGGGAAAGATAGTTACGTTATTTGTTTAAAAAAATGTAAATAATAAGTTATTCAGATTGTACTTTCCAGTACCAGAGGTTTACAAAATGCTCAAAAGAAAAAAGTAAAAAGTAAGGCCTACACAAAGATAGAAGAATTAAAAGAACAATAAGACACAGGTTGAAATGATCAAAAAAGATGAAGAGAGATTAAAACACAACAATGTCAGTTGGACACATTAAAGGTGAGTTTGGAAAGAAAGATTTACAGTTTAAAACATGTGGACCAAACCTTTTTAAATATTTAAATGATCTGCAGAATCAGACGTGATGTGGAAAGCTGCTCCAGATTTTGGCGGGAGAACTTTAACATCAACATTATACTATGGGAAATTGGCTTGGACTTAATTAAAAACATATCTACAAGGGAACCAGTGTAAAGACCCTAAAACTGCAGTGAAGGCCATTTAATGTTTGAAGTCTTGCATGAGACTTTTGAATGAGTTGTGGACGATTCATTTACTGAGAAAACTGAGTGGAAAAAGCTTTACAATAACATGAGCAGGAGGCGGGGCGGGTGGGGGGGGGCTTTAGAAGAGGGGAGGGAAGGAAAGAAGACATGTAGGGAAAGAGACTGGAGAGGAAAAGCGTGTATTTGATTGAAAAGGAGGAGACGGAGGCAGCCGGCTGTTTGCTGTATTTCTTGGATGAACTTGCTACTCACAGCTTGGCAGCAGTTGCCTCTTAAAAGTTTGCTTTTCACTTGTATATGTTCTCCTTCCAGCTGGAAGCATTAAGCAAATTTTGCTACGTCAATGTGTTTACAACAACATCTTTTTTCCTCTGGCTGTGCTCTTTATTATTTCCTTGCCCCCTGGTATTCAAAATTAAAGCCTGAACATCTGCCTGCCAGTGAAAATTGAATTTGTTAAGTCTGGCTACCCATCAGCCACTTCAGCATTGAGAATTTGTCCTCCTAAACTCCGATCAGCTGCTCTGAAAAATCAAGCAGCGCCTTGTTTAAGTCTCAAATACACAACCTCTTTTTCCTAGAAAGCCTGGTACTCATTAGAGCGAGCAAGGCTCCCAGCAGGACTGTGTGAATGTGTGAGTGTGTGTGGCTGACATTGCGTATGTGTGTGTGAGATAAAGAGAGGGAAAGAGCCGGCGTGTTGCAGCTCATGCTTATGTTTTTCTACTCATAGCTTACATTTTTCTAGCCCTCAAGACTTTCCAGTCCTGTCGGTTTACAGTACGGTCGTTGGCCGACAGATCGCCTCTCCTCTGCATCCTCTCTCCCTCCAGCCTCGGGAAGCTCATTTACAGAGCCCTAGATCTCGGTGCCAGGCCCGACCTGCTTCCCTGCCAAAGAATCCAGCCTTGCAGGAACAGTGGAGGAGGAGGAAAAGTCATGTCAGAGTGCCCACAGCAGTCTCTGGAATAATTTGGGGGCTGTTTGAATTAAGGATGCTGGAAAAAAGGGCTTCTCTTATTTTTTAACCACGACAAGAAAAACGCTACTGGATGGCCGTGTTGCATAGTACTGATCATCGTGGCCTCACTCCCTCTGGAAACCCCACCTCCAACCACTCTCCCCAACTCACTTTGATTTAGTTTTATAGCCCATTTACACACAAAACTGTTCTCACACACTTTTCTAGCAAACAGCATACAGGACAAAAACTCACACACACACAAACTATATACATAGATATACAACTACAGCTACAAAGATAAAACAGCCGATATCACTGTAAATATGTTTGTATCAGCCCATAAGTTACAAGAAAATGAAGTACAGAAATGCCAAATGCCACCAGCAGTGTTTCCATTACATAGTTTGACAATCAAAGAGCACTGAAAAGGTTAATTTTCCACTATAAAATTTCCCTGTACATAATGCTTTAAATATCCACATCTTTATCAAAAATGTTTCTGTTATGCATTTGTGTATGACAGAATAAAAATCAGCCAATATATCATTATCAAACTATTTAAACTTTAATACATCAAAATCAGTCTTGACCTCAAAAATCCTTTCCGTCGTCATCTTTCTGTCCCAATTTACATCACCGTGAAGACAAAAGCAGAACCCATTATTGCGGTTTTCGGCTTGAGAAGCAACAGATTTTCCTTTCATTCCAGTTTTCATCCCGGCCAGGAAACGGTACTAAAACCGTCCCTCTGAGAGGACACAAAGAAAGAGAGAGGCCATCACACTCCATTAGTCCTGGCACTGAGGCGAGGAGAGCCGAGGGAAAGAGAAACTCTGGTTCCCTTTATTTGGGTGGTGAAAGAGTCAGGACAGTTTTTTTTACACTTTTAGGCTTGGGAGAATTTATTGTGATGATGTTTGATAGAAGAAAGATAATGTTAAATTATTCGAATTCAACATAAGTGTGAGCATTAAACAAAACTCCAGGAAGAAAGTTTTAAAAGATTATCACAGTTGAAATTATGGTCTGGTGCTGCCAAATAAGTTGTGTATTTTTTGACATTTTCCACTGTTATTTTCCCTCCTACCAACATTTTTAGGGAAAAAAGTGTGCATCTACATTTACTTAATAACTCAGGAATCTGTTTGCCACAAACCTTTGTTGTGTCTGTGTTTGCAGGAAGTCGCATGGTACCTGAGGAGGCACAAACAAGAACTGGAGCTCCTTCTGATTGGCAGTAAAACCATGGGTGTGGAATTTACTGAAGGGGTGAGTTAATGGAATACAACATTATCCCAAATCTCGTTCATCTTTCATGTGTAACTACAAACTCAAAGCAGACTGTAAGTATTTATTGCCAGACCAGTGCCCTTTAATTCTCAGTTTTGCTCCGAAATGAAAAAGGGCTGTGTGATTTAACGAGCAGTTATCCTTAAGTCGGTCCACATGTCTCTGATGCAGAGCAGATCTTCTGCTGGCTGTGTAAACCATTACTGTGCCCCTGCTGCCTGGCCGACTGAGAGCAGGGTAACAGGTGTCTGGCACTGCCACTGTGCACCACTGGCTTCTCATCCAACAGTGACACCTTCTGGCCAAACTGACACAAATCATATTTCACCTTTCTGCACAGATTATAGATTTTCTCGTGTCTTTGTTGCAGAATTACTGGAGCAGCACAGGTGGAAGAGACGACTCGAACAGGTGAAGAAATCTCTGTCAAACTTTGTCTTCTCTTTGACTTCAGTTTGTCTTCTTATTACCTGAGCATGGATCATACCACTATGTCCAATAAAGGGTCTCTTGTAATGATTGACCCACAGAGATTTGGTCGTTTCTTTGAACTCTATAGATTTATATTTTATTTCATTTTATTTTACTTATTTAGTTTTTAGCCCTTATAGCATCTTTTTCAGCTGCAGCTGTTTTCAGCAGCATTGCTAAGCTCTAAAAAGCAACTGTGTGCTTCCTGCTCGGCACAAAACAGCAGACACAGACACAGTTGATGGTGAGCAGAGCGGAATATTTAACAGCTAAAGAGCCAAATATTCCCTCAGGAGTTGGTTGAGATGAAAGTGGAGCTAAAAGGAGAATCAATATTAGCCAGAAACACAACTTAAATTAGTGATAATGTTGCTTCGTAAGTTCACCAAATCAACCTAAACTCAACTTAAACTTAACGATAATATGTCAGTGTTGTGTTTTGTCATCTCCAAGTGGTTATTTCAAGTTTAAAATTCTGACTTCTGATGACAAACATATTCTCTTGCCTCTGTTTTCCCAGGATTCCCTCTGGCACAGACGGCTGGATGGAGTACGTTCCCATCTCAGAGAAGAAGAACGTGACCGCCCCTGCTCCACAGAAGCTCAAAGAAGGTATAGTGGAACTCGAGTGAAACTAAGAGAAAGTTAGCGTGTTGCCGTTGAATCTTCTCCGACCACCATGGTTGCGATGCATTCTTTAAATACTGTCCTGTGATCTGTGTAGGTGGCCCCTTGGTGTATGACAGCGTGCAGCTGGTGCAGAACTCTGCGGCCTTGAACGGGACCCAGCGGGTGCTGCTGGATCATGTTATATCTGAGGAGGAGTGCTCAGACCTCAGACACCTGGCACATGTTAGGACATTACACAGCATTTTTTAATTACTCTAAATCACCAGAACTTTCATGTACAGCAATTAATCTCGTCATGCCTGTTTACTCTTCGGCTTTACACTTGACTGAGGATAAATGAGTGTTTGTTCCTGCGCTAACAGTAGAGATCAGTGTGTAAGCCTCTATTTGAAACTTAATTCTGGCTTTTTTTCTCGTCTCCCAGGCTGTCACCATGGCAGGAGACGGTTACAGAGGGAGGATGTCTCCACACACTCCCAATGAGAAGTTTGAAGGAGCCACTGTGCTCAAAACCCTGCAGGTAGACGAAGCACTCGACATAAACAGATTCCACTGTATGATTTACAAAGATTGCATCTGGCCAAATTAGTTGGGAGATAATAACAAGTTGTTAGAAAACCAGTGTATCATCTTAAGAAACATGAGAGAACAGCTCCCTCATGGCAGAATTCAAACCAGGGCATCAGGATTACCACATCAATAGCTTCTTCATATACAGAGTTTATTCAAATGTGTCACTGTTCACCTGTGTGTTTCTTGATTTACAGTCCCTCTCTTGTTTTTCTTCCCTGCAGTATGGCTACGAGGGCAGAGTGCCCATGAGGAGCGCTCGCCTCTTCTACGATATCAGCGAGCGAGCCAGACGGATTACTGAGTCTTACTTCCTGCTCAACTCCACCCTGCACTTCTCCTACACACACCTGGTGTGTCGGACGGCCATCACAGGTCACTCGCACACAGAGGAACACTTCATGTGACACTGACACACATATACTGTCATTTGATACTGTGTGTTTGACTGATGCTCTGAGGAAAGGCAACACAGAATGAGCTTCTCTTCCTGTCGTGATAGATTTTAAAAACAAAAGCTGAAAAAGTACAAATAATGCTTCCTGTGTTGAATTAAATAGTTTTTTAAAATGCTGTATGATTTGTATTTATGGTGTTTGTGTGTTGTTCGTTCACAGGCCAGCAAGATCACAGGAATGACCTGAGCCATCCCATTCACGCTGACAACTGTCTGCTGGACCCGGAGGCCAATGAGTGCTGGAAGGAGCCACCTGCGTATACATACAGAGACTACAGGTACAATACTACCACTGTCAACATAATTAGAAATAATAACACTACTCTGCTGCAGCTGTATCACACAGTGAAAGACAATGGTTAGTGTGAGCTTTCTCAATTCAATGTTGAGCCTGTACTGATCTCACTTTTTTTGTTTTCAGTGCACTGTTATATCTAAATGGAGATTTTGAAGGAGGGGAGTTCATATTCACAGAAATGGATGCCAAAACAGTCACGGTAAGACAATTCTCCTGAGATATGAGATTTACTTCTACCCCCAAAAAATAACCAGACGAATAACAACACACTCTCCTCTAAAGCAGGTTATATGAGTGGAAAATAACATATCGACACTAAAGACAGTTTATGTTCAAGTACAGCCCAGCACCCTCCAGCAGGACAAATAGCAAACTTAAATAAAAAGGTCAAGTGTTACTATGAGCACACATGGATAATTTGAACCTGACTCCTCCGTCCTCTCCAGGCATCAGTGAAACCTAAGTGCGGCAGGATGGTGGGTTTCTCATCAGGAGGGGAGAATCCACACGGTGTAAAGGCCGTCACCAGCGGGCAGAGGTGTGCTGTCGCTCTGTGGTTCACCCTGGACCCGCTCTTCAGAGAACTGGTAAACTAATGTTTTAGATAAAGAACTTTTGCAAACACTGGGTAACAATCATGTTGCTTCTGGCTTCATCCTAATTTTTTAATACAAGTGGTTAAACTTACTAAAGAAATAAAGTGTTCTGTTAAATTGGACATTGAACTGAAGAACCAGTTATTAATGGTGATTTCTTGTCTGAATAGTGTGAAGGTCAAGTTGGATGTTTTTCAATCAGTTGTAGTTTTTGTCAGTATACAAAGGATGGGAAATCCATAGATCCACTTTGTGCTCAAATTAAACTAGCCAGTGGTCACCTCTTTATGAATACAATTATTGCTCTAGCGTGAATATGAACTTCAATTTCAGAAAACACATTCACTGTAGCCGTTTTGTGTTTTCTTTCTAAATCTTCTTTTCTGACCTTGGTCAATCTTTTTCCGTCCCAGGAGAGACTGCAGGCGGACGAGGTGATCCAGGCATTGGACACACAGTCTGTGTGGGGTCAGGGCCTCAACATCAACCCTAAAGATGAACTGTAGAAGCAGAAAAACAGCTTCGCCCCGTCCCCTTCTATAAAATCCTATATATTTTAGCTATTTATTGAATTGACCGTATGGATCAGAACATTTCTATTTTTGTACTGTTTGAAGTGCAAGATTAATAATATTGTCATTTTTGTGTTGTCAGTTATATGTTTTTTTTTCATGTTTCTCTACACACCAGTACTTGAGTTTACCTTTGGTTCTTTGCCTTTTCCTTCCAGTGACAGCCTCTAGTAGAAAAAAAGATCCAATTCACTTTTTCTTGCACCTGGTGAGTTGGCAAAAAGTTTCATGTTTCACGCCTGTAACTCACTGAACTGTGAAGAAGCCAAAGAGAAGAACGATGGTTGACTTTTTTTTGTCCTTTGTGTTGTGCTTGGACAACACATTCAGTTTATTCAAAAACATTATGTACAGATATTAAAAAATACCTTAATTTTTATGGTCAGTAGCTATAAATAATATTAGATTCAGTCTTCACAAATGGTACTGTTACATATGCTATTACTAACAACATTATGTTATTCAGTAATGTTTTTTTAATCTCAGTGAAATTAATAATTCTTTACAATGTAGGCAGCGCACAGTTTTTCTAATTTGGGTATCTGATTTTCAAATAGAATCATCCAAAGACTTAAAGAAAGAGATATTTTCTAATATGCTGAATACTTCATGATCATGCACTCTGTCCTTCTCTGTGTGTCAAGCCTGGAACTGAAAATGTCTTCTGTCACTATCCACTTTTCCTCTTTTTGTCGTTGGTGTGATAAATCACTCCTCTTCTTTCTGGGCACACAGAGCAGAATACTGGTTTACATGTTCGCTGACATGAGGACATGGCGTATGTGTTTATGGTTTACTTTTATTTATGTGTTTTTAATAATAGACAGCTGCTGTTGTAACTGTCGGCATTTAATATGAGGAACTTTTATTCATAAAAGATGTCAATCGTTCCTGTTTCAAGGAATACATATTTTATGTCTTTATATTTGTGTTGATGATACAGATGTTAGGCTGAGTCGTGCACTGTAAATCCAATGGAAAGAAACATACAGAGTAGCTTTTTTTTTTTTTTTTTTTTTTTTTTTTTGCTAACCAGAAACTTAATCCTGTCATTTTGTGAGGTTGGCCACTTTTGTTTCACTGATATTTAATTCTGAAATGCTGTAGCACACAAAAATGTACGTGTACATGCCTATAAATAAAAAATCTAATATTCCATATCTATTTAATTTGTTTTATTAATTCATGATTTATTATTCAGCATGAAACTAAACATCATCAATGTCATGCTTTTGTATCAAATAAAAATGCCTTTTATATGAAGATTCTAAAACAGACAGGTATATTTACCAGTAATATTTTCCATTGACAGATAATGTAATTTCATTCTCTTACAGTTTTCATTAATTCAAGTAATCTGTTGTAAAATTGAACGCATCCTTGTATGCCTGCTGCATGTAAGCAAACACTCTCTGACAAAAGGCATAAAGTAACAAATGGTTCAGCTCTTGTGTTTAGGAAGAGCTCCATTTAAAGTAAAGTGCATCTGCCACTATACTGAGCATAAGTAAATGTAGTAAAAAAAAAAAAATCATTTACTCAATACATTTTATCACACCTTAACATATTTGGATGGATTATTTACCCAGGTTTGTATATTCACACTGAGTAGAGGTCACTGCGGTAAACTTATTTTTAACACAACAGAAAAATACAAATAATAAACCCTAAAAGCAACAGAATGCAGAATAAACAGGTTTTATGCCACACACCAAGTCTTGTGTCATCATCTGTGGTTCAATGATGCTGTATTATGAGACTCACAATAGAAACTAATCTAGTTTTCGATGAGGGTTGTGTGAGTTCAGCAGGCGTGTTGTTTGCTTCAGAAGCGGTAGGCCAGCTGCTCACTGAACCTGAATGGCTTGCTCTCATTGACAGTGCACAGCAGGTCCCTCATGCGTCGTGCACGTCGTTCCTCCAGCACCAGCCTGCGGGAGCGCTCTCGAGCCGCCTGCTGCTCTGCTCGCTTCTCCTCCCGCTTCCTCCTCAGCCACCTGAGGACAGGAAGAGGATGGAGATGAAGATGCCACACCACTAAAAACTCATTATATATAGCTGTGGAAAAAAAATGTGACTATATTATGAATTAAAATGTGACACTTCTTATAATGTAATTGTTTCTGTGTATTGTCATGACATCACCCAACAAGTAACTGATAAAATGAGAATGTATTTGAAAAAACATCCAGACATACTGATGCATTGTGAGAAGTTATGAAGTTGCCTAACAATCACATTTCAGGTCTTGAAATGAATGAAGAGAACTCACAGTCTGAAGGCACGTTCACATTCCTCACGGCTGCGTAACAGGTAACTACTGTCCTCCTCCAGCCTCTTCATCTCCACCAGCTGTCTCTCTTTCTGCTGCTGCTCCTGCTTCCTCTGAAGCCACAGCCTGAAGGACTCCTCTGGGTCGCTGGGGTCTTTCTGCATGAGAAATACATCCAGTTATAGAGAGGAAACTTATCATAGCAGTGTTTCTGAATTGCCCTGACAAGTGCTGAGGTTTGTTTTTCCTTGAATTTTCTGTGAATGTGGTTGGAGTTTCTGAGGTTTATGAGAAAGTGACCACTATCACTGCCTCAGATTAATTAAAAGAATTCATCTCATTTGCATAAGAGGATTTTATCTTTATCTTTTCTTTAAAAAAAAAGAAAAAAAAGAAGCTTGGTGTACAAAATGCAGAAGCTTTACGTTTAGAGTTGACTTAGTCATTACTGTCAGTCACTGTCGGTCACTAAAAACATTCATATCTGATCAAAACATCAATAAAAGTTCTACTATAAAGCCTTCATCACTGCCCCCTTGTGGTCATACCTTAGAATTCATCCTCTCCATCTCTTGGGCTCTCTGGATCCTTTTCTCCTCCTGAAACTGCTCTCTCTTCTTCATCATCCAGGCCTTAAATGCCAGCTCGTTCTCCTGCCTCTTCTGCTCATCGCTCTCACGTTTCCTCTGCTCTGTCTGACATGGGAAACAAGGGTGATGAAAACAGTGATTGAGCATGTGAGACCTCAGACCTTTTTATTGCCTTTGTCTGACCAACTATATCATGTCTTTCCTACCTCTCTGGCCAGTTTCTCCTTCCGCTCCTGGACCCTCTGCAGCAACTCTTTCTGCTGGGGGGAGAGGGTGTAGGTGGCCTGACAGGGCGTCCCGGTGGCTGACTGCACCCGTCGCTTGCTGCTGTTCCTCTGGCTGCCTGTCTGGCTGTGGGTGGCCGAACTGGGCCTGCTCTTGGGCTGAGCTGGAGGTCTGGGGGCACGCAGCTGATCCACACCTTGTCCAAAGGGGGAAGAGCCAACACAAGGACGAGGAGAGGAGGAGGACCTATGGATCTTACTGGAGGTTGCAGTCTGGGAGTCCTGAGGGCGTGAGTAGTCATTGTAGTTGTGTGCTATAGGAGGGAGAAGTCCATGACTCTCCACATCATTCAGGCTGACCAGGTCGAACTTACCATCCTTCTCCACAAGGACTCTCCCCTCCTTCACCCCCTGCCCTCCCTCACTCCTCTCCCCAGCCCTGCTAGATCCTTTAGATCCTGCACTTTCCTCCCGAGGGGAAAGTTTTAGCTCAGAAAGCTTCCCTGAAACTTCAACCTCTGCCTCTGAATCCTTGGCTTTATGTTTGCTGCCCTTTCCCACCTCCACATCACCACCAGTGCCATCTTTCTCAAACTGCAGCGGAGGCACCACCAGATCCACCAGCTTCTCTTTAAAATGCAGCCGCCTCCGCCTAGTCATATCTGGAGCATCCTGGTCCTGCAGCTCCCGATTAGCCTGCTGGATCTTCTCCAGGATGTACTTCTTCTCCTCATCTGTCTGGTCATCCATCCCTGGAGGCGGTGGGACTATAGGTGATGACTTACTCGGGCTGTCTCTGTCTGAATCATACTCTAATGGCTCCATAGGTGAAGGCCACCTCTCTTCATCATCTTCCAACTCCTCTGCTTTGTTGCCTCTCTTTTCCTCTTTGTGGCCTTTTGGCTTTCGTTTCATTCCTTGACAATTCTCATCCTCCTCCAGTTCTTTGTCAATTTCTGCTTCTATGTCCTCATAGTCAGGACCCTGTGGGTGGAAAGGCAGACACTCTGCATTCATTAATCAGGTTTGAATGTCACTGAATGAGTAACATCGACACTTAGCAGGTAACAGGCGTGCTGGTGAGATGACAGACATGTGTAAGTGTGTTCATCAATATTGCATCCAGGAGTGGCACAGCGAAAGTATGTCGCTGTATGTGATCAGAGTAGGTTTCACATGCGAACAAGGAGATGTGCCAGCTCAGGTAACTCAACACCACTCACTGTTACACTTTCACAGAGCAGGGTCAGGGACCTATGCAGCAGCCAGTCTGCAGTAAGTAGAGCAGTGCTCTACATTTAGTTTCACACAAGGAAACAGAGAAGCGCAGTGATAAAAAATAACATAACAGAAAGTAGAAAGAGGAGATGCAATCAGTCTGTCTGTTTTGTCTGTCTTATAAAGACAGCACCTTGTGCAGTGAGGCCTGAGTTACCTGGTCCTCACTCCGGCTTTCCTCACTGATCAGCCAGTCCAGATCCTTCTCAAAGTCGTCCTCATATTCGTCCTGGGACTTTGTGTAAACCACTTCACTCATAATCTTCACTGGAAGAAGATCAGAGAAAAATTTCAGATGTGATTCCTGCCACACTTCTGCAGGGCTCAAGTGATATCAGTCAGTCAGTCCTGAGCAAGATATCTCAATATATACAGACTAGAAATTTGTTCTGGACAGTCACGATCCCAAAATGATGACGTTTTAGGATGATTCCTCATGATTTTGGATCTTGTGTCACCACCAGGTCAAAATATCTTCTTGACCTACACGTGGACCATGACATGGGCTCTTGAAATCTAATTTGGATATTCATAGTCTCCAGAAGATGAATTCAAGCGTTTTCGATGTCTCCCAGACACATGTCCTTTTGTATCAACCTCAAGACAAAACTCTGTAGACCCGTAGGTCACCTTTTTTAAACTAAATTTTATCTTACGTTTTTCTTTAACATTTTTACATCAAAATATCAGAATTATAGGCAGAGAGACAACTATGAGGTTTTACTCACTCTTACCAAAGAATTACAATTTTTTAGTACAAAGTGTTGTATTATTAGTTAGTGATGTCCTTTGCATATTAGTAACAACATAACTATATAAAAATGTCCCTAAATTCTGCCAGTTGAAGACATATAACTGTACAAATGACTGACACATAAACTGTAAGACAGTACAGTACAGATCAGAATATCCCATCTGGTCCCATCTATTTGGATCATCAGAGCAACATGATATGAATCAAATTACTTAAGTAAGCTATTTCAAATTATACTCAAGCTTTTGCATCACATGGATTAAAGGAGTACTGTAATACCAATTATACCATCCACACATCCACACAATCTATACCTGCTCTCATCACTCTATGTCTTGTGGATTTATGTGTCACACATGTACCACCTGTGTGAGGCATTGGTCGCCACCTGCTGGACAGAGCCAGTACTACAGGGTTACCAATAATCAAGTTTATTTGCTTCTTGTGACAAATCTACTCATATGAAGCTTATATTGAATGTATCTGTTGTAATTTTGTAAACCAGGACCATTGGCTACAAAACAGAGTTTAACATACGTGGATTATAATCCTGTTTGTTTTTATAGCTGCGCTCTACAAAAATAAACTGAGGCAGAATTAACTGGGTGAGTTGTAGAGGATGGATCCCACCTGTAGTAATGATAATAAACATTTCTGGATTTATTGGAATAAATAGCAGTAACGGCTGAGGCTATATGCTTGTTAGTAAAC
Organism: Centropyge bicolor; assembly: GCA_037975185.1. NCBI lineage: Eukaryota > Metazoa > Chordata > Actinopteri > Pomacanthidae > Centropyge > Centropyge bicolor. Next base: position 5,738,394 of record JBBMOC010000008.1, on the reverse strand, counting down.
TCACCCGTAGCAGCAGGTTCTTGCGTAGTGGTCCTGTTGATTTAAAGGGGGTGAAAGAAGACATGCATCCGGGTTGTTTGGTGCCTATGACTCCATCTAACTGGTCCACATAGTGTCTGATAGTCCGAGGACACATAATCTGCTTCTGGTTCCTGTGCAGCACTAAAAGGTTTAATAGACCCGTCGTCATAGAGACGGACAACACGCTTTACTACTTGCGCATGCGCACACGGGACGCATGCACAGCAATAAAGTCACCATGTTCATACTTATAAACAAGGAGAAACATCCAGATTTCCTCCTGGACCCTGTAGAAAACCACAACAACTGTAATCTGGTCGGAATTTTGAAAAAGATTACAATAAAAATGAAAACGTCTCTGTGGATTATTGTGACATGAATCACAGAATAGGAGATTAAAATGTATAAACTTACACTGATGTAAATTTAGCCAGTACTCTCTACTTTAGTTTTATGGGATTAAAAAAAAGTAATATATCCATGCTGTAAACATTTTTCTTTGTTTTTTGTTTGTTTGCGAGTATGCACCGCTATAGCACAATAACAATTGAAATAATTCTCAGGACACAGATAAAAAAAATATCAAGATGTTGCTTCAGTGGCAACAATAATATGAAGGCTGAAATAAGCTAAGAACAGAGGCAATTAACAAAGGAGGCATTCCCTCCTTTAGAAAACTCTTAAATTCATAAATAAATGTTTAACCAAGTTATCACAAACAGATCATTATTGGTTAATGTTTACTCCAGCCGATAGTACATGACTAATGGACAGTGGTACCAGTCAGTCTTGACTTTATTTGTTACCTTTAGTAAGTGCAAGTCTAAACAATAAATACCTGATTGACTGTAGCTCTGACTGTACAGTGTAATTTAAAGACTGGAGAAGTCAATCTTTTGAAAAGCAGAAAACCTTGAATGCGTCTTTCAAAATACGGAACATATAAGGCGTCCATGAACTTAACACTTCTTGTTGGCGCACTGCACTCTGGGTGTTGAAGTTCGTAGCAGGTTTTCACTACTCGCAGAGCCGGGCGCGGAAGAACGAGGAAGAACGACATTTCCCATGTTGCCTCTATTACTACCAAGGAAGTACACACCCCTTAATGTGCAACTTGAAGCACGACTGATAGTGACTGATAGCACGTAGGCACAACTTGTGATAATGTTTTCAGCAAGCTCATAACTACTAACGGCCGCTTCTCACCGAGGGCAGAACGGTTGTTTCTCCTAAAAATGGCCTCCATCTTTTTGTACTCTGTAAACAACACGGCCCGGACTAACGCGAGACGATGTTTGATTTCACATTTAAAAGGACACGCTGGTGCAGGAGAGTCACATTTGTTATCCTCCACTCACAGACCGGCATTGACTTCGCTTCCGGGAGCGGGATGGTTTTCCAGGGGCTCCAGCATACGGTTTATGTCCCAGGGGAGCGCGGGCAGATCCGGGCGAACCAGGAGCGGAGTCCTGGCGCTGAGTGGAGCCGCAGCGGCGGCTGTAGCGGGGTTGTTAGCCAACGCCAACCACTTCCAGAGGGCTGAAATGGCAACCAAGATATTCCGAGCTGCAGAAGAGAAGGAGCCAGAGGGGGATATCTTGCAGAGATGTCGGGGGTTCATGTCTCCTCCGGTGACTGACGTCAGCGTGCTGCAGCAGAGGAAAGGGGAGATGAGGACGCGGATGGAGATGCTGATCATGGAGACGCAGGCCGAGTTCTGCAGAGCCCTGCAGGAGGTGGACGGTGGGACGTTCAAGGTGGATCAGTGGCAGAGGAAGGAAGGTGAGGAGGTGATGATGATGATACTGAAACTGTGGCGCTCAATTAGACGCAGATCCATGTAACCTAAGGTGTTGATGAGATTCTCAAAGTCAGAACAACCGATCTCATGTCAATCTCCCCCAGTTTATTCGTTTTTAACACAATATATGTGTGTGTCAGGTGGCGGAGGAATCAGCTGTGTGATGCAGGATGGAAAGGTGTTTGAGAAGGCAGGGGTCAATGTGTCAGTGGTGAGTGGATACCTGACGGAAGAGGCCGCCAAGCAGATGAGGAGCAGAGGGAAAGTCCTCAAAGGGAAAGATGGTAAGTGTTAACTTGGCTTAGAGCTTGATGCAGCTTTTGCCAAGAGACGTGTTAACCTACATTCAGACTGATATATAATGGATGAAGTTGCATGCTTTTCTCCCAGGTAAGCTGCCATTCTGTGCCATGGGTGTGAGCTCTGTTATCCACCCCAAGAACCCACACATCCCCACAGTGCACTTCAACTACAGATACTTTGAAATCGAAGAGGAAGATGGTGAGTGTACGACGTCAGTAGCTGTGTCTTGGTGTCAGTGACACTATTGAGTACATGAATGAATGATGACCCTTGTTTACTTCTTCCCTGTCTGTCTCTCTCTCTCGTTCTCTCTTTCTTTCTGTGTGTGTTCCAGGCTCTAAGCAGTGGTGGTTTGGTGGAGGCACAGACCTGACTCCAGTTTATATTAATAAAGAGGATGCATTTCACTTCCACAACACCCTGAAAGAGGCATGTGACAAACACCACCCACAATACTACCCCGACTTTAAGAAATGGTACAGTTGACTCAAGATTAGTCCTTCGTCTGTGAAACTCTGCATGTATGTGTTTGTGTGTTATCTCAGCACGAATGCATCTGTGAGCCTGATTTCTGTGTATTAGTGTGTGTGGATTACTATGGGTGTATCCCCACTGTCAGATGATGATAAGGGGAAGTCTCTACCTAAAATCTGCTGTTGCAGAAAAACCGTTGAGCCATGACATGAGCCACTGAATGTCCATCATATGAAAAGGATGGGTGTGGTTTATCTGTGACTTGTAATAAGTAAAGTATGTCAAGGTTCTGTGTTAATTTGAAGTTAGATTTTAAAGAAATAGCTAAGCTTCTGGGGAACTCAGATGAAAAGATTGATAGCATTCTCATATCTACCAGGTTAGCGGATCCCCTACTTCCAGTCCTTATGCTATGCTATGCTAAGCTAACTATCTCCATACTTAAAAGGCTGACACGAGAGTACATTCCTCTCACGTATTCATATTTAAACTGTCACTATCGATGTGCTTTCACCTGACTTATTTGAATTATTTTTGTTCTAACTGTACTTGAAATCATAACAGATATGAATGACTTAAAATAATATGAAATATATATATAAACTATTATTAATGTATTTAGATCTACTGAATATTTTCATGTCCAGCCCTGGTTTAAAACAAATACAAAAGGAAAATGGGAATAGCTATTGCTTAATGTATTTGGGTGTATTTGTGCATTTTATTGTTTTTGTTTTAATTAACTAACTAATATATTAATGCAGGTTGTTCTCTCCACTCATTCAGCAATTAAAATCTGTAGCCTGTGTCTAGGTGTGACAGATACTTCTACATCAGGCACAGGGGAGAGACTCGGGGTATAGGAGGTATCTTCTTCGATGATCTGGACTCCCCAAGCCAGGAGGAGGCATTTGACTTTGTCAAGAGCTGTGCCCGCACTGTGGTGCCCTGTTACCTGCCCATAGTATACAAACACCTTAATGACTCCTTTACTGATGAGGAGAAGGACTGGCAGCAGGTCCGGAGAGGAAGGTGAGTGAAAGATCCTGCATACATCATACAATGGAGATTGTTAAAAGAGATTTGGTATTTAATAGCCCATTTTAGTTCAGTGACTCAAGATTCTTAGGCCCTTTGTTTTCTTAAATGTGATCCAGACCAGTATTTGGCACAACAGTGTAAACATCAAAAATCACATGGATTCCAACCTTTCCATTCAGATTTGGGCCACTTTCATGTGTAGTCCTGAGCAGATCTTATTTTATTTATTCATTCATTTATTTTTGCAATGTGATGTCATGTCATTCAATGAACTGAGTGTCTCACCATGAGAATCTTGTGAAGTGGCACAGATTCAAAGTCAACAGTAGCCTTTGACATCCTGAAATTTTGGTTGTAATCGGTTTCTCTGAATCCATTCATGTCACAATCCCACCACTCTTGGCTCCGACTACAGAAATAGCAGCCATTGCTCCACATAAAGCCACAGATAAAAATTTGGCTCACTCCTGCCTCGTCTGCTCACAAATTTTCTGGCATCCAATGCAGTGTTAACAATGTCATTTCTAAGTTATGAATGAAACTGTTAACACTGACTTCAGTGGCCTCCATTTTTACTTTCATATGATAATGTGTTGTTCTTTTGCGCTTGCAGGCTATTTCACAGTTGTGATTAGTTAACACTGTAATTTGATATTGGCCAAAAAGATTGTAAACAGCTAAACAATACTTATGTCACTGGCTTAAGCTTCATAACCTTCTGCCCTCCTTTTATACCTAGTCCCCATTAAAGTCTTATAGTTTTAAAACAATAGTTTTAGGACTTCTCGTGCTTTCAGTCACACTTCACTTACATTATTTTATCACTCATTAAAGCTGAAATTTTCAATCTTGAAATTCTGTCATAAGTAAGGCCAACTTTTTTCTTAACTGTACATACCATTACTGCTTGAAAAGTCAACCAAATCAACGACTTATTCGATCCTTTATTTTGTACAAGCTAAAATAAACTATTGATGCAAAATGATTTATTCAAAAATCAAAGCTTTTTTTTGTTTGCAGGCTGTTTTGGATTGGATTGAGGCACAAAAAAATCTTAACAGTGTCCACTGAATGTGTCATAAATTACATGATGTGTGCGTACCATAAAGTTTGTGTGTTTATGTTGCAGATATGTGGAGTTCAACCTGGTGTATGACAGGGGAGTGAAGTTTGGTTTGGCCACGCCTGGCTCCAGAATTGAGAGCATCCTCATGTCCCTCCCCCTCACTGCCAGGTAAGATAACACTGTCTTAAGGCAGTGTTAGCCCAGCTCTTGTATGACAGTAATGAGTAGTCTGTGTCGCTCGATAATGAACTCACCCTTCATCCTCAGGTGGGAGTACATGCACGAGCCTGCCAAAGGTACCCAGGAGGGCGAGATGCTGGAGGTATTACGAAACCCCAAGGAATGGGTGTGACTGCGCTATTCCCAGGTTTACATGTCAATATGGACAAAAACATCCAGGAAGCCGTCCTTGTTGTATTTTATAATGGTGTGACATGTTTGTAAAGTTCAGCAGCACTTGTCTTTACCAAAATAATATGAAATTTTATTGCACTTGTCTAAAGAGTTTTTTAAATTGACGTTGGTACTTTTCTCTCTTCCCTGTTTGCTTTGTTAACATTTAATCACGTGAGGATTGCATTACTGCTCATAATGAGACATTTAAACTTTATGACTGAGCTGCTTACTGCCTGGCAAACTGCAGGGAGCCCAATTAATGTAGCTTCACTAGTGGCTGTTGTTCCAGCTTTTAGGCCACCTCACATTGATCATGTGCTCCTTTTTAAGAAGTGTTTGTGTCAAACACTAGCTGTGCTTTTTTTCTTGTCTGGGCTAAAAGTGGCTTGCTCTACTTGAAGCTGTCAGAGCTCAGCTCTTCTCTACACTTCCTTAACAAGGCACTGAAAGGAACAATAGGGACAAACTGAGCCACTGTATGTATATGTGCCATTACTGGTATCAAATGTTAATAAATCTGTTTTTTGATGATTGACTGCATCTGCTCACAACAATTGGTTATTTCTGGAAATCAAAGCTAAATAAGAATGGACTGATCCCTCTCAAGCCCCATTTTTCTTGTGGTTTGTCGTTCATTTGTGGTTAATGAGTCACTTACTGGTTTGTTTGAACAGCAGGAACAATGCTTAGATTTTGGATCATGTTCCACAGGGAGGATGAATTGGAACCAAAGGCCAGGTGGCCAAATGTTTGTGCTAATACCTTTGATCCTAATATTCCACATAAAACTTTCCTTTAAAATTTTTTCCCCCCTTCTCTGAATCACATTTTTTTTGTTCGAGCACTTGAGTTAACTACTCAGCACCAGGACACAAGGCACATTTTTACATTTTTTATTACAAATTAATTCAAGCTTCTGCACATAATCGAGGATTTATAACAACTTCCCTTGCATTTATTGTTATATAACATTTTGTTTGATAAGGCATTGTAAAAAAAGGGCTCTGCAAGTAACAGTACAACACCCAAACTAACCAAAATGGCTACCCCCACCAGCACAACTCCGTTCAAGGTCATAGCAAGTGCTGAGGTTCACAGGTCAACTCACAAAAAGTAGAATAATATTCAGTGCTTAAAGTCTGTGGGGTGTTGACAGGAAATGTGACAATTATCAGTATCCATGAACATTAGACAGATATATTTGGTTTTTAGTGTATGCAGCAACATTGCATATAGAGTATGAGCACTTTTTTTCCAGAGGATTACAGTGACATCGTTATGACCGAAAGTGACACTGAACACGTCACACCAGACCTGTCCTAGTTTCCATCAAACAGCTCATTTTGAGCTTAAACACAAAGTGCCTTCATTTACTCATGACTAAATGTATCGTAGCTACACTAGCATCAATGAATTCACCGCATTCCTATGCAGTAAAAAAACAATCTCGCTGTAACTTAGTTTCACACATACAGACTATACAGTACATATTTATATACAGGTACATTACACATGCTTAACATGAACTCTATCCATAGTGATGTTAAATACAGAATCTCTCCCCTCTGATAACTTTTCCCAAAGCGTCTGCTTCTATTGCTTTCTGTCCCACATTCCTGTGCAAGTCACTCCACAACTTACATTTATAGTGTAGCTGCAAACCTATTTGAAGAATCCTCAGTGTACTATGAGTGAAAGTGGCACAGCAGAAGACTCTTTTAAGTCATATCCAACACGATTACATTGGCTTTAGGGGAAAGGTTGGGGAAGGATTTTCACAGTTAAAGCGGGCTCTGAGCAACTGTCAACAGGCCAGAGGTGGACACGGGCCAGTGAAGCGCTGACCCTCAACAAACAGTGCAGAGCCAGATCCATCCTCAGGTGTACAGACCAAGCTGCATGCATTACCAAAATATACGCACAGAGGACACATATACAAAAACACATTTCAGGACCCCCTTTATAATTGATTTAAATTTAAAACATTCACAAGTGTATACTGAAGTTGGACTGATGCATTTGGCAACTTGACTATTTAAACCTGCAGTAAGCTATATTTTTTGATATCAACAATGGATCAAATTAATGATATTAATGTGGAAGGGTCCAACAATTAACAGCTCAGCAGAAATCTGCACCTTCATCAGTGTTGACTAATTGTTTTGATTCTGTAGCCTGATTTATTATTTATGTCTCAAAGCTAGTTGCATATTTCCTATTTACAGTTAACAAGCCCACACAAGCTAGGTAGTTAGCTATTTAGTGAGCTAATGTCTCAAATTTTTCTCTCAGGAGTTGGTCAAATAAATCAGAGCTGACAAATAAATACTGGACTCTACTGGTCATAAACCAGTGGACTGAAACTCCAGTGGGATGATTGTGTCACTCTGTGTCTGCTGGATGTGTGTGTGTAGATTATCATCCTTTTAGTGGTTAGCCATTAGAAATGATAAGCTTGATTTTGACTTTGTTTTCTATTCGTTCTGCCCCCTGGTGGCCAAAGATCACTTAATGCAACTTATATTTGTTTGAGTTTCAGATTGGTCTACTGCAAATGCTGTTTCTGAATCTTGCAAAGCAAACATTTTTTTGCAAAACTATGCAATGTTGAAAATTCTTCATGGAAACATTAAATACCCATTTTTTGACAACAAAGAGGTCAAATTAAAAAAGGTATTAAAAATAGGTGCAAAATATCCACAGAAGTCAAAAAATTGGCACTAACCTTCAATAAAGCCTCTGTCCAACTCCATATACACTTGTAGAATGGTTTTCCTTCATTATGGCAATCAGAACCCTCGTTTTCTCTTCACGCCACATGCATCATTAGATATGCCTGCTGGGTTAAATGATTTGCTACAATGTGACAGCATAGATGCAACTTGAGGAAAATCAGCAGAGGTGCTGGTTGGTTTTGGTATTGCAATATCATTTGCTTCTTCCTGCTATCACTTCACCTCATTGATGAAAGGTTAGTGCAAATTTCAACAGCGCTGGCTTCGGCAAAGATTGCATTAGTCCATTGACCAGACAGTTAATAGTGTTTCTGTATGTGTTGAATGGGGAAGGCTGGTGATACCACAACAGTGGCACTGCTAAATAACATGGTCTTAGTGTGGGTTAGGGCTTTTGTTGAGGTGGTAGTCAGAGAAAGGTTTACTTCCCATGGCCACCAGTGACACTAGTAGAGCTGGTGTTGATTATATCATCATACTGTGGGGGAGGCTCCGTCTCTATTTGGACGTCTGTGTGGCCCACAGCCTCCTCATAAGATGGTGGTGGGTCTCCAGCGCTTCCTCTCCCTGATGTGAGCTCTGAGCCTGGATATGCTGGGCTGCTGTGGACGCTGAGTTCTGATTGGTCACCGTGGTGGTAATCCCTCCCCCAATGGTCCATAGAGACCACTGACAGGACGTGGTCGTGATGCGAGTGTCCCAGGCTGGGGCTGCGCTGCGAGCGCTTGCGGGAGTGACAGCGCCACACAGTGATGGCAACGGCGGCAATGATGAGCACAACCAGCAGCAATGGTACAATCAAGTAGAGAGAGTGGACTCCTCCAACCACTGTCTCCAGCCCTCCAGATGGACTGCTCTCCCGCACATATTCCTCCCAGAACCGTCTCTGCAGCCAATCAGAATGCAGATACACATGTTGTCAAAATGAATACAAGAACAAAAACATTGTCTTCAGACTCTGCTACATTCATGCAGGCTACAGTGTAAACACACTGGAACAAAACTGTTTCCAAAACACAGGCTCACAGGACGTACAGTGTCCACTGTCCACTGTACTTTTTGTCTCCATGAGTGCAACACAAAGGCAGCAGACAATAACACCCGAACAATAAGCCACCACATGATCGTGGCCATCCATCTGCATGACTTTGCCCTCTGGCCTCCCATAATAGTTTGACAAATACGCCTCCATCCCTAGCGCACACTCGGCTGTTCTTCCTGCTGATAATCATCACTTCCTGAAAAAACACCCACATTCCACAAGCTACCACTCTCAGTGTAGGATTTCATTAGTGGACACATGAACCCTACAAAATAGCACTTTATAGGGACATGTTGGATCTTTTTACATAGTGCAGCTGGTATGAGTTACTCAGCAGTAGTAATATTGATTTGTGTATTTTAACTCCAGCTGGGTGTCCTGTGTTCAGAGATTTCCATCCAGCCAGTCAGCTACAGGTCAAAATAAAAATTTAATATGAGAAATTAGCAGCAGAAAAATAATGAAACTTTTGTACTACCCTGTGGGTATTTGTGTGTTTTTGCTAATGGGGTTGTTGCTTGTTATTTTTGTTTAAAAGACCCCATGAGCCGAGGTAACTTTTTTTTTTTTTACTGACCTGTCACAGGCTGGCTGGGAAATTTCTGAACACAGGACTCGTGCTGAAGCAAATATCCCTGTCCAGACATTACAACCTATAAGAAACTCAAACCACTAACTACACAAACTACATCCCTTTATGTGGTTTATGTGAGTGGCCAAATGTAGTCATGTGCAATGTATGGCAAGTGTTTTTAAGTGTTCTACTTTTCTAATTCTGTGTGTATTTAGCCTTGAAGAAAGGAAGAATTGTAGGTCTGTCTCTCATGTCCTCACCGTCTTCTCGTCGTTCTCAAAAGCCTCGCGGGCCTCTTCATAGGTGCAGATCTCCTCACGACACTCACGCTGGATGTTACCCTGCTTCATCTCCTCCAGCAAGAAGTTGGCCCTGCGCAGCCGTCGCAGCACCGAGTGGGCCGCGTCTGCCGGCAGGAACACTGAGAGACGGGCGTTAGGAGGAGGAGTGGAGGGGGGAGACAAACACAAGGGCATAGAGGGGGAGAGGATGTTAGATTGAGAGATGTGTGAGAAAAAAAAATACATGAATCAAGATAACAAGCGGAGACAAGAAAATGAGAGGGATAAAGAGGGAAGTAGGGGTGAGTCAGTGAGCAGAACAGCATGGGGGAGGAACAGGGGGACATGTAAGCAAAGAGAGAGTATTGAAAGAGAGAAGAGTGAGGCAGAAGGAGGAAAAGAGAGGACAGAGATGCCGAAAAAAAAGCAAAAAAAGGAGAGGGAGAGAGGTGGGGACTGAAACAAAGGCTGTAGAGCAGAGCTGAGTTCTGCCCAGTGCCCACATTTCTGCATAAAAACAAAAGCTCCTTTGATTTAGGCATCCATCCCTGGGCCACATAAGAGAAACTGGGGGAATGAACTTAGCGAGACAGAGTGGCCCTCTGTTTCACACATCCAGGATAAGAACATAAACTGTCAGAGAGAAACTGCACACAAGTTTGCACAACATGCCCTGGGAATGTCTGATGTGCTGCTGAATTAACGAGTAATGGCGTCCATGTGACTCATAAATTCAGGGATGTGATCAGCACAAGACTCGAAAAGAAAAAAACAGAGCAACATGCAGGAAAACAGGAAAGGAAAGAATGGGAATTGTGTGCTATGGACAATAGTGAAAACCTGAAGAGTCACATTCCACCTACTAACAATGTTGAAGATCAAAACAATGGAAAAGAAAAAACAGAAATTGAAAGGGGGGCACTGATGAAATTTTCAAATGATGACAACTATGTGAATTTCCCTGCCCTCGGACTAAAAGCACAAATACAGAGTGAGTAAACTTACCACTCCCCATGATTCCTGCGAGTCTGTTCGGGGTGTTTAATCTGTAGAAACCAAACACACATTAAGGTAAAGCTTAAAACCTGCTGAAACATGATAGGAGTCACACAACAATTAACCAAGACTCCCTCTCAAAACTGCACCCATTGTTTCTTAAGATAAACAGATATTTATATAACAATATCCTAACAACTAAGGAGAGAGTGAAAAAGGAGGTCACATTAAAAAACTCTGATTAATAGAGGTCAGAATATTTGATATTTTCCTTTTTTTAAAAAAAGTTGACATGAAAAGGAAACTATGCATAGTCAGAAAACATCACAACCATTTATCAAACAATTTTCCACGTTTCTTAATAAAACACTTCAACCTAATGACACGATGAAAGGATGATGTGTTATTTCGACAGCCAGGAGTTAAAGGGCGTTTCTCTGCTGTGAATCTCAAACATCCTTGACCAGTGACAGGGACCAATGGCGGCTGCTGCCCACTGTTACACATGGACGTGTTACGGGAATCCAGCTCCCACCTACCCGAAATAGATCACACAACGGGCGGAAACATCCCAAACAAAGCGTCGCCGCCCCGTTATACGAATCACAACAGAGGCTGGAAAGCGACTAAATGCTGTAGCAGTGTTAGCCGGGCTTCACTGCGGCTGTCCGGGCTCTGTTGTGTCCGTGTTAGCAGCACTATGGGTCGGTTAGCTGCCCGTGTATTGACAGGGTGATTTGTTGAATCCTTCAGCGGCGTGATGCGATTTAACGAGCGACACATTCAAACGGCCCAATAACCGAACACAGAGGTGGATGGAAGGACTCCAGCTAAACACGACACAGTTTTACTTCCGTTCGTTAGTGTATTAAAAGAACTTTATCACTTCAACTCACCTCTTTTTGTCCCCAAAATGCGCATAAACGGTCCCTCGTCTTCTCTGCTGCCCCTCAGTGTTGCTATGCATAGAGCACATGCGCACATCGCCCCAGCGGTCTGAAGTGATCCACTGAGTTAAAGTGACAGATCAACAGATTGTAAACTGTCAACACAGCTGATAGGAAAATTTTATAAGATGAAAAAATAGCTTTATATGCCACATCACAACAGAATAACAGAATTCAAACAATCATAGAAATGTCATTGCACAATGTCATTACACTGTGCAATATTTCATTTTTTAAGTTATTACACTGTGCAATATTTAATATTTTAGGTCATTACACTGTGCAATATTTAATTTCATTGCATTGCATTTAATTTCACCTAATTGTTTTCAACTATATCTGTCTGTAGTGTATATATTGTTCTATTTTTATATTTCTCTTAATTTGTTAATACTTTCTAGCCTTGTTTAAATTGTTAGTACTCATATAGTTAAATTGTTAATTTATTCTAGTTAAATGACTAATACTTTTTATACTTCTCTTGCTTATATTGCCTACTTACTATTCATCATTGCTGCTGTACATTGTTAATTTCCCCATTGTGGGACGTATAAAGGAATAGCTTATCTTATCTTAAAATGAACCTCTTAGAGCCTTAACACAAGCTGTTACTAATTAGGAAGAAAAACTGAGTACAACATTGCTTCAAATTGAAAGGCTAAAATTATTAATGAAATTGTAAGAATTTATCCTTTGCAAGTGTTTTTGTGACCACTAGAACTATATATATACATTTGATTTAATCTATGATTTAAGATAATTGACTATAGCCGAAAAACTGAATTATATAAGCAATATTTAATGTTTGTCATTTTCATTTTCAGCACAATTGAATTCCTTAAGGCTACTATGAACACAAAATTAAGACTGCCAAATGTATCACCGTTATCACCATATTAAGTTAACCGTTGATACTTTCATGGCCTTGAAGACAGAGAAAAACATCCCACTCCAATGAATTAAAGCTGCTTTAAATTTGTATTTTGCTCACATAAACTCATCAGCTGTGGTGCACTGAGTTATTGATGGCAGAAGAGAAGACAATCGTTACCAATTTGTTTCCATGCTTTTTAACTTTTGCTTATTGTTCTGTCTGGTGGTCGATTTGAAAATTTCAATCTGTTCAATGACATTATGTGCCTCACACATGTGGTCAAATATTCACACAGGAACTCCACAGCAGTACTGTTATATTAAAGTTGATGAGTTTTGTTGTTAGAAGGGGGCTGTGTGTGTGTGTGTGTTTGTGCCCACCGTGTCTCTACTGATTACAATCCGTAATCATCAGTAATTATGCTGAAAGACTTTGCCACCAGGAACAGTTGACCTACACTTCTGTAACTCAAAGACTCTCTCTCACACATGCACACACGCAAGTGCGCACACACATACACACACACACACACACATGCAAATGCATGTGTAATCCAGGTCACAAAATGACCAGAGTAATTGTTTTTATTATTAGTAAATCAATCATTGGTAAGATTTTTTTCATATTGTGTATTGTATCTTAAAGATAATATGGTATGTACAAATCTGTTTGGTTGACCACCATTTTCTTAAATCCAGTGATTTCACCAACCAGCCAGTAGCCTTTTACTTCAACTTACATTAAATTAACAAGAAGTCCAATACAGATATTAATGCTTAAATGCAAAAATGTAACTGTGAAGCTGTGAAGTTGTGTGTGTGCATATTTACAGTTAGTGTGTATAGAATGTGTGTGCGGGTCTGTTAATCAATAGGAATTAATTCTGAGATTCTTCCCTAAGGGCAACGGATTAGGTAGGTTCAATTAGGGGAAAAAATGAGCAGTGTAAGCTTCCTTCAGCCCAGTATGTGTGTGTGTGCGTGTGTGAGAGAGAGAGGGAGAGACTGAGAAGAGGATGTGGTATTAAACAAGGTGTTACCTGAAGAGATAGAGAGGAGAGGGAGAAGTAGGGTAAAGTATGTCACAAGAGAAAAATGAAGCAGTGATGTAGTTGCTGAGCCCACTAAAATTAGTGTTTACCCATACTGGATTTTTTTTTTTTTGCCTGATGACGGCTGTATTCATTGGCTGCATTTTGCCAATATTCCACTAAAATTTTATATTTTTCCTCAAAAGTACAGCATCAAAACCAACACCAGCACTGTTTAAAACACCACAATATCCAGTGACAGAGGCTCACACTACATCAAACTTTGAAATCTGGAATACATCTCAATAACTTATGATGAAAAACTGCAAAACACAATCATCATGCAGGTCTTGTATGGGCTGTGCATACGATCCTGTTCAAGGAGAGCACTTCGTTGCATTCAGTAGATGATTTGTCGGGGGATGAGTGGGTGCCATCCTCCTTGTTAGCAAAATGATCAAAATGCATCCCCCTTGTTAAACTGCCATTCACCCATCCTCTAGGAGCAGAGAAAGTGTAGTGGCACAGGGATTGTTTAGTTGCATATGTTAGTCTAGACAGCCTGACCCATTGATCCTTTATCTAACTGAGCTTTGTGCAAGCTATGGCCCCGACCGTGACGAACTGTGCTGTTTATTGATAAATCTGTCTGTGGTGCTGAAGCAGCAAACAGATTTATAATTGCACCTTTTTCTATCAGTCCTGTCCCTCTGTCAGTTTCATCTTGGATCTATAATATACTCTAAACTATATAAATACTCAACTCTATACTATATTGTAGCTAATATACTCCTTAGATTAGTATCACCTTCATGATCAAAGTGAAAACTAGCAGCATGTAGTTGCAGAAGAGTGAAAGAGGCCTGAACTGTATATTTCTTATAGCTAAATTGTTAATACTTTACTTTTAAGGTGTCGGTACTTTCTATTCTAGTTAAATTGTTGATACTTTTGATTCTAGTTAAATTGTTGATATATTGTATTATAGTTAAAGTGTTGTTTACCTACTATTTATCTTGCTGCTGTAATACTGTAGAATTCCTCGATGTGGCAAGATAACAAAGGAATATCTTATCTTACCTTAAGCCAAGGATCACTGTATTTCCGATGCCTGCACCATGATGCATCTCCCTCCTCCACCAGTGAACTTGAGGACAGTCAGAGAGATGTTGTTATGTGGGGCCGTATCTCGGCACTAGGACCCAGCAGGTGCATCTATGTGTTACTTCAGGCTCTGCAGCTCGCTCCAGCCTGCAGAGCGCTGGACCCTCAGCGGCGGCGGCAGCAGCGTCCTCGGCTCCCAGGACGCGCACAGAGCGGTGGCTCCCCCATCCTGCCACCCACAGCCGGGACACGGAGCAGGAGGGAACGACCTGAACCTGTGGATGAGACGACTGTTTTCCGTCTTGTTGTTTGTTTTCATGAGTAAGGCATGGCTTCATCCGTGAGCGGCACAGAGGAGGCGCGGGTGTCAGCGCTGACGCCCCTGAAGTTGGTGGGACTGGTGTGCGTGTTTCTCGCCCTGTGCCTGGACGTCGGGGCCGTGCTGAGTCCGGCATGGGTCACGGCGGATGACCAGTACTACCTGTCCATGTGGGTGTCCTGCTGGAAGCCCTTCAGCTCCGTGGACTGGTCCTGCAACAGCACGCTTTCCACGGGTGAGACACTTTTACGCACGCAGACTTGGTGCAGCTGATGCGGTGATGCGCCACCATGTTGTTTGGGAAGTTTTTAAAAAGCAGTTGGGTGTTGTAGTTTTAGGCGTGTCGCACCCTTTGAATGTGCAGGATTTTTGGGGGGTGCACTGCAGACAGACCCCCACATTCATATTCAAAGGAAAGTCAGATGCACAGGATAACAAAGGATCCCTGCAGACAGTGCGCAGCTCAACCCATCTGTTCTGTGGGTGAAATTATAAAACAGCACCCAGGAGAGATCTACATGTTAATTACTTTATAATTAGCTATTGCCTGGTTAATTTCAACTGCAGAACTTTTTTCTTGCATGGAATAAGATAAGTGAACAATGGGATGCACAGTGGGAAATAATCCATTATAGCAACAACAACAACAAAAAAAAAAGTTCATCCTTGAGTCTGAACATCTGATCAATAAGACACCTTTGGTTTTTTCCACCTAGACTAGTTAACTTTGTTGCTGCAACAGATTTGTCCAGTGCCCCTGAATGATGTGGGAATCCTGCTTCGCCAGGAGCGGTCCAGCTGGGGTTTCATTTGGCCTTTTGTTGCACACAAAATGAGCCTTTGTGCGGGTTTCTTCACTGGCCGAGGAGCAAGGGCAACTCAGAACAGAGAACTCCCCAGAGATCCAGATGCCTGGAGATTAGTAACCGGGGAAACAAGTGAAGCACTCCAGAAATGCTGGTTTTCACTATGAAGGAAACTTCTTTCTGGACATGGAGTCCCCATTAAGCTTTTTGGAAACATTTCATATTTTCCATCACAGCCAATCGTTCAGTGATCAAAAAGAAGGTGTTTGAGAGGAGGTCAAACTGCATTAACACGAAGCAATCAGAAATTCATTTCTGTTGTATAAAATCTAACATAATCTAATACAACAGTCTTGCAATCTGTGGGGCTTATTTTTGTTGAGATACTGGCACATTTATAGGCCACAGTTTGTGGTATTGCTCTGTTAGGTTACACTGGATTGTAAGGTGGACAAAGAGAAATGCTTGACAGTATAATTCAGTCCAGTAAAAACACCGCAAACTAAAGCCTCAAAAATGACTAGAAAAACTACATGCAAAGCCTCTTAAAGGTAGAATTTACTGCAGAGCTTTGTGTAGGGTAGGTCACTATTTCAATGTAGCCTCATATTCTTAGCACCTCATATTCTGTGAATTTATCTCAGATGAAATGAAAATATGGATGTATGCTTATCCATGTTTATCTCACACTAGACCCCTGATTTCATTTTGTGTGTATGCGTGTGTACTATATATATATTTCACTTTTTGCTGCCTCTGACCTCCTCCTGTGTGCTGAGTGGTGAATTGTGTTTTTGTTAGTCAGACAAAATGTTTTCATTCTGTCTGAGAGATGAGTAACTGTGGGTCACGCTGGCCCCGATCTTCCTCTGTCAGCGCAGACAAAGTGCACTTTGGTGCCATATAAAGACATGCAGTCTCCGTGTCAGCTCTCAGCAGCAGCATACCACAGTAAATGCACACAGCAAACTGTCCATTTCCTCAGGCCTGTGCTTGGCTAGGCTTATTGATTTGAATCCCAGTAATCAGTTTCTACCCCCCTTGTCAGCCCCCCAATATTTCCTCAGTGTCATGCTCTGGGCATTAAATAAATCCTGTTAGTTTGAAACACCAGCTGGCCGCTCAGATGTTTTTAGCTCGTTCTGCAAGGCCTGCATGTGTGTGTGTGTCTGGGAAAGCACAATACTATGCAGGAAGAAAGAATTAGAAAGTAGACATGATATATTGCCTTGTTACATGCCCATGAAATGTTTAAAATATACAGACACAGATGGTAGTTTCTCTCTCTCACTCATGCACTTAAGCAGCAGGTCGGAGGTCAAGTATAAAAGATACAGACCTGACACACGGCTAGGAATGTGGAACGGTCGTGCAAGAGCAGTGTGTGTGGATGCCAGGTCGGTGCGAGGTGAAGGGACGAATGTGGAGCGAGAGTGTGAGCGAGTCCAGCTCAGTCAGACGCTGTGATGCCAAAGCATATTAATAATGTAATACGTTATCGATCCCCTATTTGGGTGACTATCCTCATTTGATAGAGGTCACAGCACAATGTTGGATAAAGAGGGCTGGTAAAGGTTCAGTGTCTTGCTCACAGACCCTGCAGTCTTGAACCAGGAACCTCTGGTTGAAGATCTTCCTGCTTGTTAAACTTCTGCCGCCCTGAGACAGTGAGGCTGAGTGTGTGTGACAGCGAGAGAGACACTCGAGGCTCTTCTGTGACACAGATCTTCCACCATTGTGTCAGACAAAGGAACAGAATTGGGGCCCTGAAGGACTTTTTCGATTAACACTTCAGCAGCCCCTGACATGCACACATGGGACCATAATTAATGCTCAGATTGGATCTTGCGTACTGTATCTCCTTTTCCATCTGTCATCATGCGGGGCTCAGATTAATAGTTTGGCGCTTCCTGCTCGTCAAAGCCTTTAAGCACTCAGACTCTGGCTGTGTTTCTTGTGCACAGGGTCTGTTCCAAATCTGAAATGAGATGACTCTCTGCATCCTGCTGTTTCATGGGTGCACTGATAAGGCTTTTGGTTGCAGACTGCCTGGGCTGAAGGCAGCAAAGTGACCTAGAGAAGATATCTCACCAACGATGGGCTTTGACAACTACAGGTCAAGTCACTTGGACCGTTCGCTGAGAGGCAGAGAGCGAGGCGGCGGCAGAGAAAGTCCAGGGGTCGGTCTAAGGGGGCCTCGTGTTGTGCAAACTGGAGGCTGGAGGGAGCTGGTGCTCTGCTTTTTGTGGGCTCTTTCCAACATCCTGTGGTGACAGGGCCCATTTTTAAACTCTAAATCCTGCACCATATTTGGTCAAAAGTAGTTGATGTTTGTTTATATTTGAGCTGCTTGGCCCCTGGAATAAAGTTTCCCTCCAACACGAGTGGGAACTGTATTTTAAGCAGCTTATGTTCCGTCACTTTCTCTCCGCTGGTGAATGTTTTAATGATTTTCTGCCTCAATAGAGAGGAAATATTCTTGGCAATGCTTAATCTTTTCTTATTTCCTGGGCTACATAATAGACAATACCATGTACAGTTGCTCAAAAAAAAAAAAGACCAAACATATTCTAAAGTCTTTCAATGTGAACTTTTCCTCCCACTTTAATGTTAAATCACCATGCAGTCCCCCCTTTATGCTTTGATGTTATTTTTTTTAGCCACTGCGCTTTAAATTATTTCCTCCCGTGTAATCAAATGCCTCATCATAATATCCTCTGCTTGTTTACATATAGACCTCCTGTTTCCTCATGTACACAGCAAAGCTAGGAAAGAGACCTTTAATCTCTAAACAATAACATGGTGTGTCTCAGTTAACGTCCCTTGGCTAATTAAGTCTGTAAAAAAAACAGAAGAGATTTTTTTTTCCACAAAGAAAACAAAAATTTCTCCTATAATGTTTTTTTTTTTTTTTTTTTTTTGACAAACACACTGGCTGCCCATTTTGTTCCCACTTTCCAACAAGCATAGGGAAGCGAGATGGAGACGGCAGTTATTTCCAGTTGAGTGTTTTTGGAGTAAACTTGAATGAAATGCTGAGAACGCTGCTGAGCTGGCATCAGCCAAGAGAGAGGGATACTCATTATCTGAGTCACCTCACAGAAACCGCTTTATCTTTCTGCTGCATTAGGATCCATCCCTGAACCATCAAAATCTGTCCCTGTGTGTGTGCGCGCTTGTTTGTTTCTTGTCAGCCAGAAACTGCTGCGCTAGGTTCATGGGGTTATTCACTGCATGGTTCACATTCTTCTTCTGCCACTGGCCGTGGATCCACAGCGGTTCACGTCAAAACATTACAAGCCATTGCTTCTCAGAATTTGCGCGAGGAGCTGCCTCGGCCTCTGAACCACAGATAGATTGTGTTTACACTGCGGTAATTCACCACAAACGTCAGTGGGAGGAATGATTTTTCTGTTGTGTGATTGAGCATGTCAGTGTTGCTGTGGCTCACCAACATGGCCTGTGACCGGGTCTGCCGCCTCCCTCTTCTCTCTTTTATCCCTCCTACTCTAGCTGTCCACTTTCCTGGCTCCTGTCAACAGCGCAGACACGGCTCTCCAGAGCAACCCCGTTTTAGCTACCTATGTCACTCTCTATCTCAGTGTGATTTCATGCCTTTCCTCCCTCATCTCACCCCCCTCCCCCCCCTTTCCCTGTGTGTGTGTTTGTCTCAGACTGGCAGATCGCCACACTGGCCCTGCTGTTGGGGGGGGCGGCCCTCACCCTGCTCTCCTTCCTCGTGGCGCTCATCTCCCTGTGCTTCAGCTCTAGGAGTCGCTGCTACAAACCCGTGGCTGTCATGCTGTTTTCTGCAGGTACGTAAGTGGAAAAACAAGAAGGAAGAGCTCAAGGATAGTCCAAAAATACAAAACAATGATTGTCCAGTTTCCAAAAAACATGTCTTACGGTAGGTTGACTGTCAGGGGAAAGGCACTAAAGTGGCTGCCAGTGTCTTGCATCACCCTCCTGCCAGTTTTAGTCTTTATGACTCTATTTGTATATACTGAGCTTACCTTCTCTGTTTCCTGTTTTTCTCTGCAGTCGTGCTCCAGGTGTGCAGCTTGGTCCTGTTCCCCATCAAGTTCATAGAGACGGTCAGTCTGAGGGTGTACCATGAGTTTAACTGGGGCTACGGACTGGCCTGGGGGTCCACCATCTTCTCTTTCGGAGGAGCCATCCTCTATTGCCTCAACCCCAAGAACTATGAAGATTACTATTAAAATACATGAGGCAAGAAGATAAATTGAGACTCTCAAGTTTCACTCAGTGTCCTCTCAGTAATAGGAACTTTCTGTCTGTCACACAGTGCACAACCACCGACTAGAAAAATAGGAGAAAACAAATATTTAGTTTCAGGACTGGAAATCAGCTCTTCTATTCGATACTGTGAACTGAAAAGACTATACTCACTCAATGGACTGAAGCACCCTGTTCGCTTTTTTTTGGCGTCAAACCTCGGCTGTGAAAAAGAAATCCACACCAACCAGTTTAATTTGGGAGAGAATGACACCACTCAGATAAGTCTGCGCCCCCATTAAGTGGAATTCCAGTAGGTCTTCGATTTGGGCAGAAAATCTGGGAGGAACAGATTGGCTCACTGACCCCATACCAGGAAGAATTGGTGGATTAATCAACCAATCAGAGCTGAGAAGGCAAAGAATGATATACACTAGTGCCAGTCTGGGAAATAACGGATCCAGCGAGGAAAATATCCTATTGAAGTGATATCCTGAAGATGACAAAGTGAGGAAGACAGGACACACCTAAGGAAATGCGACATGCTACATTTCCCCAGAGATACATTACATCTGGAACTCGACTTAGCCTTCTTCCTCCAGTACAGTAGAATAGTTTTGTGAAAGCATGTCACAAAGCTCTAAAAGCCTGGCTTTACTTTCTCTCATCCTATTTGAGTCTATTAATAGGCTCAGAGATACTCATAATAAACAGAAGCTACCTACGACAGTCAAAACATTCCACAGCCACTTTCTAAATATCATACTGGTGAGCGGAACATTTTCTGGTTAATTAAAGCACAGAGTCAGTCACATGTACACAACAGTGGTAAAATCTTTGGCTGTCAGTGTAAACCCGCAGCTTGACCTAAGTTACGCCCGCTTTTTGATAAAATGGTTGTATTATATGTAAGTATGTGCAGTAAGCATAATAAAGTAATATTCATT
The DNA here is from genome assembly GCA_037975185.1 of Centropyge bicolor. Lineage (NCBI taxonomy): Eukaryota > Metazoa > Chordata > Actinopteri > Pomacanthidae > Centropyge > Centropyge bicolor. The sequence continues at coordinate 5,717,401 of JBBMOC010000008.1, read as the reverse complement.
CCAAGAAGACCAGTGGGAAGGAAGATGGCAAATGAGCATGTCTGAGTGTGTGCACATGTCTGCATGATCATACCACCCAGCATGTGCTCACACACCTCCCTATGTGATGCCTCCTTATCTTCTCACCCTGTAGGACATGGGAATGCTCTCAGTAGAGTAAGCAACATTAGGAATACAACAGTAGATTTTCATGCTTCAGATAGTAAGAGGCTGTAGCAGAAATTTTGGGGGGGGAAGAACAATCAGTATACTTAGTTTTTATACCCAAGCTAAGGTCCGCGATAAAGTACTTTAGGAGATGCCAGAGTGCAAAGTGCAGTGCATGAGTAGTGTCATGAGGACTATGGGATCAATCAAGAAGAACATGGAAAGTTTCAAACCTGAAGGAGGACAGTGCCATCCCAAGAGGCCAGACTTTGGGAGTAGAGGACTTGCACTGATCTGCTTTGGTAATAGCTGTATTCTCAAACCTCATTTGAGGTGGTTAGAAACTTCTCCAGCCCCCTCTTGCAACATTAGTGAAAGTGAGTGAGTGTGTGCATGCCACTATCATTTGCTGCTGTGTTTCTGATTCCCACTGGTTTGATTACTAACATAATAAACATGTACTGGAAAAAAAATAAGGTGTGTTTGGTTCATTTGGGGAAAACAGGAGCATCTGTGAATTATGACAAACTATGTAGACATGCCAGCTGTGTGTGGTCAAGTCACATAGAATCAGCTCCTTTATTAAGTACAGCAAGTTGAGGCATTTGCACAGGAAATCAACATCATTTGAACACATAATACAGGGTGGCATAATATGCATAAAAGTACCAGGAATATACTCATATGCAAGTGTCTTTAGTGTTCTTCTTTCAGTGAAATGAGCTCTAATACAGAGCCAGATACAGTGTACAGTCTACATTTCGCATTAGTCAGAACATATATACCATTGCTTTCATTGTTCCACTGTCAGAGAGGGAGTTACAGGTCCTGGATTAAAGTGGAAGTGCCTCCATTTGGAGTTCAGGAATGGGCGCAGTTTCTGTAAACAGGGCAGTCACTCATTCTGCGTGGAATGTTCTCTAGCTAAATTGTAGCTCCTCCTCCTCAATCCTCAGTCGCTTTGACCTTTCTGAAGTCCCAACCCACCCCACTGCCAGAGTCGCAGAGTGTCCCTCCCTCTTTCATAAATGTGACATGAGAAGAGTCTCCAGCTGTCCCAAAAAAAGAATCATCGTCCGCCAATGGGAAACAAGGGTCAAAGTGCACAGGAGTAGTAGACGGGAGCAGGACAAGTGGGCAGAGTGGGATAGTGGCTCTTCCTCAGCAGGTAAGAGGGGCTTATATATTGATTGAGAGGTTGATAGATTCTGCAGATTTTGGAGGGGTGGGGCTTATACTATTCAAGGATTGCCAGGGGATAGGGCAGGGGTGGGCAATACAGCACAGCGCTAAGCTCAAGTGTAGCGCGGCATCTCGCACTGTTCACAGCGGTTGAGTGCAGGGTGGTTGAGGAAGGTGCAGCTTTCACAGTTCCACTGGGCGCCTTCAAAGTCCTCGTCCCTCTGGGGCCCCGGCACTGGCTTGGAGCCCTGCTCCCCTTCTAACAAAAACAGAGGGAAGCACAGAAAAGGCTGTTAATTCATGTGATAAAGTGCATAACGCAACAACAATAAAAGTGTCTTCTACTCAGGGCTGGAATTAACCACGGCTGTCACTCAACTGAAGTGTGAGACACGCACTCAAGCATCAACTATTCAGTATAAATGTTAATAGACATAGGCATTCACTAAATAGCAAGGGTCTCGTCTAGTTTACATGCCAACAGGTTTGTGGACATCGACACAGAAAAAAGTCAGTTAAGCTGGATTGTGAGTAATGACCTGAATGGTGCTGCATTGAAACTCAAAATCTGTATTGCGGCAAAAGTATTATCACTCTGTAAAAGATCGAGTTTTCCTCTTTTCTTTACACAACTGTCATCTTACAACTCAATTTTATGTTCTGAAAACTACAGATTCTCACCTTTCCTCCCAGGTTTGGGTGGCACAACTGGACCGGGCTGAATGTTGTCATAAAAGTTGTTCATTGCTTTTGGGTCAAACTTCCCTGTGGAGGAAAGCAGAAACCAGATACAAAAGTTGGTTTAGAAGTGCCCATACCAATCAGTCAAATCAGTTTCAAGACAATCTCTCTGAGCCTCCTGACTGACTCAAAACAGCCTCCTCATTCACTGTGACGCACAAGGCTCCAGCAAAAACAGAATGCAGGGTCAACAGGCTAAAAAAAAAAAAAAAAAGCTTTTGCAACAACGTGATGAAAAATCATCTGGCTTGACCAGAGTTGTTATAAACCACTGCAGTGTTTTGGCATCCAAAAAGCCTTAAAATTGATGAGTCCATTACTCAAACTGACCATACTGGACTGTATTTAATCATCTCACTGGCACCCAAAGCAACACAGCCCAACCAACACAGCCCTTTGTGTTTTGCTTAATTTAGTCTCAATGGCAGCTAGTGCAAGCACAGATGCTACAATAAATATGCCTCACCTAGTTACAGAATTTTGCCAGGAGATGGCGCCTTGCTTTTTCTGGCATGGCTTCATTCGGACCCCAGAGACACATTAAGTTAACTGCAACATGATTATGGAAGCTCACTCTTTCTTGAATGTTTATATAGCCAAAGGGATGCTTTTTAAAGAAGAGATTTATGACACCATTATCCATGTTGGATTTTATTGTCAGCTCAGAGTAGGCCATAATGTTAACTTGTTTTACTGATTTATTTTTGCTGGATGGAATTTCCTGCAAGCTCAATAAGGTGCTTTGTGACTGTATGAAAGCTGGGCTTCAAGGTGGGACACAAAGGTCACTCACACAAATTGTCACAACAAAGATCAAAATAAACATCTTTTTTCAGAGCTCTATAACAACATCGATTGATGCATTTGACTTTTCTCTACAACAACTATGAATTGTGGCCATTCATAAAAAAAAAAAGGTCACAGAACCAAAAAAAAAAATTGCAAGTCACCCAAAAAAAAAAAAATAAATAAAAAAAAAAGTTTACGAAAATAAGGATCAGGAATACATTCCAATTCACCTGTGTAACTGATATGACAACCTAATTTTGAACATGCATTTTATTGTCTGCACACAAAGACATGAACTTGCATTGGTTGACATTTTAACATTGAGAGAAACACAATATATATGTTAGGAGCATTTTCAAACTCAGGGGCTGACCAGAAAATTCTTTTGCAGCAGCTGTTTCTTGCTGCAAGTGCATTGACAGAGCAGGCCAGCTTTACACAGAGAGTGTAAGAAGGGCACCGGGAAGAGAATCCAGTGTGCAAAGGCTCAGAAGAGACACATTATACATAACAATATATATACATATAACAACTGCTGCCCTGGAGCAACAGTGTAAAACAACTTGCATACATGACATCTCAAACAATGTTTGTCAAATGGCATTTGGACGTCTCACAGCAGAAGAATGCACCAGACATTTTCTAGGAGGACCTAGAAAATGTATGTCAAGGGACACTTTTAACTACATCTGTCTCTGTCTCTTCACAAGAGTCTTGTGGCAAGACAATCAATTCAGGCAAAGGGGTGATGTAAAAGTGGCATAAATTCTGATATGACTGTTCAGACTGAGGTCGCATTGCAAAAAGTCACACCTGTATCTGATTTAGGACAACATATGGAAGTGGCCAAAAACAGGGTTGAAAAGATCAGATTCCATGTGATTTATGCTGTTCACACTGTCATGAAAAAAGTGATCAAAAAACAGCAAAGAAAAAAACCAAACAAAAAAATCAGCTGGGCCACTTATGCCTGCTGTCTCAAGGCAGCCTTAGACTGTTTCAGCTTCCAAAAACACCTCTACTGGTAAATATATAAAGTATTGCAACTAATTTCCACACACTGACATTTTGGGGCAATACGGTTATCAATTATCGAATCAACTAGGACAACGTACCAGCCAACATTGTGCACAGGCCCAATGAGGGTCAACCATGGATCGGCCCCGGTCCTGTCACGGACCAGCCGGTCATTTTAGAATGCTGCATCTGTATGCAGTGTGATGGAGCCTCATCCATCACTTTGGACCCAACTCTGTCTGCTTCTGGGCTCTTTCAAGATCAATGCTTTCAAATAAATCAGAGACACACTTCAAAGGTTTATGTGTCGGAGGGTTTATGTGCATTTATGTGTGTGCATATGGTGCTTGTGTCTGTGTGTATACCTCTTGACTGCAGTAGATCGGTCTCCTTCAGGGTACAGTCGATATCAATCTGAAGCTGTCTGTTCAGACTCCGCAATCGGGTCATCTCTTCAGGCTGCAGCCGGTACAAACACACAACCCAGTTAGACTAAAATAGACAACCAAATATTCTCCATCCCTCCTTTCAAATTTCTTCTAACAAGTAGGAAAGAGTTGTAAGCATCACTTTACGTGATACAATATTGAAATTTATCTTATCATTTTTGCTGTATCTGCACAACTAAGGTTTATTGTTTTTAAGATTAACTGAATTTCTTTTCTGCTTTTTAAAATAACATAACCAGTCCAAAGATTGATTCAAACCCAGAGTGACAGTTAGAATATAGCTGCTACATCTTACTGAGTCTCTGTAAGGTAAAGTTAAGAGTCTAAAATATTATTAATTACTGGAAATTAAGAAAAGAGGAAACAATGTTTGTGTGTATGTGTTTAGTCCTTACTCTGGGTATAAGACTGGTGGAATTAACTCGTCGAAAGCGTCTTTGAAGGGCGTCATATTCCATATTGTTTACATCGGCCTTCAGATGCTCTAGTTTCTGCTTCTCCAGCAGAAGCTCCTTCAATAGACGCTCCATTCTGGCCCGCTGGTGGAGTAAGAGAGCTGGAGAGAAACACACAAAACACGAACTGCTTGAAATTCAAAATCAAAATTAGAATTTACATCAGAACCTTCTCTTAATCTCGTGCTGTTACTCATCCATACCAATATAAAAGCCCAGCACCAACATTAAAGAGCAGGGCTAAACAAACTAATGCATACATCTCATGAAAACCACTAAAGGTAGCAAAACAGACAAATCATGAAATCAAAGACCAATTGAAATACATAAATTTTGAACAAAGTCTGACTATCACCAGCTTAACAGTATAAAGTACAAGAAAACAAAAACAGGACAAATGGACACAAAGCAGTCACACAAAAATTGTAAATACATAAATTGCTGAGGCAAAAGTCTTGAATAAGATATATGATATGATTTTGGTATACAGTGTAACCCTTAAAATCAGATCTCATTCTAATTATAAGATGACATGCATCTATAAGCCCTGCTCAGCAGTGGATTCATGAACAGCAGTAGGATTCAAATGTCCTCTAAGACAACGTCAGCAACTTTCAGGCTAAAGGCTTCAGTGTGTATTTGAGACAACACAGCCCAAAACACACCCTATGTCAAATCCAACTGGAAAACACTAATGGCAGAAAGTCACACACACGCCGAGCAATAGATCGGAATAAAAAACAGGAATCTCTTACCTTGTGTGTAGGCATAGTCATCAGAGCCTGAGCTTGAACGTCGGGGCATTTGCTGAAACTGACTGGCAATGTTCCCCGGTAGAGCGGAGATGGGCAGGATGGGTGCAGGGGCAGCGTTGTGCGCTCCTTGGTCTTCTATGTTGAGAAGAGACTCTGCTTCCGCCACAGGAGGCGAGCTGGGTGGTCTCTGGGCCTGGCCTCCTGGAGACACTTTGATTTTGAAGGTGTATGCTGACTGGCCCGGTTGAGGAGAGGAGGCAGGCCGAGGCCTTGCAGGGCCCTGATGCTGCAGGTACATGCCAGGGTGGAAGGATGTCGGGCCTTGAGGTCCGCTCATAGTGATGCCCCTCGAAGGGGAGCTGGGAGAGGGGCTGGTGGCCATGTAAAGCGCTCCTTGTGGGTGGGGGTTATGCACAGGTGAGTTGCTGCGAGGTCGTGGACCCTCCAGGGTAATTTCTATCTGATTCTTGAGGGAGCTTTTTGTGTGGTAGGGCCGATAAACTGCAGGCTGTTGCTGGGGTTGTTGCTGGTGATGGTAGGGCATGCTGGGAAGGGTTGGGGAGCTAATAGGGAGGAAGACATATTGCTGGTGCTGGGGTTGCGGCTGGGGCTGTGGTTGTGGTGGCTGTACCTGATGCTGCGGGGAGCTGTAGGGCGAGCCATATGTGGGAGTACTGTAGGGGGACTGCTGATGCTGATACACAGGCGCCCCTGAGGAGGACCAGGACGGTGGCTGTGGGCTCTGGGAGGGTGAGGGTCGAATATACAGGGTGGTGTTAGTGCTGTTAGGATAGTGCCCGGGAGGGATCTGCAGAGCTTGTGGGACATTGGGTATACTTTGTGAAAGTGTGACTGTTATAGGGTTCATCGTATAACGTGGGACGGGAGAGTATGTGGGAGACATGCCCTGCATCGTGGGTGGAGGTGTAGGCGTGCTAGCCGACCGGCTCTGATCATTCATAAAGAAAGGATTGTAGCCTGGGGAGGGGGCCATGGTGGCAGGGGCTGACAGTGGCTCAGGGTAGCTGGGCCGATGGGGTTCGATATGACTGTCACTGGTGCTGTGCACTAGGGAGCGCCCGACTCCTGCTGCTCCTCCATTTGCCTTGCTTGCCTCAGAGCCGGGGTAGCCCAGGCTAATGTGCAGCATGTGGTTTCGGCTCAGTCGCCCCTCCTCTGGACTGTGATGGAACTCACCATACAGGTATCTATTACTCTCCTGAGCCAGCAGGTGGCAGCAGAGATCCAAGTTGTTGTTGTTCTGAGACAGCAACAGAGGAACATTCTCAGTCATGCAGTGTGGAGCGTTTAAGTGCTCATCTTACTGTCCATCATACATCATAAGAGATAAGACTAGAGGCTGGTGAAAAGTACAAACATTGCAAGACATCGTAATATAAAACAACCTTCTACCTCACATTGCCACTATTTTACAATGTTCTCCAAACAGCTTTTCTGAGCATATGCAGGAATGTGTGTGTGCGCGTGTGTGTATGTGTACCTGCAGAAGGCACTGTGACACCACCCCCTCCGGGATCTCTGGGAAACGCTGCTTGAGGTCCTGCAGGATGTGGTAGTCGAGCTGAGCGCCTCCCTGCGCCATCCTCAGCCAACACAGAGAGTCAACGAGCCCAAAGCTGCAAACGCTTGAACAACCAATCTCGTCTCATCCCCTGAAGATGCACATATGACAGACAAAACTGAGTCCAATATCCTGGGAATGCTAGCAATAATGCTGTTAACACTGCTGGCCTGCCAAATGTCTGTCACACACCCAATGTGTCAGCAGTAATTACAGCGATCATATCAATTAAATAGTCTTGGTGAAGCATGCCAACCTGAGCTTTCAAAAAGAGCATAAATCATCCAGCAAGACAGGTGAAACAACACACGAACACAAACACAACAAGCCGGCATTACTGGTCTTCATTCACATTAGCAAACAAGTGCTAGCACGGTGCCTGTCAGTCTGTTGTTGTTTGTTTAGCCATACTGTTGCACCAAGCAACGACGACATACCAATGCTAGCTAGCAGGCTACATATCAGCATCAGTTAGCCTCCGTGCATCACTCAAACAAACAACCGGTGTGATGAGTGGCTGCGACAGGAAACAACATCATCAAGCCCGAGAGACTGTCCGACGTTACCTCTGGCTAAATAAGCAACGCAATCCCCTGAACAAGTCAACAGTTCAAAGAAGATTAACTCAATTCGTCAACTGCCTGCCAGCTAACTTTGCTAATGCTAACCTTAGCTTGGTCCTGTTGGCTGGTCAGCTGTCACAAGCCTGGGTGTTGATGGATTAGCTAGCTAGCCATGCTAAAGTCAGCGAGCGTTAGCCACGAACTGCTTTGTAAAACTTACCATATGTTCAGAGTCTCCTTCATGTCTCGGACCACAGCTGAGTCCCGAGGAGAGCTGTGATGTTTCTGAAATGCCGCACCGAGGTTTGTCAAATCCCTGTTTTGGCTAAATAACTTGTAGTTTCACATTCCAGCGTCAGGCCCCCGCCGCTGAATTACACACGGACAGACTGTCTATCGCGATAATGTCAGATTTTCCCGGACCAGGAAGTTGTTCAAATCGGCTGTATGGACTCTGCCACTACTGCGCATGTCCGCCTGCCGTGCCCCTCTGGTGATCATGTGGCAGAACTCCATTCAGTTTTCACTCATTTCTAATCAATAGACACAGATTGTCACTCAAAAAATAGGTTAGTCACCTTAAATACAGAGTGGTCCAACAAACAGGAGCTCATAAATCTATTCAGACTGTACCAGATCCATACCAATAAATATTATTAACACAGATGGTAACCTGAATTGTAATTTTAGAATAATATGTAAGTATAATTTTTTTTATTTTATTTTATTATATTCTCATTTCTTTGGGCAACTCTGGCAAATACATCACCTTGATTCCTTGATTCATATTGTAATTTGCACAAATTTCACTGAACATAAATGAAAATCTGTTGTACTGTTATACTATGATTTCATTGAAATAATTTTAATCTTTATTTCAAAACACAAGGCAGAAAGTTAAAATCTCTCGTGTTCTATTTATCTTCTTATTAAGTTCATGTTTCAGTTCAGTCTACTTTTAACTTTTAATTAAGACTGAAGACATGAAGAATAAAATATTGAAAGTATATTGATTTGGAAATTTACTGTACCAAAGATTTAATTTTTTAAGAACGGGATCAGCAGAACATGTAACTAAATACTTAGATACTATAACAACAAAGTCAGGATTTGTGTCAGAGGCATTTGTCTGTGTGTTTTCACTAGGGGGCAGTGAGAGAATTCTGCACCAGCACACTCCACTGACAATAACAGGAAGGAAGTTAGATGAGCTCCTCTAAAGAAAAATGTGCGTAAAGGTTTAATTGGTTGAGCAGTTCAGGAAACAAAACACGTGCATCCTCCCTTATGATTTCCGCATCAAAAACATTAAAATGAATGTTTACATGTGAAGACTTAGCATGTGACCAACGCTTGACTGCTGCAAGATATTAGAGGAATGTTTGATATTGCTGCAGTTGGTGCTGTTAAGAGACTGTAGTAAGCCATGGATTGTCAACAAGCCAGTAATCCAAATACATGTCTGATAGGGCGACAGCTGATTTTTGAATAGAGCACAAAGGAAATTCACAGCATTTTAAGCTTGGACCATTTCAGACCACATCCTACCCATGAATGAAATCATTATTTTTTATCAAAGTCTTGCCAAATGTTTAAATCACATTGATCAAATTTCCATATAATACTGAATTACTTTTACTTGAAAAAAGTATTTTTCTCTCACTGAAAAGGACTCACCGTGCGCCTGTAAAACAGCTTGATAAAAGTGTGGCTGCTCTGTCAAAAGACGACACCTGTTCTGGTGGGGAAGCTTTTTCTTCATATAACAGCTCAGCAGTCATAGCTAGGAAATTATGACGTGTTCACTGCTTGTGTAGGTCAAGAGAGAAACAGCTAAAAAGCAAACCCCACAGACATACATACTTTAGTATCTCAACATTAATTTGTTCAAAAGGATTGCTAGTATAAACTGATTTTGGAGACACATTATGACTCATATGATATGAAGGTAAAACACCCTATTTATATATATTCAAGAGACTCTGGGCAGTAATTTCAGTAGCACTATTCTAACCTCAGTTAACCTTGTACAAATGGCTGCAGGCCATCACAGGGTGTCATCACCCAAGGGGTCTGATAACTGTCTGACTACATGCAAGCCCTTAGCAGAAGTTCTGAAAAACAAATTACAAAATGTGAACAGTTTATATACAAATGGAGTATTTTGTGTGTAATGAGACAGTCATGACACACTGACAATCACAATGAGCCACCTACATAAGGTCATGGTTGATATGATTGAGTGTACATGTATGTTTGATATGAATGAGAAAGAGTTTTTTAATGTAGTGACATTGGGGTGTTTTGGTGAGCAGGAAGCTGTAGAACCTCATCAGGCACATTAGTGGGCAGACTGAGATGAGTCTGAGGTGATTTCACTCAATAGTATGATTTTGTTTGTAACACAGTGGTTAAGTTGATGGGAGAGAGGAAGCCTGAAATCTGGGATGATTTGTTGACAATTTGTGTTGTGTGATCAGAGCATGAAGTGAAGATGAGGCGGGGTTACTGTTCACAGAATAAGCAGGTGGTAGTCTGATATTTATCATGAACTGATGTTGTGTCAGTAGAGGTGTGGACAGCTGGCACTGGTGTGTCCCTCCACCAACACATGATACAGTTTTTGACCTGCTGAGCCAGTCTACTGGGGCTTCAGCAGGGGTGGGTGGGCTGTACCACCTCAAAAATATTCATAGGGGTATAGCAGCTGAAGCTCAGGCCCAGTCTGACTCAGGTTAGCTGTCCATACAGTGTTGATTAGTTGCCACAAGTGTGGTGCTATTTAAAGAAGTCCCCTTGTTGTCCCTGGTGCCAGAGGCAGATGGAGCCCCTTTGCTCTGAGAGTTCAAAGAACAGATCCCCACCCAATTTATGCTTTAATCTGAGCAGGAAGTGAATAAATTACAGGGTGAAAAGAGCCCCTCCAACATCTCTGTCAAGTCTGTATGGTGCAGATAGATTATCATCTTTTGTGCAAATTAATTCCATGTTATGTTCCAGTGTAACATAAGTTGCAAGTTCCAGGAAATTCCATGTTCGCTGAACTTGAAGTACATTGGCCGGCAGTGTATTATTTTACGACCACTCTTATTTTGTGTTATTTAATTGCATGCATCATTAAGGTTTGACTTTTTGCAAGCAAAGACCTTCCAGTATTCTTTTTGTTCTTTCAACAAAAGAATTTTTTCCATTTCGTTCTCTTCAACGGTGGCCTGGCTCTCAGATTTCACTTCCAAGTACAGTATTAGCCGGAGCTTTGGCTCAGTTGTTGGGGGTTTCCCACAGCCTCGAGACCTCCAACTGGACACAGCAATTATATAACATTTGCTGTTTGTCCCGACATTTACCTTTAACCTGTAAAATTTCAGATGCTATTTTTCAAGTGAATCCTGTAATATGGTGCCAAACAATAATCTCAGTATATTACAAATGCTGCAATTATTTAGGCAGCGCTTAAAAATATCCGACAGCAAGATCAATAAAGGCTTTTGTGTGCCACCTCTCAAAAATCTCTATAACATTCCTCAAATGCTTGAATGGGGACTTTGCTTGCTGGATTTTCTGCCTGGGGCCTGTTTGGTCAGTGAGTCAGCAGCTGTGCTTGGAGCCATGAGGGCAGACAAAATGTGTCTGCTGCAAGGTTTCTATTTACATCCACCCACAACGATAGACCCACTTTCTCATCTCAGTTTAAAGGAGGACTCACTCGTCAGGTATATTGTAACTCTATGGTTTATATATTTCCCAAACTATGTGACATATAGGAATTTATGGTTGCCGACGAGATGTGAAAGATTTTCTTGGCATGACAATATGAGTTCCCACCATGATTGCATGGCTGACTGACAGCAATGTCTACTTCAGGCGGGAAAAACAAAGGGCAAGCTGGTGTCCCTCTTAACTGATAAGTTGGGAATCCTGCCTCTAACAGGCCAACAAGCAGATAACAATAACGTCTGTCTGCATTTAGGTTGTAGGCCTCCAAAACAGACCAGACCAGAGGAGTGTCTCTGAGGTTTCTCTCTCCTGGTGAAAATTAATATGTAAGATAATGAACAATGTATTATACTATAAACATAATTAGTCAAGCACAATTATACCTGAAACAATCATAATAAAAGAGGGGGGAAATGGTAAATGTACAATAAAATCATGGCAGATAGGTAAACAGAAACTAAATATGCCTTAGTTAATCTACTTTAATGACACTTGTTCCTGCACACAATTACCCCCCTAAATTAGAGGATACACACAAATTAGTCATCTAGCAATTACACAACAGACATATTATATTAGGCTATGAGAATTTCACTGAAGTATTATGGTCACTGATCATAACTTAATCTTAATTATTGCATACACTAGGTTTGCATTATGGATATTATGGAGATGATAAAGTGATATCACAGAAAAATATCACTTGTGAGTCAATATAGAGAAATATAGTAAATGAAGTGAATCTGTATAATAAATTACAACAAATTAACCATTGAAAATACATAATAATCCGCACAAATTGTTAAAGACAATTACAGTATTTATGCAGCTGCGCGACTGCAAATGATCCGGATGAGACCGTGTGCGCGCGCGAATGTGTATGTGCGCGTGCACGAGGCGACAGCTGAACGCAGTATCCGGCAGAAAGTAACGGTACTTTTATGGAAACGGCCACCAGCAGCCAGTCGAGTTGGTTCACCGAGTGATCGCATCTGAGATTCACTTCCTCTGGTTTCAATATCCACACAAAGGATTTTTGTTTGAAATCAAAAACAGGAGGACGACAGAGCATCAGAGAGGTAAAACTCTTATTTTATAAATGATAAAAGCATTAAGTGGTCTGGTCATTCTGTAACAAGGACAGTGCTCCAGTATGAGTTAAATCAAAAGTTAACTTAAACAGAAAATGCGTGTTAATTTAAACTGACAATAGGTGCATCAGGTATTTTAAAATATAAATTAAGACTTTTTTTCTTGTCTACAATATGTAAAATAGGAGCAGAAACACAATAATTATCATAGTTTGTAGTCTGAAAGATCAATTAACACATTAATCTTTATGTGTCAAACTTTCATTTTTTTCTTATACCTGCGGAGTATAGAAATTTAACATCACCCAGATCTTTAAATAAATCTTGTAACTGTATTTTTTGTTTTGTTTGAGATATTTTTAAGCACATTTTTAACATAAACCCAAAATGAAAGTTAATAACTTTGAATCATAATGGTTTTCTTATGAAAGCAGTGATGTAGATTTGTGTTTTGGGTCAGAGAATTGTGTTTATCAATGCACAGCAGAAGGATCACTCTCACAGGCTGCAGTGTGAAAATGGCAGGTGAGGATCTAAAACAGATGTCACTTCAACCTCCTGACATTCGCCTCGGTGTTACTACGATTAAGAGCGAGAGATAAAGGGAAATGAACATAATCAATAAGCAACTTTTCATAATGAATATTTAGCAAAATAACCAGCAATATGAAGTCAGAATTGTTTTCAACTTGTGTTGTATGAATGAATGAGGTTTTATATTGTTTCTGAATTCAAAAATACATTTGCAAATCCTGTATGTTTGCATGGACTGAAACATTATGTGGAACATTTGCAGTTGCTAAATCAGAAAATGCAATGAATTTATTTCCACAACCAGTAAAATGCAATTTTTCTAGCTCGTATTGTAAGGCAGGACTTGTAAGCTGAAGTGCTGACTGATTAGAACAATTATAAATTCATAAATCACTGTGACGTGATGATTTTTGGTACATGCAGACACACTGTGGGACATGA